>CP099847.1:15987539-16405039 GCA_030062745.1 Capitulum mitella | reverse complement strand
CCGTTCGAAGTGTTAGTGCCGTTGTACCGATTGTAATCCTAAAGTTTGTAACTGTGATGACGGTGATGGCGACGTTGATGATTGCGTTGTATCAGAATATTGTCGAGCTCTCCTGGCCGGATGTGTGCTCCGTTGCAGCCATTAAGGCGGAGCTGAACCGGAGATAGTGCGCCGACGGCGGGCCCGGCCCACTGCGGCTGTCCGGCGCCTGTTTCCCGGCCGCCGCCTGCCGGCTGTGTAGGACCGCTGGGCAGGAACACTGCAATCCGCTCAGTGCCACGGGCTTCCTGAGCCCTCAGGTGCGAGCATTGCGAGCCCACTGACGGCCGTCGAGGGCTGTCACTGTGGGCCGATCGGGACTGTTCAGAACTGTCGCTGGTGATTGGTGAGAGCGGTCACTGCCCGCCGGCGAAAACTGTCTGCTGACTGGTCAGAACGGCCACTGCCGGTCGATCACGTCCCGAGGACGCGGGCCAGCATTTCCTTGGCTCCGTGCTCCGCCGGAGAAAACCCCGCCGCTCCCGCTGGTTGGTGACCGGCCGAGCTCCTTGCCTGTGGTGTGCCGGCGCCGCGACTTTGTGATACGGGCCCGGCGAGCTGACGGTACCAAAGAGGCGAGCGGCGCCTGCCGGCCCACCGACGGGCTGCCGTCTCGGGAGGCTCTCAGCTCGCATCGACGGCCTGTGAAACGGGGTCCAATCGTATTGAAGCATTCGCTCCGTGCTGTGGCGTTTTATTTTATACGGCGTCCTATGATTGCTTTGATTATTTGTTTGCGCGTTTGTATCCGGTTCTTTGTAATTACCGACGTGAGCCGTGCGAATCGGAGTGAGCTATAGCGATCGACCAAATCGTAAGACCACGGTCCGCGCGCATTGTGCAATGGTACGGTGCGCATCGTCGTGGTGCAGTCGTTAACGAGCTCGACTGGACTTCCGACGCGTCGTGACGCCGTGGCGTCGAATAAACATAACGAACGGGCCGGTCTGCGCTCGGGCCTGGAGGCAGCCGTGTGGCGCGCGGACGAGGGCGCCGCCTGTACCGGACAGAGGACGGGCTGGTGTCGCTGGGCTGGGGGTGACCAGCTGCCCGGAGACTCGGCCTCCCGCGTGGTCTGTGCTTGTCAGCGATTGGAGCGTCCCGTATTTAGCAAACGCTTCGCTTTTGAATATACTTTACGGTATGAAACAGTGTTTTGGTTAGTCATTTTTTCGCGGTTGGCAAGATCACTGCCTTATTGGCTTATGGGTGTTGAAAAACAATATGCAGTCTACATCTGGTGTTTCTTAGAATCGTAAGCGACTCCAGTACCTGTAATTGGTCCAGCTGGCGGTTTACCATCGGTTTACGCTCCTCGATCGATTACGCAGTTAGTTGACATGTCATTTTTATACCTTCTGACCTGGACCATTGCCGTTTGTAGATGGTATATAAAGCGAGTCAGCTGTAGTCATGGAGCTCACTATTTTAGAACTTGTAACTGAAGGGTCTCCGTGTGGCATGGACGTAGCCGCGGTTCGGGAATTTGGGCGGGTGACAAGCTGACTACAAATCTTAACTATAATACTGTTACAAAACTGTCGTTCTGGTTTGGGTTCTTGGACCTGAATTAACAGGAGTCATCTAAAACGCAGCCCGCGTTTGTGTACGAGTAAAGACAGGCCTATACAATACAGAATAAGTCCGCTACAACGTAATTGTCGGGAGCAAAATACGCTGCTGTCTGCTCGACACGTGACTAATAGTCCTCTTGATTCATCTGCCATGCGTGCATGCGCTATCTTTACCTCGCTTCCTGTGATAGGGAATTCAATATCTGACTGATCAAGTGTTCCTTGCGCTGCGTTTCACTGAGCCTTCTGCTCTGCAGTCCGTGCGTCCTGCCCTGTACGGCTTCTAGAACAGTGGGAATCGTCTGGACGGCTCCCGGTCTCGCGCGAGCAATCTTGGAGCGTGTCCACGCGCCGGCCGACTGGGCGCCTCAGCCCGGCCGGCGGTTCACCGCTGCACCGGTGGCCGCTGCCGACGTTTCGCCCTCCCGCACCCCTCCCCACCCGTCTGGTGGTCCATTCCTGGACCGGCGCGTCGGTCCAACAGGTTCCACATCACCATTTCCACTACCAATATTGCTAAACGATAGTTTACTGCTACGCGACAGTATTGCTATAGACAGTCCTGGTACGCGACATTAAAGGCTTCTTACGACAGTGCTGCTACGCTTCACAACGTCTAACGACAGTACTGTTATGTGACATTACTTCTAACGACAGTACCTTTGCATGACATTACTACTAGCGACACCACCGCTACGCGAAGCTACTGCTAACGACATTACCGCTAATGATAGCAATGCTAATGACGCCGATGCTAAAGGGCGCTACGGCTTATACGACACCACTGCTAAACGGCACTACTGGCACTGATAACTACACTACTGCTAAACGATACTGCTATTTACAACAGTACTGCTAAATGACGATACTGCTACCGACACTATTACTACCGTCACTTCTGCTAAAGACACTACTGCTAAGCGACAATACTGCTAACGGCACTACTGCCAACGACACTACTGCTAACAATACTGCTAAGCGACAATACTTGTAACGACAATACTGCTAAAAGACGACACTGCTCATGATGGCATTATTGTTAAACAGCACCTCCCAAAGTAGGTGCTTCCGCCAAAACAGCTGATGTTTTTGTTGTTAATTGCGCACCCAGACCTTCAACCGGTAACCCTAATAACAATAATATAAGCCTAACACAACTACACCTAACCTTACCTACCCTAACCTAACCTAACATGACCTAGGTTGACCTCGATGCTCATTTTTCATACCAGGTATCGTGGGTATTCATGAAATATCACTGAAAGTGTCTAGTACCTGCCGAAGTCTGTTCGGGAGATATTTGGAATAAACCATGGTAACAGTAGAACAGTGACATCTCGTACGGGCACTCAGTAACAATGAAGTCGTACAGCAGTGTCAGTGGCAGAAGTGTGGTGTCAGTGGTGCTGTTGGTAGCAGTAATGTCGGGTAGCAATAGTGTAGTGTCAGTGGTGCTGTTGGTAGCAATAGTGTCGGGTAGCAGTACTGTCGGTAGCAGCAGTGTCGGTAGCAGTAGTGTCGTGTAGCAGTAATGTGTAGCGGTGTGGGCGGTAGCAGTAATGTCTGTAGCAGCCGCGTCGGGAAGCAGTCGTGTAGCATTGTGTGTAGTACATTTTCGGGAAGCAATAATATCAGTAGCAGTAGTGTCATGTAGTAGTGGTGTCGTGTAGAAGTAATATCGGCGGTATTAGTGTCATTAGCAGTAGTGTCGTGGAGTACCGTTGTCGTCAGCAGAAGTGTCGTGTAGAAGTGCTGTCGTTAGCAGTGGTGTCGTGTAACAGTACTGTCGTTAGCAGTAGTGTGTTGTGGAACTATTGTCGAACTAGCACCATAGCCATCTAGTGTCTCAGCTTGAGCCGAGCAATGCAACAGGGTCAAGCACCTGCTTACGTCACCGGCCGACCGGTTTGAGATCGGAGGGCCTACTGCGCACGAACGGTCCACCCGGTCCGGTGCACACAGTTGCTAACGGTAAAGACTGGAAGTTGCGTCTGGAATAACAACGCACCTTGCAGCTGACCTCATGGGGCGCGAGGCCAGACGCCGCAGTTATGGCAACGCGGGTGGAGTTGGCCCAAGATACCTTTACTTACAAGGTACGCCCATGGATTACGTACTACTGCATTGGAAACTTCGCCATTTTTCTATTGTTGTCGGCGACAGCGCGCCGCGACCGCCATCTAGCGCCGAGAATATCGTTAGCGAGGAATACTTTCGGCCTCTCGTAACAACTGCTGCTTAACGTCATCGTAATTTCTCGTTTTCAGCTGGTGTTCAAGATATCGGGTACTAAGGTACTTACCAGACAACTTTCTGTGGCTGTTAGTAAAAACACAGTCTGCCACGAGAAGGCCGCCACATCAGACTGCGTCTCCATTTTCAACCACCAGGAGACCCGACAGAAGGCGGAAAATGAACGCCACGGCCTAACGGGCAGAGCAAACTGGTATCTTGTTTCGGTCCAGTGGACTCAGCCAGCGGACTCGGGCATGTGAACTCAGCCGCCAAGACTGGGACGGTCGGACTTGGCAAAGCGAATGAACTCGACCGGGTGGACCGTTACCCGGCCGGCTGCTGGGGAACACTTTCCACCTATTTCACTGCCGTGTGGGGCGCGACGACACCTTCAGGCGTTTCCGGCTGAGCCGGTTGGTGCTTCTGCCGTTCATGGCGGTGGTGCGCACGCACAGAATGTGGAGCTGCATGCGGATGAATCGGGTCATTATCCCCGGAACAGCGGCTCAGAAGGAGCCTTAAGACTGCCGACGTCAGCAGAGGTGAGGCCGGTGTAACTCTTCAGTCCCAACAGCGTCTCTCTGCTGCGCCGGACAACCCTGTCCGGGCTGAGGAGGGCACTGGTGCATTGCTCACAGGAGTGGTTCTGGCCCTCCTTATGGGCCAGCCAACCAGCGACATACGTCAGTACGTTCTCGGTGACGCAGTCTATCATAATGGGACTGACTGAAGTGATATCACGTGCAAACTGCACGACGGTTTCAGGCATTGGGCGGTGAGGTCGAGATGCGGCAGACGTGGCGACGGCCAACAGTCTGTCTGCATCTGGTTCACAGTTTGCGTCGTCAGGTGACCGCAGCACGCTGTTGATGCTGCTTTTCCGGTAGGCTTGGCGGAACTGAGTCGGGTCGGGATGGTCGTTTTGTTGCTGGAGCCGTTGCTGTTGCTGTTGCTAACTTCACGGACGTAGATTACCCTTGGTTATTTCCACCTGTTTGGGATGACTGGGATGAGGAGGCTGGGGTTGATGGTCCAGACAGTTCGGGAATCCATGAACAGTCGGGCGTCAGTACGTCGTCCGACACCCATCACAACGGCGCAGGGCAAGGAATATCAATTTCTCTGTTTCACGAAGTACCCTATGCACCTCACGCCGTACAGGTGGTTTAGAACATACATTAACATGCGAGAAGGCGCCTCACAGTAGCAAGCGGCTATCAAACCGCGGCGCGAAGCCAGAATTATCTTTCCCGAGCCGGCGCGACACGTGTCCACCACATGCCCATTGCCCGAAAACGTTTGCAGCGTTGCTCGGCTCCTCGATCACAACATTCCTGTCAATAGATGGTACCAGTGTCGCCGCTGTCGCGATTCTGCGGCGAGTTTCCAATCCAGAAGTATAATCCATGGTACGCCCAAGTGAAAACTTCACGCCCAGTGACGTCATGGATTTTTGTCCCCTATTTGGCAGTAATCTGGCAGTATTTGTGTTGTTTTATTTTTTGACGCACCATTGACATCCAGCACTGTTTCATTGGACGTTCCAAGAACGCAGACGACTGACTGACGCCCGACGGGACACAAGACTTGACTTAAGACACGGATGCTTCAGCCCAAGAGGCTGTGCGTCCTAACCCACAACAAACAAACAAATAAGTTCCAAGAACGATTGTGGTGGTGGTGTATCACCTGGATAGATTTGACGACGTTTCGCTGCTGGAGCTCAAAGGCATGATGTTTTGTTGTTGGGACTCGAAATTTTTTAGCACACAAAATGATGCGGAATCCAGGGTAGTAGTGACAAAGCAGTGCGTTGGGAAATGAATGGCAACGAACTATAGACAACCGACGCCCCACGAGACACAAGACTTGCTTCGAGACATGGACGCTTGAGACCAAGACTACGTCCTAACTTACGACAAACAAGCAACAAGCTGCCCTGCCACTGCTGTTGTGTAGCAGTAGCATAGCATGATGTTTTGCAAGATAGTCCAAAAATGGCCACCTTGGATTAATGCATATTTCCTAGGATGATTTTAAATGAAGCATTCATACTTCATTACCATACTCTTCTTACTATTCTGACATAGTTGCTTGAATGGTTGTAGTTGCCCCATTATGACTTCATGATTTTGCTGAGATGTGATGCTTGTTACTCCTGTTGTAAAGTTTCTGACATGTAAAATTTTGTGGATTTTCACTGCACTTACCAGCCATTGTGTCATCACAGGAACCTTTGAGAAAATGGTGCATTACTGTGCAAGTTTGTCCTCACTGGCACTGAGGAACATGCAGAATTGCTGGTTTCATCTGAGATTATAATCAGCATTACTTTCAGAACACAACACTGAAGATTCATGATGCAAACAAATAGCAAAATTGTCTTATGACTTTACAGTGACTGCATGTTTTGGAAGCTTTAGACATAAATGCAAAGTATTGTGATGTGATGCAAGTTCTTTGATGACAGTAACAGTAGTCATACCTTGCTGAGCAGTGTTCATGTTTATTGTGATCTCTTGCACTTGCTATCAAATAATGGTATTTTTATGTTGCGTTAGTATGATGTATTTTGGCTTCCATTTTTTCTTTGTTGTGAAGTATATTTGCCCTTCCTTCAACAATTTATCTTTGTACCACACAAAGACTTGCCTCACAAGCTTTGCCTGCTGGCCAAGACTACAGCATTTTGATGTTGTGAACTGTATTTGAGTGACAAAAAGGTTGCACAGTCACACAGTCAGCTAATGCAGGTACAGCTCTTTGTTGTCTGATTGTATGCATTCTGTTGTGAATCCTGACTAGAACAAATGCCAGAAGGTGAAGTAGAGTGCATGTTTACTTGGGGTCAATATTGAATTGTCTCCAGTGAGCAGTTAATGCCTCCTGGTGCATTTTTTGCATTTTGCAGGCTGACTGGCCTCAGAGATGCAGAGCATCATTGTGCCCTGCTGGAGTCATGATGAGGCAATACTGAGATCACTTTGATTGGCTGGGGCTGCAGACCCAGAATTACCTCATCCATTTATGGCACATTGGGGGTGAAAAATGATGCATCATTGATCATAATGATGTGAGGTTGTAGCTGCTTGCATTTGAACAGGCACTGAGTCACATGCTTTCTTATATTCCTTTGATGTTAGTCTTTGTCTTAGTTCTTGTATGGCTGTGTACTTGAAACTATGTAAGTACTCTAGGTTTAACTTGGAATATTGCTAGAATGCTTGTCTGAAATGCCACATGCCCATAAGTGGGGAGGTATTTTTGAGAACTGGTGTTTTAAATTGTGGAATTGCCTAACCAAATGTTTTGGTGTTTTAGCACAAATTTGCCTGAAACCTTATATGATTGCCTTGGTATTGTGGAGTCTAGAGACAAAATATGTCATTTTTCAGGTTCTCAGATTGTATCTGTTAATTATTTTGCGACTTGTTTTGTGATTATTATGTTACTAATTTGTCTTCACAAGCAGCAAACATGCCAGACTCAGATGAAGATGTAAAAAGCAGGCCAGATTATGTTTCTGTGCCGGCAAACACTACAAATCCTGTCAGTATGCTATGCATGATGTTACTTCCAAAAATATGTATTTCTGACGAGGCTGCATTCCATCTAGTCACATTGTGCTGTGATGAATGTGATCTCCAACACCTTTCCCAATATACTATTTCTGGCATTAGCAGTGGTACCTCCGTGCAGAAGGGGGGGTGACAAACAAGGTTTTTACCTTGTTTCTTTCCATACACTGCCACAGAGTGAATGTCACATGCTGCCTGGCGTGGGGAATCTGCTGTCTGACTTGCAATTTCCGCTGGCTTTCTACATACATTACCTGACGTCTGTCTAAACTAATTTAAACCCCACTGATCACACACTGATCAAGACAAGACAGGATGTACAAGGCTGGTTCGGTCCGGTCCGGTCTGTTCTGGTATGTCCTTGTTTGACACCCCACCATGTCCCATCCTCGTTGCCTTTATCTCCCATACAGTCTGCTCAATGGTCTGGTCTGTGTTGGTCTGGTCCAGTGTGACCCAGTCTGGTCTGGTTTAGTCTGGTCCATTTCTGCCATGCAGTGTATCAGTCCTTTTCAGTACAGTCAAGTACCGATAACGGTGCCCCTACGTCCGGTGCTGGCGATGTGACTCCTCTCCGTGCAGTGTTTCAGGCACTAGCCGGTGGCGCCTCAACGTGCAGCACTGCGCTGGCGACAGTTCCTCCACGTCGGGTGCCGCTGTCGCTACAAAGGCGGAAGGGCTGGTTGGCATGGATCATGGGTCGAAATATGACGTATGGACTATTCGTCCAGTCCAGATGACGTAATCGTCACGACGTTGACCCACCTGCCAACAAGCAGAACTGCCGACCTATCGTATACTATCACACACAAGCTCACAGCGTTGGCTGAGCAGGCCAAATCGGGTGCGGTGGCTTATATGCCCAGAGATGCGTAGCTCATGCTGATCACTGAAGTACGAGAGGTGGAACAGATCACGACCACGGCGGGTCCAGTGACTCGGGATGGGAGGGGGGGCAACGAAAATCCAGGAATTTGTTGGGTGTGGATCATTGTGGTTAAATTCAGCCAATTGGGTGTCAAGGATGTAGATATTAATTCATGCTTCTCTTCTTTTAGGCTTTCTGGCAGCTGTATTACTCCTCCCGTATCTGAGACCAGCCACTGAGCTCTGAGCAGACGGCTGGTGTCTAACTGCCCCAGGCAATACATATCGGACGGGCAGGTCAGCGAAGGGTGCAGAGGTCAATGGAGAGGCGGACAATAACCAGTGGCGGCGATTCAGAACTATGGCAGGAACATGTCTGGCAGCATGAATTTCATTCTACATCCTTGACACCTAACTGACTGAATTTAGCCACCCTGGTATGAATGGACCTGCCGATGGGACCTGCTGCTGAACCTGCCGAAGCGGAGCTGGCGACCCAGGCGGAGGCGGAGGCGGAGGCGCAAATGGAGGTGGCGGCCCTGACCGGGGTCCAGGCCTTACTCGCTGAAGCCGAGCAGGGCACCGAGCACAGCACTTCAAGTGCTGTGCCGTGCGCCGTCGACAGTGCCTTTGGCACTGCAGTGCTGGCCACGGCAAGCGCCATGGCCTATGTGGCTCGGTACGTGGCTCGGAACGGTGGTCCGGAGCTGGGTTTGCCCTCGGAACTCTCGTAGGATGCACCCCTGGAGGCGCTCTGGACGAGGCTGCGGAGCATGGGTGGGCTAACACTGCCCACCTCCAGCTTTTACAAAACTTTCCGCCAACTCGAGAGCGACTTTTGCGCCCACCACGCCCTGCAGCCGGACCATCTCGGCCGCGAGCTTGGCGTCGTGGCAGGGCTCACCCGTGTGCTGGAGACCAAGCACCCAGACATGGCGAAGGACATTGTCCGTTCTTTTGTCGGGACCCGCACATTTATTCGTTTGAGACATGTTAAAGCCCGTCGACGGGAGGAGACGCTTCGGCGCAGGGAGATCCGCAGGCTTAAGGATTATGCCCGGTAGGTGGCAGCAGAGGTCTTGGAGTGTTTTATTTAGCTTATTTTATTTACTCATTTTGTTTAGGCCATTAAAGTCAAATATATGGCAAAATGGGCACAAAATGTGTTTGCTGTTCACTTCTGACATGGCTTGGTAGGTGCACATTTCATGACATGATATTATTCATTCATTCATAACATTCATCCTCCCAGCCACACCAGAATCAGAAGCCATGATGAGACAGTGCACAAGACCTTTGGCATTTGGGTCAACAGCTCCAGACAACCAAAAACTGCTGTGGTTGGAGCACAAATAGTGGCACAGAGCCAGAGGCCTTTGGTGGGGTCACAACCCTTGCGTTTGCAGTCCACACTACAGTGATAAGACATACCCAACTTCGTCTTTCTGGGGGACGTAGCGATATGGGGCCGATGTCCCTGCCAACATCTGAGTCGGGATAGTGTCCTCCCGACATGAACGAGAAGCTTAACCCGCACCCGACTAGTGGGGGGGGGGGCAGTTGACCGCCCTCCTGGGGTTTTTCCGAGACTGCGAGAGAACGAACAAACGTAGCGCCACGAAACTTGGTGTACCTTTTTCTTGATCATTTTCACACCTTGTAGCCAATTTTTGACCTCACATCAACTCAGGTGTTTGACCTAGGTCAGGTTCAATGGACGTATATCCAAAAAAGTTTAGCGCCCTGTAACTTTTTCGCAAAACATGATATCTTAATGAAACTTTCAGGGCTTAGAGATTTTGATAAATACAACAAATCTGCTATCTTAGACTTTTCGGAAATGTACGTGTCATTAACCAAAGGTCAAGCCCGTTTTCATAACAACTCGTTTTTTTTTTAAACGGACGGAATTTTTTAGAACAACTTGAGTGTGGGGAGATCCAGACATCCAGTTCCCGCCAGTGGACGAAGTTTCAATGACCTCCAACCACTAACCTGAGGTCAAGTCACAAATAAATGTTATGGGTCAAAATGCACTGCCGTCAAAATCGGCGATGAATGACTCAGATCGGGTTGAAAATGGCAGAACTGGCTTGCGCAGTTGCGTCTGATACCAAGAAGTCGAAAAAGATTAGGAAATTGCATATTTTGGAAATAAACAGACTTTCACAAATGAAGCTCCGCCAACTGTGCAGACTGATCACTATTTTTTTCCAAATTTAAGCATGAGAAATCATTCCAAGAACCAATAGGATCAAGAAACAACACTTGAAATGGCATATTTCGTGAAAGTAAAAGAACGCTAACATTAGTTCTCGTTAATTTCATACCGCTTTCGTCGGCGGCGCCTGCCGTGCAGCACTGCGAAAATCGCCGTGTCTTTAACTCAAAGTTTCCGTGTACATGTTAAGCAACTCAGAGAAAATAGGCGTGTGTCGGCATCTGGGGACTTTTACCTGTCCGCTGGTACCTTTATCTAGACTTTATGAGTCACAGCCCTTGAGATCCAGGCCGTTTCTTAGTGTCATGCAAGCGGCTATGAGAAAACATATATAGGGCGTAAATGGCTTACATATCATCCAAAACTAAAAATAAGATCAGTTTCGAGCTCTACTCGTCACGAGTTTTCCAGCGGTGTGTTTATTCTTATCATGCGACCAACTGTTCGTGAGTTAGACGGGGCGGCCAACCGCCCCCCGCCCCCAGTCGAGCGTGCTTGGCGCTGACCCATGGTCGGACGCGGGTTTGCAGAGATGGCTAACTCTCACAAACAGCGAAAACCAGAAGCAAAACATAAAGTGCGGAAAATCCGATTAGTTTTGGTCGTAGAGAGAGGGAAGTACATCATGCATCCTCAACTTCAGCAGACTTTCTGTGCCATTGGTTTCCCCTTGGAATTTGCATGTTTAAGTACCCGTGCCTATGCTTCTTGTTTTGGCATGTGCGCTGCACTATGCAAAATCTCTGGATAGGAAAGTATCGCCTGGAGCGGTCGACGGTAGCGCCGTCGGTGGCCGCGGATTGAAACTGCCCAGCCGCTGCCTTCTCCGCTTGACCCAAATCAGAAGCCGGTGCTGCCAGCGCCATGGCGGTGGCGCGGTCTGCCGGGAGTGTGCGTCAGTCGCTGCTGCCGCTGCTGCTGCTGCTAGCCGGCTGGACAACTGTAGCCACAGCCGTCACAGACGGAGATGAAGCTGCGTATCAGCTGTTCGAGCGCTACTTCGACTGGAGGCTCCAGGACAATCCGGAGTTCGCCACTAAGGTGAGCAGGCGTGCATAGGAGTGGACCGAGAGACACTGGCACTCGGCTGTTTGAAAGTTGAATAGAAACATGAGAAGGATAACTTGAATACATCCCCTGTATTCTGGCAATCTTCAAAGAGTTCCGCCATGATAGTCATCGCATTCAGCTATTTCCATGTTATTGCTCCATTGTATTTCGTCTACACATATCCTGTCTTGTTCGATGGTTTGTTCCCATGGCCGGTGAAATTGTTGCAGCGAACTAAGTTTTTGCAAGCCTTTCATGCGCGTGATGAAGTGTGATAGCCAGATTTTTGCTCGGGGGGGATCAAGTGTCAAAATTTGTCAGATGCCCTTGGCATATGACAAAATTCGTATGTTTAAGTACCAAAGGAAAGAACAGCAGTTTCACGTAATTAACGTCATATTTAAAACACAGGAAAAACAATAAATGCTTGCTTTTGTAACCTGTATATGGTCACTATTTCGTATTCCTGCGAAATCGCTTAATATCTTTGATGGACCACTTGGCTCCAGGGGGGGGGGGGCATGACCCACATCAGGCACGTAGCCAAGGGAGGGAGGCCAAAGGAGCCATTGCCCTTCACTGAGCTAAGTGGTCAGCACTGGCACAGATATTTATTTCAGCATAGATATTTTTGCGATTTCGCAGGAATGCTGAATACTGGTCATATGTATAACGACATGGTGCTTTTCATTTCGTTTTTGTTTTTGTTTTGTTTTTTTGTTAGCAAACATAGTGTTTTTCCTGTGCGTTAAATACCAGGCCAGTTATATCAAACTGCTGTTTTTTCTTACAACTTTTATCATATGCCAGTGGCACATGACAAAGTTTGGCGTTTACTCCCTCCCCCGTGAGGAAAATCCTGGCTACGTGCCTGGCCCCCCATGTCCCCCCCCCCCGGTTACGTGCCTGAAGTAGGAGCCTCACAGGCTAATCTTAGACTTGTTTGTCTTGGATCTAGCTTGACTGAGGTTTCACACCGGCATGTGTAGCCTTAAGGTACAGTGCGATGATGCGAACCTGGGATGGGTGAGTGGGTGACTTACGGCCACTGCTGACGACAACACGTTCCAACCTTTCAGTGTACGAGTCTAGCTTGCAACTGAAGACACAATTGATGACGCCGGTGGAGTCTTCTAAACAGTGTGACGGCAATTTTGTGGGAGACATGCCAGCAATCCTTTGTTTCGTCCCAAAGGTTGAATGCGCAAAGCTAAAATAATGCATAAATACTTTGAACAGTTGGAACAGCGAGGGAGTTCCCTTGTCGCACATTTGGCCACATTTTTTGAAACAGAAGTTTTTACTTCATTTTCTACTGAGTCGAAATGCCAGTTTTGGACAGCCGGAGTGAAGGCAAATGATGATGGTATAATGATGATGATTGTCATGATCGGTCGATGTCAGCGACAAAGAAAATGATCATCAAACACATCCCAAAACTGACTCTTTGTCCACCCAAAGTACTGGCTCTGTTGCCTGTCAAGCTTCCTTGTACCGTGAACGCGCTGTGCAAAGCCATCCATGCCCGTGCCACTTTCTTTTCCCTGCCGGCTTGAGAAAGGAGCGCCGAGCCGAGTAGCCATGTGCACGACCTGGTTAAGAAGCCCCGCCCAGCCTTTTCGCGTCCCATCCCCGCTAACTTGGCAACGGTCTTTCATTCAGCGGAAGGGAAAGCCCAACACGCACTTGCAAAGCTTCGGGTGTTCGCTCCGTCCCAGAACTCAATATCGTCGGCTGATGTTGAGTTGAGAGTGAATTAGACGGGAGCTGCGCCAGAGCATGAATTAGACCGATGGGGAATTCAAGAAGGGTTTCATCTTTTTGACGTGTTAATAACGTCAACACGCTGACGTGACGTGTTGTTGAGAGACGATGGCAAGTTCCCACAGAACGTCGTACGATGCCCTTTTACCTAAGTTCCGGCAGCTTTTTAGCGCAGGTAACATTATCTGCGTTGAATAACATTTGCTGTAAAGAACAACTGTAACATGATCTGCTTTCTCATTTGTGAAAACATCGGATGGTCTGTCCGTTCGCGAGAGAGCATTACCATTCTGGATGAATTCATCGGTTCCAGTGCACAGCTCCGGGTGCACGGGTAGGTGGCCGCCGCCGAGCGTCTCAGCCCGATCCGAAAGATCCGCCAGAACCGGTCCGACGAGATCTGGGGGCCTCCAGTGGACGACCGCTACGCCCGGCGACCACCACACGGGCGGGGCGGAATCCGTCGCTGACAGGAAACACGGGGAAACATTAGACGCACGCCTCGCTACGCCTTGGGCGACACTGCATTGCGACTGAATGGATGTCACTTAAACTACCGAGGTAGAGGACAACGGGAAACACCCGTGGACTTTCTGCGTTGGTCGAATGTACGGATATCAGAGTCGTTTTAGGATCTAGATGCGAAGTCAGCGTTCTCAGCCGAAGCTGAAGGATTAGTTTAATCAAGTCAAACTTCGCTTCCTCACGGTTAAATCTGCAACTGAGTCCGGTGAGCCCGCGATATGTTTAACAGTATATAGAAATACAGATTTGATGGAGTTTAAGTCATTGAATTGGACGAAACTGAGCTACACTGAAGTGGGCTATCATTTTGTAAGCTGTCAACATTGTCACCTCTCGTCATTAAGAACAATTGGCCCACGTTAAAGTTAAAGAATGTATTTTCATGTTCGTTCTGGTGCCTATGGCGATGATAATAATAGTCCTAATAATAATGATGATGATTCATACAACACTAATGATAAGAATGATAATTATGTGCATGATTATTCGCATGGTTATTGTCGTCCTTATTATACCATATAGCCATCATGCAGGGTTTCTTCTGGTTAACCCTGAAGCCGAGTCTGAATAAATTAAGGATGCACCGGATATCCGGTCCGGCCGGATATCCGGCCGGATATTAGAGATTATCCGGTATCCGGTATCCGGCCGGATATTTTTGTGATCCGGCCGGATACTGCCGGATATTTAACCTCCCGGTGTACAATCAAGACGTTGCTCTAATGTCTGCGTCCAAAACCGTTTCAGGGGAAACGTGGCTTGTTGTGTTAGATTGTCGATGTAATTGGCAGTTCCAAGTCGGTCTGGAGACCTAGGAACCAATTCTTCTTTTCTGTATTGGTCCGGGAGGTTCGGACATATCTTGCAAGAATGGGACTCAAGTTCAAAACTGTGAAACAATAGCCAGCATGCGGTCAGCAGCCCATCTTATGATTTCCTTTTTTCGAAATATTTCTTATCTTTCTCAAATTCTGACACAAATGCATTAAGGAAAAATATAAATTGTGGGCACTGGAAAATGAGACAGTATTTAAAGTCATACCGTAAGCACATTTATTACTGTATAAACATTAAACTTTGCAGAGATGTAGTCATAACCGTTGCGGTCAGTTCTTGCTCAATGGATCATCTCCATCATCTCTCATCTGTCAGCAAGACGCACGCGCCTGGGTACGCGCACCAGCATTTTACGCGGTATCTCTAGGTCCAGAGCAGCGATCACCCGGGTCATCCAGCGCTTTAGGGCGACTTCGGATGTTACGTACCAGTCTCCCTGATACATCCTCTGCTTAATGATGCCCCAGATGTCCTCAGTAGGACGCACCTGATGCACACAGGGGGACTGCTGTCACGCACTACATACGGCACTACATCTGGCCTCTTCCAGCAACTTGAGCGTTTTCTTCGCATAATGAGCGCTGGCCAAGTATGGCCAGATCAACATGTCCCTCTCGAAACAGTACTCATCCAAATATGGGATGAGCACATCTCCTACGCACTTCTCACGGTACATGTTACCATCAACATTACCCATACCCAGCATGATAGCCGGCTTTGTCACACCCCTGAGAGAGATGGCGGGCCACACGAAAAGATTACGGGGAAACTTGCTCTCTGGCCTCAGTTGTACTTTTGCTGGACTTCTGCTTGACGTGCTCCAACAGAGTACCCAGAGTTTCCTGACATATACCTCTCGTGGTAGGTGAAGTAGCTTTCGTCGTCCATGGCAATGCCCCGTTCTTTCCGATTTCATGTGATCCGCGTGACAGTTTCCGGGTGCGGGTCTTTTGGGCGACCTTTTGTTTTTGGGTGACCTGGGGTGACCTCTTGCTCTTTCGGTACCGAACCTTGTTTGCCACCAATATTTTCTTGCCCCGTACGTTCTGGAGATTCCAAACCTTCCAATCGGAACGCGTTATGACACCCGTTGTTTTTACAGCTCGAATCAGCTGTAGCTGTCTTTTAACACGCGCACTGGAATGGGGGTCTTTTTGTGCCCCCCACCTGCTCTTTTTGAACATCTCGAGAACGCATCTGAGCTGGTTGCTGTTACTCTGTGACATTTATGGCAATTGAATAACTCGTCGAATGGCGTAGAAAAATTGGAAATCGGCTGGAAATTTTGAAGTTTCAAGCATTGGAAGTCAGGCAAACATCACGAAAACGACGGTTGTCGCTGACAAATGGGAACTTTGTGAAAGAACTGACGTTCTACTTAAGACTACTGTTTGAACACAGTCAGGCGATGTCATTCGGGCATAAGTGATGGACGTGCCAAGGCCACAGCCAAGGTCAGTAAGGGTTAAGGGCATCAAAGGTCAAGGTTTGTGACCTGATCCAGATTTGCTTTGCAAGATGTCAGGTTGTACGAAATATGCATTCGAAGGCCCTAATAAAAACACGTGTGCGCACACTGATACGCTTACATATTCCAAGGTCAGTGAAGGTCAAGGTCGTTAAAGGCCAAGGTCAAATATCTTGTAACCTTGCTCAGATTTGTTCTGTGACATGTCGATTTGTATGAAATATGCATTCAAAGACCCTAATGAAGACACATGTGAGCACATGCAGACGCATATATATATATGCCAGAGTCATTTCAGGTCAAGGTCATCAAAGGTCAATGGCAAGTTTCTGAGACCTGGTCCAGAGTTGTTTTGCAATACATCGATTTGTGTGAAATGCGCATTCAAAACCCTTATAAAACACGTTTGGCATATTGATACTGACATGTATATACACAAATAGCTATACATACATACAGAAATATAAACGCTGGAAATGACCAGATGTACCGATGTTAGCTACCTTCACTGAAAATACGCCAAAAGATACATGTCGCGCCCTCATTTACTCTCAAACTGTCCCGTGTTGTTCGAAATCTGATCTGTAAAAGATGGAAAAATGACGTCACAGGCCATTGACCTGACATGACCTCGACCCAAAATCTCCAGTCAAGACGCCAAATGAATGGAAGTTATCGTATTCCACGTCCAACAAACACCCCGTTTCGTTCGAAAAGTTGTACGGAATGGCCTGTACAAGCCGACAAAGTGTCCAAAGTTGACCTTTTCCACCCCATTTGGCCTTGAAGATATCGACTCACAAGCTGTGGGCATTTTTTACTAATTTTTTCAGTTTCCCATATTTTTCTTTTCTATTCAGTCTTCCCGGTTTCATTATTTCAACAGAAATAGTAAACAAAAGCATGTAAACATAATATCCGGTATCCGGCCGGATATCCGGCACCCCGATCCGGCATATCCGGTATCCGGCCGGATCACAAAAATCCCGATCCGGTGCACCCTAGAATAAATGCCCCCCACCGCGGATCGACGGTGAATGAACATAGAGGATAAAGCGGCCTCTTTGCAGGCAGCGCCCAAACGTCTACTACGGCGTCTTGCCACAGAAGAAAACGGAGGACCATTCCTTATAAACCAGTGGCGGCTCGTCATTTAGAGGCAGCTGAGGCAGTGCCTCGCCAGAAATATCGGGGAATGTGGATTTAAAATCATACGTAATCGGAGTGTAAAAACACCGTTTGTAACATTCAATGTGTGATTAACCCGGCTACGCCTGGGGGGTTCAAATAGGGCACTCCTGTGTTTTTTTTGTAAATAACTTCTGACCAGTTAGAGGTAGCCCAGCCAAACTTTCAGTAAGTGTTCGTTTTGCTCACGCATTCGTCCATGTGGCTAGGAACATGCATTCAAAGACATTCCACACCGCGCCGCATCCCCACCCTCGTTGCCCCCTCAAGCATACGGCGCAAGACGGCTGTAGAAGCAGCCAGCTCATACGCCTCAACCAACGTAGAACCCCGTGTAATACAGCGCCCCTGGTGAGCGTCCCCGAAACTGCAGTACATCGGTCGCAGTCAACGCAGCTGAAACGGCGCTTGGCGTGAGGCGAGCCATAGTACTGCCTCTGGACGCTGCCGTGGCGACGCCATTGGGCTCACATACGAAAGATGCTCGACTTCACGACTGCACAACGCCACTGGCATCAGTGGCGAAAAAAGGAATGCGTTTGAAGGGTAACAATTAACTAAAATACATATTTACATTTCGTATTAGTTAAAAAATGTTAGATATATGTTTTGGAATTGTAAACAAATGATTCTAAAATGAATACACCTAGCAGTGAAGATTATGTCTCCGCGCTTGAAACAGGAGAGAGATTTCCACCTGGGGCGCTGGATGTGAGCGTGTCCTGTTTATCCTCGTTGCAAGAATTCAAGTGGCTGCCCAGTGCGCGAATTTTGCTTGGATGCTTTCTGTGCAGACATCAGACAAAACACCGAAAGCGATGCGTCATGCAACATTTCGCTTTTTTGTATACGTCGATCCGAAAGGGTCGGATATCGGTTACGGCTTGAAAGCTTGACAGCGTTTATAAGACGGACACCCGTATATACAACTTTGGAGCTACCCTTGCACCGTGCCTCAGTTGTTTGTGAGACCACGTGCCGCCACTGGTTTAAACCATCGCGTTTTCACTCTGGGAGTATGTCGGAAAGCGATGTGACATCTCTAAGGCCCGTCCCCCAGGTCGGTAACCACAGCTTCGACGACAGACTGACGTCCTTGTCGATCGCGGCGCAACGGGCCAGGCTGGCCACGATGAAGACCTACCAGGAAGAGGTGGAGAAGCTTCTCGCAAAGGACCTCAGCTATCAGACCAAGATTGATGCCAGTATTCTGAAGGAAAATATCAAAAGCTTCGTAGATGGTAGTCAGTACAAAGGGTAAGAAAATATTCTCGCAGTGGGCCAAATCATGTTGAAAACAAATTGTGGCACATCAAGCGCGTATGCATCAGTGAGGCGATTTGTGGAGCGCATGAAGAGTATAACCTACTGCGATTGTGTCAAAATTTGAAATGACGTATTGAAATATTGCTTGTCAAATTTATTTTTCTTCATGAAGTTTGCAAAGGAAAGCGACGTATTTCATTTTTGTGCGCCTGAATAATCGCAAATTTAAGTGTGGAACCATATTATTGTTCTCTGCCATTGTTCAACCGATCAGAAACATTATAGCAAGAGTCCAAGACCAAATATATTGCTGCTCGCGTAGCCATACGGGCAAAAAAGACTTGCGAGCTAACATATTGCAGACAGAAATGCAATTTTTTTTGGAATTCAACGAACTTCTAGTAAAAGCTTCACGGTTCGGTGTCGAGTGTTTGCAGATATTAGCCTTCAGAGGCCGTGACAGCCGGGCCAGGTCGTGCCGTTCAGCTTGTTTTTTTCCAGCTCATTTAAGTAAGGCTCGCTCAGCCTGAGGCCTTCTTCGTCCTAAGTCCACATCTCGCAGCCCACCAGTTTGCGTCTAAGTAGTATTTCTGGTGGCATAAGAGGACACTCTTGGCTCCGGACTCGTCATCAGCTGCCAGCTCTCGGGGAGCCGATGTTTCGCTGTCTCTCATGTCGGACAGGCGTGACTGAGGCGCAAATTATCATTCAGTTATTGAGGAATGTGGTGAATCGTGAATTCATTAATGCAAGCGTCAACTCATTTCTTGTAGTCTGTATCATCCCTTTCCGATATTTTCCTTGATTTCTAAGAAGGGATGTCTGGCACAGCTCTGGAAATGTGTGCTCGATGTTTTATATATCGATGTTGTTGCTTGCAAATATCCCAGACAAAGTTGACCAAGGCACGCTGTTTCCAGGCGTTCTCCTGTCTGTCATCAGAGATTTTTTCCTTAATGGATTTAGGATACATACCACTGAGTTTTACAACGTGTTCGCCGTGTTTCAGGTACCTGTTCCCCTCTGTATTTTTAAATACCGCTGCAGAGGGCCTCAGAAAACTCGTGACATTCATGAACTTTGATAGCGAGGAGGACTATCGCAATTTGCTGAAAAGGTATGGCGGTCGCTTCATGCGTTTGTTCAGCTGCTGTCGGAAAGCTCAAGTGTCATCCGATGGAGGACGGGTAACGACGCTCACACTGTTTGCGGAATCGTGCCGGACACGCATGGGATCTGCGTGAAAAGAGACGTTTCAAGAACGAATGATAGTCTGTGCCAGTTTGATATAGATCACGAACTTTTACAAATCGATTATACAAATAGATTACTTATACAAACATATATATATATATATAAAATATGATATAATACTTATACAAATAGATTTTCTTAAATGTTTCATGTTTATAACGGTTCACGTCTTCAAGCGCACAACATAGCATACATGCAAACCACCACCTCTGTAATACCGCGTGATCTATGCATTTTTGGTGTTTCAGGTATGGTGCATTTCCAAGAAAGGTGGAGGAGATAATCTCACTTCTTAGAATGGGATTGGAAGAGGGGATGGTTCTTCACAATGCTTCAATGGTGGGTTAAAACATTGTGTTTAAATACATTTTTAACACACTCCAAGAGCATTTCACTGCAACCATTTGTACTTTATCGCCTACTGTTAGAAATTGTAAATGACTTGGAGTGCATCTGTAATCCCCTTTCTGAAAAGAAAAGGTGGCAATTAACAGCAAGTTTTTTCTGTTCGCTGGGACCAGCCCAGTGAGCATCATGAAGTTAATATGTGATTTCGTTACTGATTTAGAAGCAGTTAGTCAGTTACGGCATACCAGGCACGTAGCCAGGATTTTCCTCAGGGGGGCCAAATGTAAAATTTTGTCATGTACCATTGCCATATGACGAAGTTTACAGGAAAAAGTAGCAATTTTAGGTAAATGACCTCATATTAAACCAACAGGAATACATATAATGGCTGTTTTTGCAACATATATATGATCATTATTCCGTGTTACTGCGAAATCGCTATATGGCTCGGGGGACCATGGCCCCCATGGTCCCCCCCTTGGCTACGTCCCTGCAGCATACGGAAAGTAAGCTGCATGGAAGATGCAGTTAGGTTGACGCATTCAACGATGTAAGCCTGCGGTCTATTTTCGGCGTCCCTTGGTGGTCAGGGAGACACTGGGATCAGATTCCTGTCATCGAGGCCAGAGTAAGGGTAGTGGTGATGGTGTCCCTATCCTTGTGGTGGGCGGTCAGATGACGATGGTTTTATTTCCTGTGTGCTTTCCATGTCGGCCCTGAACGCTCGGACGACAATGTGCGAATTCTGACATGCCGCTGGTAGGCGAAAGACAGTGGGTGTTGGCTGTTTGCACCCTTCTTCTCGGAATGCAGCACATTGCGAATCCGACCGCTGTAGTCCACGCCCGAACAAACGCACGAACATAGCGTTTCGAAATAGCAGTCTCATCTAACATGCTTACGTTCAGTAGGAGCAAAAGGTGGCGAATCTTGTTTTGATCCAACAGGAGACGGTGCCAGAACAGCTCCGGGCTCTAAATGTGTCCCTCGAGGAATCTGCCTACTTCAAGCCTTTCCTGGAGATGCCGGAGGAGATCCAGGACCCGGTGCGGGCCGAGCTGGATATGAAAGGCCGCAGAGCTGTCCGGATCGAAGTGTTGGATCGGCTCTTGGCATTAGGTGATAATGGGTATCGGTCGCGCACAGCTACATGATTATCCCAAGTGGGACAAATGGCGTGAATTGATAAGTAATTTTGTTCTCCAAAAAGGACAGCGACTGTGGCCAGAATTAGTGAGTGATTAGACATCAGGTATGACACACAGATCTTCCGAAAAGTCGATTCTGCGCTCCTTTCAACACGTTTGCGACCAGTGAAACACTAGCGAGGGCGCCGATCTATCCGTGCCGGCGAGGGTATGAGGTCAGCTGACGCGTGGCCTGTTTCAGCGGACTTTATTGAGTCCGAGTACCTGCCCAACACGCGAAAGGACATCGCCGTCTCGTCTCTACCGAACGGGCCGGAGTTTTACAAGGCTTGTCTGAGGTACCACACGTCAACGGACCTGACCGCGGAGGAAATTCACCAACTGGGCCTGGACGAAGTCAAGAGGATCGAAACCGAAATGAGAAAGGTGCGGTTGCTGTCATCATAACTGCGGTTTTTCAAGATAAGATTCAGGCTACGACTTCGCTATCTCGGTTCAAAACATGTGCTTTGGCGGAACACTCTTTTTCGCAAGTTCATATGACGCCTCCTCGGCGTTCGCTACATTCCTGACGGATTAACTAAAACTGTTTAAAAATGGGTGGCAACAGTCACATCTCTCCCTATCTACGGGCCGGTAATAGTGCAAGCGACGTCGTTTTGAGAGCACAGCAGCGTTGCCGACGTTCCAGATAGCTGTGGGACAGGGCTTCCACGGCGCCAACCTCAGCTCGTTCTCGGAGAAGCTGCGCAGCGACCCGTCCAACTTCCACACCAGCGCGGACGCCCTGGTGGAAGACTTCACATACATCATCCAGAACCGTATACAGCGCCACCTGCCGAGCGTCGTCTGGAAGCTGCCCGTTGATGACGTCATGTGAGGGCCCGCCGAGCCGAGCCGACTCGGGATAGGCTGACACTCAGACCCACTGTGGTACTGTCAAATGGTAACTGGCAGGAGTGGTCGCTTTTGCCTTTTGCGTCGTTTTGCGTCGTAAGATCCCTGAGCTCACGTAAAATGTTGGAGCAGAAAAGCAACCTGACGAACTGACCTAGCCTTTGTTTGTGGGAATAAATATGCTGTTATATCATACATCGCAAATATCACGTACACTGCACTGATAACTATATTAGCACGAACTGTTCTTACGTGGTATTGTGTTCACTATGGATGCATGCAGTTTTCTGCATTTGGGTGCAGTTCAACGAGTGAGTTGTGAACATCGCTGATTTTGACCGTCAGTGTGAGTAAGAAGCCGGCCAACCAGAAGAACGCCATCTTTGCGTCTTACCAGGCACCTGCGTTCGACGGATCTCGCCCGGGCGAGTTCCTCATCAACGCTTATCTGTACGACAAGACTCCCAAGTTCGAGATGGTGGCGCTTGCTCTACACGAGGCTAATCCCGGTCATCATCTCTATTTCTCCACATTGAAAGAAAACGCAGGTCAGCAGGCTGAAGTCTAGCGAATGGAAATGAAATGCTGGGCGATGGGTATTAGCGCTTGCTCAGACAATATAAACAGTGAAAAAATAAAATGAAATATTTCCTGGTGGTTTTGGGTAAATGGTAAAGTGCGTTATCCGTTTAGAACAACAGCATTTATGTTTCAGTTCGATTTTAGTGTGTTGACATGTGGCCGTGCGCAGTTGGGGACGAATGATCGTGTGTTATTTGGCACTGTTGTCCAAATGATACACACTGCAATAGAACTCAGGATTGTAGTCATCTAAGTGATATCCTATGTGATCAACCTTGCTGGCCAGCGAGACGCGTGCTTTTACATCCTAGTAACAGAACTGCAAAAGCATGCGCTTAACATGAATTTACGAGGCTAAATGACATCAAACATGAAATACTACTTCATGTATGTTTTCGTGAAGCGATTTGAAGCTAATTTTACATAGTCATCGCATCCTTTGAAATGCACTTAGTATGCCGGAGCGCCCACTATGCGTTGCAGAAAACGACGACTCGCCGGATAAAGTTAATCACTGATTTCAATGCACTTTTTGCGACACGCACGGTCATTTTCCTTGTGTTTTTGTGTCATCAGGCGCCGTGCGTCATATACCGTGTTTGCATCATATGTATGGTACAAAAAAGCTTATTGTATTCTGAACTGAGTTCAGGCTAGGTGAATTTAGATACAAATGTCGAAACCAATGAAGAACTAATATCGGTTTTTCGGGACGTACAGAAACATGGTTTGAGGCCGTAAAAATAAAGTGTGTTATAAATAAAATATGTAATGAAAAACCGTCATCGGTAGCTCAGTTGGTAGAGCGTTGGTCTCCCCGTCCTGGCAAAGCGAGTTCGAATGGCCCCGGAGCTCGATTTTTGGCCCGTGGGTCATCTGGTAACTGGCCAAAAGGCTGACTACCATACGCTCGTGTTGCATCCTTGGCGTCACGTTAAGCATTCGCCACAAATTTAGCCGTCATATGGAATTGCTCGATCGAGTGTAGGGGTCGGTATCTGAGCAACAAGCTAAGCTTAGCACGGGCCCCGAGTCCCAACATCACCTCAGCAACCATTCGGGCCAAATTTATCAAGCAAAAATGGCCGGAAAATCTCAAAGTCAATCAAGCTTTCTTCTCAGTTTCAACCAAAGATGATCTGTAACCAAAAAACAAGCCTGTAAGAACTGACCTTTACTCGATTCGTTCGAAGTTGAAGTAGGTGACCTTTAACCCTATTCCCGGCAGGGGGCTGAATCCGGTCCCCTCGCGTTTTTTGCTTGCCATTTCCAAGGTTTATGACATAGCATCGCGAAATTTGGTCACTTGCTACGTATTTTTTCTACCTGCTGTAACAAAATGGTGTAATTCTATTTCGTTCAGGGCGGAGTCAGGCAACGTTTTTGGGAGGCACTTCAGACTATTTTTGGCCCTCTTGAGGGTAACAGAAAAATGACTGCCAAAAATAGCGTTTTTAAGGTAGGACTTCAGACTTTGTATGGATGTATAGGTGAATAGGTGAGCAAACATCATTATGTAATTTCGTTAATCTGAGGTCATTTCACGAGGTCAGATCAAGGTCAAAGATCAAAACTTGGTTTTATAGTAATAATTTTGGCGCTGTTTTTCAATGCAAAACCCGGGATATCTATGACGTGGAAGCATGTCCTCTACTTGTGTACGAAGTTTGGGATTGATATCAGGTCGGCTCACGGAGCCATGGCCTAAAACGTCAGTGCGCGTGCCCTATATCACAACAGCCGTAAAATGTAATTTTATAAATACATTGAATTCAGATGATTGAAAACATCTTCAAACAATACGAAATGCACTTAAGATCATTCCATGGGACAACAAGGTCATTGGAGGTTATTTAGGTTCAAAGGTCGCAAGTTGACCAGATACTTTTTCTTAACTCAGTTTCCAAAGAACTAATCCTCCTATTTTCAAAGCCCTGTGAGCACATATGAATTTTCCCAAAATTTCAAATGCATGGGCCAGTGGTGAAAGCTCCATCCATAATCTTTTGATTCATGCCAATTTCATCAAAATCGGTCCATGAGCAACAGAGTTATAACAAATCTGTTTTAACTTTGGCCCCCTGCATCCACACTTTTCAAATTTTGAAGACTTCCTTTCATAAAAATGTACTTTACACCATGGCAAATCGATTGCCGTTTGTTGCCACGAAATTGGATGTGTCGAGATCTCAGGGGGGCCGAATACGCCCGTCTTGCCAAGAATCGGCCATACCGTCTAGCCCTCTGGGAATAGAGTCTGATTGGTGAAAAAATATAGACTAAACATAAAAAAAGAAAAAACATCGCCGTCTGATTTGTGAAAAAATGCAGAGTGAACATAAAAGAACGGAGAAAAAAAACATAGAAATAAACCGTGTTTTGTTAAATACTTCTGGTGCCAAAGCAAAAAGTTGTTTGGTCACAGAGATACCCTGCCAACAAAGGGGCAAATGGTGACTGTGATTGCTTCTGCTGTCTGTGCACGAAAACCCTAACTTTGACTGTGACCGGAGGTAAAAAGTAAATAAACGCGTTTCGTTTGGGTCAGGGAGTTGAGACGGCCTTTCACCGAGGGCGATGTCCCTTTCCTGAATGCACCTGCCGATGGCATTTCCAGGCATGCCCAAGTTTCGGCGGGCTTCTGGCGACGCTGTCGAACATAGCATGGCTCCGTCTGGCCTTCCGAGTCACACTGCTATCGTCGAGGGCTGGGCTCTGTACGCTGAGTTCCTCGGAGAGTCTATGACTCTGTACGAAGGACGCCCGATTGAAAGGTCAGATATGTGTGCAGTCAGAGCGCAACTACACGCACCTTCCAAATGCAGTTCAAGCTGACGTGGGCGTTGAGAGACCAGCGCCAGACCGACAGGGTGAGAATCAGTGGTGGCGCCGCTGAAGTGGGGGGGAGGCAGCAGGGACAGCTGCCTCATTGCGTGGAAGAATTTGACTTTGTCCTGATTGCGACATATGGAAAGGAGGAACTCGAAAATGTCGTTGGCCTCGCTGTCCCGAATACGCGCCGTCGTTATTGCTGTGAATAACTGCCCAAAACGCATTCATCATTTTTCAAGACGCCATGCTTACCGGTGCCGTGAGAGCGGTTCCGGACGCTGCCAACAGGTGTCAGTACTGGCAATCGTATCATGAAGGTAAATTTACAGCGTTACTGACGGCATGTTCCTAGGTATGGTGGATACAGTCTGGAGATTTACCGCGCCTGTCGCCTTGTGGTCGACACGGGACTTCATGTGTTCAACTGGACGCAGCAAATGGCGGTGAACTATATGTTGGAGCATACAACTTCGCCACGTCAGCGCCTGGAGGTGGGAACGCGCCTGATATAAAATGATTTTGGGGGTGGAATGTTAAACCTCATGGTTGAACATTCCAGCCTTGAACGTTGGTGAAGGCTGACGTTTTTTTCCTGGTTTGCAGCAAATGACATAGCATCGGCACTGAAAAGAAACGCAGTAGCAGTCGCAAAATTGTGCACCCAGCTAAGACCTCGTGGTTGGACTTTTTTGACCATCACTGCATCAGGTTCTTCTTATGTAAACGACGAATTAAGCTATCCGGCACGGCGACCTCAGACCATGCCGGAATTTGCTCACCGGTTCTGCTATGTTCCCAACCCCCCATATTTCTACGAGCCTATTGAGGACTGACTTCCCGGAAATCTTCGCTTTTCAATATCACGCTTTAACTGACGTTCGCTTTATTTACCTCATAAGAGGTACTGCTGCTTTGATGGTAAGCCGATCATTAAAAGTTATCTTTCTTTCAGAACGAAGTCCGGCGATACATTTCGTTTCCTGGGCAGGCCACCGCCTATAAGATTGGGGAACTGCGGCTGAAGCAGCTCCGTAGCCGCGCCATCAAGCGGCTGAAGGAAAAGTTTGATTTGCGCACCTTCCACCAGGTGGTGCTAGATTGTGCTGGCCCTATGTTTATCGTCGAGGGCTGCGTGAATAAATACATCGAAGACAATGGGTGGTGGCGGTCGGCACCAAGTTCAGGTGCGCTGCTCTCGGCAGTCGTGAATGTGCATATCGTCTCATTGTTAAGCGTCCTGGCCTTCTGCTTTAGCGTCTGTGGTGACAACTGATGTGTCTTCATAAGCGTACCTGTCAGGAGTGTTGGTCAGGAAGCGCGGCAAAATTTTTTTCATCGTGGGGAGGAGGAGAGTGACGAGGAAACGTTATACTGTGCGGTACCATCAAACGTGGTCCCAGCCAAATATGTAGGGGAGTAAGTTATGGGATATGTTTGATATGTTCCTGTGCTTGATTACTTGAAATGATACCATGGTGGTGAAAAGTGATGAAAATGCAAAGGCTTTCTGAAATTCTTCACTGACTTTATGCCAGTCGCCGTTCACCATTATTTACGTCGCAGAAGTAATTTCACAGTGGCTCCACGTGTCAGATTTCGAAGAATGAAGGATAAGTGAAGGAGCTAGTTGTTATTCGATCATGATGTACAGGTCTCCACAAAAGAAATGTTTGGTATTAGGGTTCCTGCGGTAAACCGGCTATATCTCCGGTATTCATGGCGCTAATGTAGTGTAATTTGAGCAGCTATCTGCTTCAGTGTAGGAGTACCCGTAATAACTTCAAATCTGTGTTTCATATTTTAATTTCATGCATAAAAATACGAAAAACCATAGTTACGCTCGGGTGGCGGGAATGTTGGTTAGGTTTCTTACTTCCGCCACTGCGCTAACCCTCTCTGCTGCCAAACTGATAGATCAGTTGTGTTGTGAATGGGGCAGTGGGTAGAGGCTATGAGGAGAGAGCGCGTCTTGATCTCATGACATGTTCTGCCGGAGGGCTGTGAGGGCGTCGAGGAAGCTGACCAGGCTGTATCCGATCTGCAGTCCCTTCCAGACAGGTAGCTTTTTACCTGATTGGATCTGAACATTCAACCCGAGCAATGACGGCTGAGCGATTTCTGAGCAATAGCATGGCAAATAACTTACACAGGAATGAATGGTTCATATTGTGTACAGAAAAATCATTTATGATAATTATGTGGTGAATGCCATTGTCAGGACAGGTAATGACAGGAAAGGTAATGACACGAGGTTAAACGGACAAATGCTGGGTTTATTTACATGCGAGCACTTAATTCGCCCGAATATTTGGCATACATAGACACACATTACCAAGGCCAGAACTTTGTATCTCTTGGGTGGGGGACATCCCCTAATGTTCAGCTGACCTCCCAATGTTGATCTCCCCCCGCAGTGCTTGGCTCGGCCCCCTCACAATGCGGAACTTGGCTTCCGGTACTTAAACAGTTCGTTATGGTAAGAACTTAACCCTCGCCGGACGGCGGGAATGGATGCCACCCGAAGCATTGTTTCCGGGACCACGGCAAAACGGCGAACGACAGCCTGTGACATTTGGCATAGCTGACGACACATTGATTGCATAGGTTTTGAAAAAAGAGTGACCCTATCTTGTATCAGGGCACCGAGCCATGACGTCACTACTAAAAGCTTGCAAAGCGACTTTTGCGCCAAATGTCTGTTTTTTGCTGTTTTAGGGCAACAGACATGCATAAACGGCAAACGACGAGCATGAAATCGGTTCAGAATGGTAGTCCGCATGAGAGCAGGTCACTTTAGATAGATCAGTGACCTTTTCAAGGTCAGATGAGGTCAGTGAGCATAGACGACCTTTGTTTGACCTTAGAACGTTCCCATGCATTTTTTCCGCGGAACGATTTTAGACCTATATGGCCCTAAATGTGTTGTTTTTAACTGAGGAAAATCAATTTATCGCTACCAAACATAAAGTTTGGCCTGACTTGGGAGTCACTGGCTAACCTGACGGGGTCGACATACGAATCGGTTCCTTCTTGTCCCGAGACCCTGGTTTAATTAGGGACCAAATGGCGAAGGGGTGTTTACCTCTTTCCCGTCGGCGGTGCGAATAAAAATCCCTCCTGTTCGGCGAGCAAAAAACCCGTCCCCGACGGGTGGGTTGGGACAGTTGAATGCCCCCCTGAGGTTTTTCTGCGATTGCGAGAAAACCAACAAACACAGAATCACGAAACTTTGTGTACCTTTCGCTTCGATAATTTTACATCCCGTGTCAAAATTTTGACCTCAGGTCAGGTCAGGTCAAACAGACCTATGTCCAAAAACGTTTAGCGCCTTGTAACTTTTTCGCAAAACAAGATATCTCAACAATACCTTCAGGGATTGGTGATCCTGACAGATGCAACAAATCTGCTATCTCAGATTTTTCGGAATTTTCCGGGTCATTGACCTAAGGTCAAGCCCATTTTTAACACATGCCGTTTTTTCGGAAACTGACGGAATATTTCATAACATTTTTAGTGTGGAGTCAAGCAGACATCTAGTTACCGTCATTGGACAAAGTATCAATGACTTCCAGCCATTGACCTGAGGTCAGGTCACGAATAATTGTAGTGAGCCAAAATGTACCACCGTCAAAATCATCGATGAATTACTCAGAATGGGTAGAAAATGGCAGAACTAGCTTGCACAGACGTAATTAATACCAGGAACCTCAAAAAGTTTGAAAAAATCGCATATTTTGGAAATAAACAGGCTCTCCCGAATAAAGCTCCGCCAGTTGTATAAATTGGTAACTAATGAATTTTTCCAAAATTTAAGCATGAAAAACCATCACAAGAACCACTAAGATCAATAAAATATACATAGATTGTCTTTTTTCGCGAAAATAAAGAAACGCTAAAATCAGTTCCCGTCAATTTGTTACTGCATACGGCAGCAGCGCACACCCGCAGCTGCCGCGAGAAATGCCGTGTCTTTAACACAACGTTTCGGCGTATATATTGAACAGATCTGGGAAATTAGACGTGTATCGGCATCCGTGGACCTTCACTTGTGCGCTGGTGCCTTTACCTATGCGTTTTTAGTCACAGCCCTTGAGATTCAGGCCATTTCTCGGTTTCATGCAGTCGGCTATGAAAAAATACATATAGGGCGTAAATTGCTTACATATTATTTAAAACTAAAAATGAGACCAGTTTCGAGCTCTACTCGTCACAAGCTTTCCAACGGTATGCTTATTTTTATCATGCGATCAACCGTTCTTGAGTTAGAGGGGGTGGCCAACTGCCCCCCCCCCCGTCGCCCATGTTCGAAACGGACCGACGGTCGTGCGCGGTTTAAACAAGCGTACGCAATGGTGCTGTGAATGTTGGAAAACAATGATATTCGCACCATACCCATATCAGGCATCCCAGCGGCGTCAAGATAATACGAAGAGAAAGGAGCAAATGATACGCCAGTTATCCGTTCCAGGTCCGATGCGCCCGGGATGACCAGTTGGAGCATAACTTTTGACATCAATAGCACGGATCCACTTATGTCACCGGTGTCTTTCATTGGATGGCTTTACATAATTGCAACTTGTGTTTAACTTGGCTAGGTCTGAACCCTTCGCGCAGATTTCTAGTGGTTCATGATATCTCCTAGGGCGGAACGTGTTCCGGCAAGGGGGTCAACGGCTGCTTTTCGAGCCATTTCTTTCCATGCAGCGCCATAGGGTTAATGTTCGCCAGTTAAGGTTCAGTTTCGCCAGTTAAGGAGGGGAAGGTCACGGTAACCCCGTGCATCTCCCGTTCCGCCGCCCATGATGGTATGTATGTCTTTGCATAGACATCATTTCAACGAAACGAATGAAACGGATGACCATGTGGTACTGTCGTGAGATAACCTTACAGTAGTAGTATATGGTATGACCGCAGAGACGTAGGAGCGTTTCATAAAGGAATAAAGAGGGAGGGGGCAGGGGTCGAATTATTTTTGCTGACCGGCGACCGGTGGGAGGAGATGGTTAATTTTGAGAAATATATTTCGTTTGATATGACGCAAATATATGTTTGGTAGGACGTAAAATATTAACCATTCTTTAGAAAAACGATTAGATTAGATTAGAAAAACGAAAGAGTAAAATGTTCTTTCAGGGGCTTGCCTGAAATGAGGCTTGGTTCTGAAGGGGCTTCACGTTGGGAATCTCCGGCCAGAATTCAGTGGAGGAGCGAAATTCACCCCTGCCCCCGACCTCATGTTTGTCGCAGATTGCCTATTTTTGTATGCGTTAAACTTGTGCGTCGTCAAACACGAGAATAAAAAGAAAACGAAAAATCAGATGAACATTTCTGAAAGTGTGTCCCCGTAAAGTCAACCGCAGAGAGACAAAACCAGCCGATCGTTCACCTCCCCCGACACGCGTTATCAACGACGATATTAGATGATACGCAAGCGATCTGAGGTTAAATGCTGTTTGCTGTTTGCTAGCAATCGTGGAATCGTGATCTGGAATCTGGATCTGGATAAGTAATCGTATAAGAGCAATCGTGAATCTGGATAAGTGGAATCACTCTTGGAATCGGGATAAGTCTGATTTTGGCATGTTTTCGATCAATTGTGGTAATTATCCGGGAAGAAGTCATAAAGCTTTCAAATCGACGGAATTTAGAACGTCTGACATGACCTGGGCTCGAAGGTGCTGCCTTAGGGTCACGAAATTTGGACAAATGTAGTGGCCCATAGCCTTTCACTCACCCTGGAAGTTTTGTGTCACCAGCTGGTTTCTGAAGTTGGGGAGTGGGTGGAGGCAGGGGTGGGGGTTTCGCGCTTCTCTTCCACTACGTATAATTTTCAGAGGTCTTCCACTGTGCGTGTCAAAAACACAAATGCATGTTGTTTGCCAGGCCAATAATTACACATATCGTAACACCAAGATGTCGGGTATATATATATGTTAAACATACATACATATATAATGCCAAGATAAATGTCCAGCGTTTTAACTTTGCGAACATTCCTCGAAATAAGAGCTTAGTATTTCTTACCGCCTGCTAGGAGTTACAGCTCTGTCTCCCCCAACGGAGTCTAAATGCCGTTCAATAGCACCTTAATTGAACATATCGCCGACTATGCCGGGTTAGCTTAGGATGGGCTTTATACCTTCCCAAGGTTGGCGTCAGTATTTATAACTGATGGATCATTTCCAGTCGCTTGATATCATTATTTTGTGCAACGCATGTGTTCCTGTGTGTTTCCAGTATGAACCACGAAGTCTGCATCCCAGTGTTCCCATGCAACCCAATGCTCGGAAATGAAAATAGAGAAGCAAGAAATAAAACGGCTATCCGTGAACGGGAGCTCGCGATTCCGTATCACCCATTTCAGGTTAAACAATAATACCATATGATCAACCAAGAACGCTGCGCAGCGCATGGCTGCGTTGATCAAGTTGCTCGGAATCTAGCCGCTACGCGAATGAATGGGAAGCGGTAGCACGACATTACTCCTATTCACTACTGCGAACGACACTACTGCTCCAACAGTACTGCTAATGGCACAACTGCTAACGACGCCACTGCCAACGACAGTAGTTTTACACACCACTGTTAACGACAGCACTGCTTCACGACACTACTGCTAACAACAACAGTACTACACGACACTGCTGCTAATGACACTACTTTTACCGACAGTGCTTTTACACGACACCACTGCTACAAGGCACTATTGTTACCGATATTAATGCTACCCGAAACTACTGCTACAGAAAGCACTTTTGCACGGCACTACTGCTACATGACACGACTGTTACAGACACTACTTCTACCGACCACACTGCTACACGACATTACTGCTACACGACACCACTGCTACCGACACTGCTGCTACCGACAGTACTGCTATCGACAGCACTGCTGCCAACAGCACTACTACTGACATTACTGTTAAACGACATTACTGCTACTGACACTACTGATACCCGACACTACTGCTACCAACAGCACCACTGACACCATTGCTACTGGCACTACTGCTGTACGACTTCACTGCTACTGAGTGCCCGTACGCGACGCCACTGTTAACTGCAAAAATGCTGAAGGCGAAAAACTGCTGCTGTTGCCATGGATTTGGTTTATTCCCAACATCTTTCGAACAGACTGCGAGAGATCCAAGAAACATTCAGCGATTCTAAATGAATACCCACGATACCTGATGTGAAAAATAAGCATCCGGGTTAACCTAAGCCATGTTAGGTCAGGCAAGGTTAGGTTAGCTTCGGCCAGGTTAGGTTAGGTTAGGTTTATATTATTGTTACTAGGGATACCGGTTAAGGGTCTGGGTGCGTAGTTAACAGCAACAACGTCAGCTGTTTTGGTGGCGGCGCCTACTTTCGAAAGTGCCGTTTAACAGCAATGTTATTATGAGCGATATCGTAAACATTGTCGTATTTTAGCAATATTGTCGTTAGCAGTATTGTCATTCGCAGCAATGTCGTTGGCAGGAGTATCTTTAGCAGTGATGTCGCTTAGCAGTAATGTTCTTAGGACAAGTGACGGTAGCAGTAGCGTCGGCAACAGTATTGTCATTTAGCTATAGAATCGTGAGCAAAAGTGTCGTTTAACAGTAGTGAAGTTAGCAGTGCTGTCGTTTAGCAGTGGTATCGTAAGCAGTAGCGCCCTTTAGCAGCGGTGTCATTAGCAGTGCTGTCATTAGCAGTTATGTTAGTAGTAGCTTCGCGTAGCGGTGGTCTCGTTGTACTAATGCTAGAAGAACTGTCGTGAGAAACAATGTCACATAGCAGTGTTGCCGTCAGAAGTGGTGACGCGTGGCAGTACTGCCGTTAGAAACAATGTCACGTAGCAGGACTGTCCGTACCAGTACTGTTGCGTAGCAGTAATGCCGTTTAGCAGAACTGGCAGTAGAAGTAGTGACGAGGAACCATGGTAAGCTGGTCCTCTCCTCCCTCTTACCGCGAACAGAACACATCAGCTCATTGGTCGGCGTTGTAAACAGCTTTCCGGTCTTTTACGAAAGGCAGCCTCTAAACATGCCTCCGACACTTCTGGCCGCCTTTCAGCGAAGGGTCGTAACTGGCAGGAACACACCCAGCAGCAGGCGGTGAAAGCTCTGGCGAATGAAGCAAGAATACGTTATTTTGGAAAATTTAGCAGCACTGAGACAATGCAGTATTGGCAGTAGATGAGACAATGCAGATGAACGCATCTGTAAAGAATGACGCGAAACATTGCCCCTTACCATGCTGTGTTCTTGTGACGATGTATTACCTACGGTTCAGGACATATGATCCATATTGCCAAGGAGCTTAATACCTACCATTACTTTTGTGGAGAACCGGAGCAGGTCGGCTGAAGGCGCAGGCGTTCTTGCATTGAAAATCAGATTTTGAAAGCCCCTGTTTCGCCCCGCTGACGAAATGTGTGATTATTTTGTCTCGAAACGACACCGGTTGAGAGCGCACAAGAATTTCTCATCCTTTTAGCGTCAGTGATCAGGGCAGCGCCTCATTCCGAAGCGTAGTTTCATAAAGGATATGTATATGATACATGCCTTGCTGATTCTCGTACGTACCTGGGTCAGTCTAGTTAAGGGCTATACAATGGTCAGTATTCAGCCACAGCTGCGTTTAAATCAATTCAAGGTCAGATCGGCCAAACCACCAGCCGGGTCCAGTGACGCTGGGGTTCGTTACAGTCCTCGGAATAAAACTGAAAACCGAACTAGATTTACTGCAACAATGGCATGTGGGATTCATTTCCGTCAAAAACAAAACAAAACAAGACAAAACAAATGCATGCATCGCCAGACGTGCGATAATCGCGACCGTGACTCCTGCAGATCAACACGTATCCTTGAGAAGATTGGCATTGCAGACTATGAAATGTCTCAAATGGTCTTCCATTAAACGTTTTCTTCAGAATCAGATGGCATTGTATCAAGTTAAAATATTCGTGAAATGCAGATATTCAAACTATTTAGTTGCAAATAATATGGTCGTAATAAGAGAAACACGACAGCATGCTAGGTGGCTTCTTTTGTAAGCATTGCTATGTTATCCCCTAGGGAGCAGTTATGTACTTGTTCATGTCCAATGCGCATAGTTACTTTATTCCTTTGTTTACCTTTGCAATGCGTATCTTTTAGCACGACTGCAAAACACTGAACAAACGGTCATCACAAATTGCGTATCACACATGCTACGCAACTCATTATCAGGAGCCTGTTTCTATTCTTCGAGCTCTGAAACGCGACTCTGATAGGAAAATTGCCAGAATATGTTTGCCGCTTGTCGGTGCAGTCAGCACTCCATTTATTTACAGCATCCAACTGAAATCGCTACAGCTTGAGAAGCCACGACCAACATAAATGGCACGTCTTCTAAGATTTCGAAATATTGTGAACAGTCCATTATCCGTGGCTACTGCCATAATGATAGATGGATATATACAGATGGCAGAAGGTATCCGTTGTTCTTTTCGCGTTGGGAAACTGGGTATTCAGTGTTTATAATACCAAAATCGTGCATCATTTAACCTAGGAGTCTGATTTTCCGCATTTGTGCTTCTTGCCATTGAATATGATAAAGGCAGGATAACTGTCTTCATGCAGCTAGACTTTAAGGCGGTAATTACAGTTCAGGTAACTCGAAATGCATCCAAAAGAACGTGCACATGGATCGGGAAGAAAATCACCAATCCGACTGTCAAGCCAGACACCGTAGTGTCACATCTTCTAATCCTACAATACGTCTTCTAATCTTACTACGCGCCTTCGCCTGTACTCGGCCCTGGAACTTTGCTGGTTGTTCGTAACCGTACCACTTTAATGAATACCGACATGAGGAATGATGCCACATCTTGTGGACAATCGCATATGTTTGCGGAAAGGACAACCGTTTTTTCGTTGGACGCGGACCCATGAGATGTCTCCTCTCTTCTGCCTGCATCATAGGTTCCGGGAAAGAACTGGAACACACAGGGTGTCGAAATACGTCCAGTAAGTCACAACCAGGACATCTTCGGGATTTCTGTAGAAAGGATAACTAATGGCGCGGAGACGCTTGCTTTACATAACATTAGACGGCACGGTTAAGACACATTCTAAGCACTGTCATATAATTCACTGAGCATGTTGCCCAACAAGAACCATCTTAAACACAACGTGCACAGAGAAGACGTTATCAATATTAGGGGAATGTATCATATTACTTGGCCAAAGCGGTGTCCCGTGACCAGCCGGTACCGACTGTCGGACACAGCAGGAGAGGGGCTCTTCACTGCTGGCTCTCGGCCCAGAACAGCTCCGGGTGGTCCTGACGCAACTGCTCGTACTCGGGGATCTGAGCCGGCGCCTGCGGCAGGTGCGCCGCATCAGGCTGGAAGCCGCCCTCGTTCGCCTGGTACGACACCGAGTAGGTGTTGCCGTCGTCGCCGACGAAGGCGTAGGCGCCCTGTACGTCGATGGAGCCGGTCTCCGGCTCAGCGCCGGGCAGCACGGTGCCCTCCTCGTTCGCCTGCGAACACACAGAAATGGTGCCAGCGTGATCGTCAGGGGATATGTCCGAGTGGTGCAGACCAAATAGTGGGGATTTTGTGTGGACCAGCAACTTGCATCTGTCGCGAAGCAAGCAAGGCTGTTTGCGCAAGATCTTACTTAAACAAATGCAACGTCGATTAGAGTAGCTTGGTACCCAGCATGACCAATTGTCCTCAGCACTTACATTTTTAGAATAACGTATTTGGATAAAGCATTGGGCATAATTTGTTCATGCAGCATATATTTTTGTCATGGAATAACAACGTCACAACCGCCTCTGGCCCTGGCTCTTTTCGTTTCATTCCAAATATAAACACTTTCACGAACTTTAGTCCTGCGTCCGGTCGCAGGAACTCTACGAATGGCAGTGGGGAACGAAGACTCGCGGCATCGATCGCACTCACCTTCTGTCCGTTTTCGAGCTCGTATGCGTACTTGTAGTTGCCCTGTTCGTCCTGGTCGAACGACTGGCTGACGATGTTGACCTGGGCCGGGTCCTGCGGGGTGGCGAAGGCCGCGGCCACGACGGCGCACAGAACCACCTGCCAAAACACGGTGGGCTGGCTTGAAACAGAGACACCAGCACCGTTGAGAAGCAGCACGAGCTTTAGAAATAACAAGTAACGTAGCCTGCATTTTTGCAAAGGTGGATCAAAGCTGAAATAAAATGACTTTATACTACTCTTACCATTGTGCTGCAAATGTGGGCAAATTGACGCACAGAGCACACATGGCACAGATGGTGATTCTGAAAATGAAGGTGTCATGCTTTTTTCATTTCAACTATTTTTGTTTTGAAAGACATCATGTGTGATGGGAGCCGATTTTGGAAAGCCATGGAACTTTTTTAAAATAAGATGTTTCCTTTCTTTTCACATTACGCCATGGAACATCTTCAGGGTTTCTTAATCTCTGCAAGCATTGTGAAATTTTAAGCGTTCTAGTGTGTCAGAAGTTTAAATACCGATTTTGGCCCGCTGAAATTCGTGAAAAATGTACCAAAATGGCGGTTTCCATGATCTAAGGCCGATATAGACACGACATCTGAATAAACAGCATTACATCGCATGTCTTCTAAGCCCCACAAATGCAGGAAGATGAAAGCTGCAAGCTTGAAGATTCTTTCACAGACCAGAAACCTGGGTGCTGACGGTGCTGCCTCCAAGCGGCAAATGTCGAAACCAAACGGCCGGCGCCTCTTACCAGCTTCATGTCTGAGGTGTGTGGGAAGTGGATCACGAGCTGAAGGACTCGGGAGACTGGTACCCGGTGTTCGGCCGTCAGTGTTTTATACTCGGACATGACATCGACCTCCGCGGTCATGGCAGCTGCTGTCAAGGGACTCTCAACCGGCCCTCCAGGACCGGTGTTGCTTCAATGTTTGCGGAGGAAGGGGAACCGGTCATACCCGCTATGAAATATTATTTCAGATGACCATAGATTCCAGTCATGCCTTTACCTTTCTACATAAGGTCAGACTTTATGATGAAAATTACGTTAATGACCACCGACTTCTGGCACCACGGTTCAAAGCGCATTGTGTGTTACGCCGAATCACAAGCTAGATGACATTAGCAGTTATGTGCTCGAGGAAAAAACAAAACTATTTTTGCACAATAATGGTTGCACCTTTTTCGTCCGGAATGATAAAAAACGGAGGATTGAGAGGTTGACTGAAGACGTCTACATACTCCTTGGGTTTTCTTTTTTGTTTCATTCGTCAACTGTCTCTCGTTATCAGATTGTCTGTCCTTTTCTGTTTATGTCTTTCCGTCGTGTCCACATGCTTCTCAGTCAGTCAAAATTCGGATGTTTGTGCCCTTTCGCCTTCTATGTGTATTTTATTTATTTCACAGTGTGCGCAGCAATTGTTACCTCTCAATTCAGTGTAAAAAGTGGAAAATGTGTCTAATCCGCGCAATTTTACCTATATGTTTGCACGATTGCTTAGGGCTGTTGAAACAGATCAGACTTGTTCATTTCCTGTTTCCGGCTTACATCTACTTTTTTTGTTAGAAGTCAAAGGGATTTTCCTGCGTCGCAGTTTCTTTGTAGACTGCGGGGATGTGGTAGATGATCTTACTCATTTTGACGAAAAGCTATTTTTTCTTGTTTTTAACGTTACACGGCAGAGATTTAGGCGCAGTTTTTGTTTCGTTCCTTTACGATGTCCAATCAGAGAAATTCTTCGTATATCCTTGGCATGTTGAAACCAGCAGATATGAAAGATGGCAAACTTCAACCATGGTACGATTTATGAAAACAAAACAGTCTCCGAAAATCTTTTACGTGCACGCTATGGAAAGTTACTTTTTGTTCGCTTCCGGGTTTAATCTTTCCTTCACACAGTCACACATTTCGGAAAAGGGAAAGCGTGCACTTTGCTAAGTTTGCAGGGAACTATTTCGCCCCAAAAATGAACAGTTGACGTCTGCATTCTACAAAAACAATTTTTGTGTCTATCCCACCCATTTGTTAACCCTCACCGGGTTAAATCCTCAGTGAACGGTCCGTATCCAGAGCCTAAAATGTAACATAGCCGACGTTATATTATTTTCACAAATTTTCTTCAAAAATACAAGGTCATGACGGGTAATGACGTCATTCTTGAGGGACGCTTCCACGTCATGAGTTAAATAAGATTTTGCTGGCTACTTTGAGCCAACAATGGGATGCTGTGTGCGAAAGTTTGAAGCTGTTCTTTAAAATGTTCTATTGAAAAGATTAGATATTCAGAACACGTCGGTGGAGAGATAATTGTTTGTGTACCCAGCACGACTCGCTAGTGGTAGCCTAACATTTGTACCGCAGAAGCGGATTTAAATCACTCATTTGTTGATTTGATTCACATGAAATTTTCTCATTCAGTACGCAAGCTGAAAGGAAAGGAAAGGACTTTTTCTTAACAAGCGGGTTGAATCGGGCTAACTACATTACAGTTCGCAGTTTTAGATATCAATCTGCAATGCGTTTTGTGTCCAAAAACTCTCCGTTGATGGACGTACAAAGGATTTCCCACGATTTTCCGGTGCGCCTTATTCGTCTGTATCCTATTTACAGCTGTTGTGTGACGCCACGAACAGACGCGTCCCAATGAACGCTTGCACTCATTGACGGGGCGCAGAGCTCAACTGGCCAGCGACGAGGAATCACGCTGGGATCGGAAAGACCATAGCATGAAACAATTGTCAAGTAGGCCTCTATGAAAGTTTTGTTTTCCTATCTATCTTCGTTTGTTCTTGCTATTTTAGAAGGTAACATGTCGCAAGTTGTGTGTCTCGTGTCTTGGGCCTTCTTGTTTGTTGCGTCTGCATTGTGTATCACTAATTCCAGCCAAATGACACTGAAATTTGTTGAAAAGCGTTGATAAACTTTTTTTTTATTTGGTCAAAAAAGATTCAACGTCTTTGGTCGAACTATATAGGCTTCCTTGTTTGCTGAGTACGAAGCATATCATATTCGCGGCCTAATTTTCTGCTTAGCCTCAGTATAGCTTAACATGACAGGCATGGCAGGTAGAGCAATAAATGTACCCAACCTTGAAAGCTTTAAAACCTCATTTATTGTCTTACATAGATAAATATCACTTCAAAATGGCTTTAACCTTTCTAATTTGAGAACCGTCCCTACGCCAAAGGTTGAGTTCGATCCATGGACATACAACTGTCAATTAGTGGAAGGATATATTGAAAATTGTGCTTTTTTTAGTTTCGGTCGGCAAAAAGCACTAGGACCTGCTCAGATTTAACGAGTGGCATAGCAATCTTTTGCATGGCAATGGCGAAACCAATTTAGTTGCTTCATGTGTGCATTGTAAATGGTACAAGTACTGCCCGCCACCACCACTTAAGTTTGATTCGGCTACATTTTGAATTGTTGATGCTGGAGCGAAGTGTTTTCAGTTGTTCTTCTCCGTATTCGTAAGGCATCTTTTGACTCTTGTTATTAGGAAACAAACGTGTTTGGTGATTGTAGCTTAAGTGCATTACGTGCATTACATTACATTACGTTCGGCTTCATTTACTTTGTTCAAATATACGCTACAGTGCATAAGTTTTAGATAACAAACATCTACAAATTTTAATTGACATTACGTCGGTTGATAAAATCGACAAGTACGGAATCAAAACCCGAACATTTTCGAAATCGGACAAAGTCGAATTATGTGGGCACTTTATATTCCACACTTGACCTCGGTTGAACACAACTGACCAGACCTAGATAACTAGTGCCTTTCGGTACGGGCATTGTGATATGAAATGTCTTCCTTGCAGTTTCATTGTGATCGGTTGAATAGATCGAAACACAGAGAACAGAAGATATATGCTTCTTACGTTGTTCACGTTTTAGCGCATTTCCCCAAATTTTTTAAATGATTACTTTTATTGGAATGCTTTCGTAGGACGTTTTACAATCAAACGCCGCACTAATCAGCGCTTGTGACATCGGCTTTGATCCCTACACCCCATCGGGCAATTCCAGCTTAACATCACAACTTTGGTCGAAAAAGTATCGTGTCGATATCAACGATGTGGTTGCGCGGTAACCAGAGTGTCTCTCCATGCGTCACCTAGCCATGACCAAGTGACGTGCAGGAGAAAAAAAACGAGCGTCGATACGACTTGAATTCACCTAACCAGAACAGAACACGACGACAAGCTTTCCACCAACTGGGCTACCGATACGTTTATCTCCGTCCCCAATCTCCTTCCCGAACTTCGTTGTAGATGGATATTTTACTTGCAAAATATGAAATATCATGACTCAGAGCGATGACATATATTTTAATGAAGGGCACGGAAAAACAAAAACGCTTTACCACTCACACATCACGTCAGCAGCAAGGACAATGGATGCTGATTAGGAGCGTATGTATCACAATGATTGGCCAGAACGGTGTCCCGTAACCAGCCGGTACCGACTGTCGGACACAGCAGGAGAGGGGCTCTTCACTGCTGGCTCTCGGCCCAGAACAGCTCCGGGTGGTCCTGACGCAGCTGCTCGTACTCGGGGATCTGAGCCGGCGCCTGCGGCAGGTGCGCCGCATCAGGCTGGAAGCCGCCCTCGTTCGCCTGGTACGACAACGAGTAGGTGTTGCCGTCGTCGGCGACGAAGGCGTAGGCGCCCTGTACGTCGATGGAGCCGGTCTCCGGCTCAGCGCCGGGCAGCACGGTGCCCTCCTCGTTCGCCTGCGAACACACAGAAATGGTGCCAGCGTGATCGTCAGGAGATATTTCCGAGTGGTGCAATAGAAAGTTTGTGTGAACCAGCAACTTGCATTTATCACGAAGCAAAAGCGATTGCCGGTGCTTGATCTCGTGTAGCCGAATATAACGTCGATCAGAATGGCTTGGTACGCAGCATGACCAACTGTCCTGAGCACTCACATTTTTAGAATAAGGTATTTGGATAAAGCGTAACAACGTCACAACGGCCTCTGGCTCTGGCACTTTTCGTTTCATTTCAGATGTGAACACTCGAAAACTTTAATCCTGAGTCGGGACGGCGAACTCGACTCGACTTTACTAACTTAACTGTACGAATGGGACTGGGGAACGACGACTTGTGGCACCGATCGCACTCACCTTCTGTCCGTTGTCAAGCTCGTATGCGTACTTGTAGTTGCCCTGTTCGTCCTGGTCGAACGACTGGCTGACGATGTTGACCTGGGCCGGGTCCTGCGGGGCGGCGAAGGCCGCGGCCACGACGGCGCACAGAACCACCTGCCAAAACACGGTGGGCTGGCTTGAAACAGAGACACCAGCACCGTTGAGAAGCAGCACGAGCTTTAGAAATAACAAGTAACGTAGCCGGGATTTCCGCAAGGGCGGGTCAAAGCTAAAACATGACGACTTAATACTGCTCCTACCATTACGTTGCAAACGTGGGCAAATCAACGAATGACAGATCCGTTAGCACAGGTGGAGATTATACAAATAAAGCTATCTGACTTTTTAATTTAAAACTATTTTTGTCTTTGAACAACGCTATTTGCGATAAGAACCATTTTTTGGAGACCTTGATTATTTGGGGATTCTTGACACATTCTCTTCCGTTTTTACAACATGCCGTGGTACATTCTGTAAGGTTTCTTAATCGTTGCAGTCCGTGGTGTAAAAAACCAAACGTTGCTGACTAACAAACCTAGCGATTATCTTGATCTAAGCCAGACATACGCACGACGTCTGAATGGGCAGCTCGTCATTGCGTGCCTACAAATGTAGGAAGATGAAAGTTGTAAGCTTGGAGAGGCTTTCATGGATCAAAAGCAATGATGTTGACGGTGCTGCCTCCAAGCGGCGACTATCGAAACCAAACGGCTGGCGCCACTTACCAGCTTCATGTCTGAGGTGTGTGGGGAGTGGATCACGAGCTGAAGGACTCGAGAGACTGGTACCCGGTGTTCGGCCGCCAGTGTTTTATACTCGGACAAGACGTCGACCTCCGCGGTCATGGCGGCTTCTGTCACGTGACTCTCAACTGGCTCTCGAGGACCGGTGTTGCTTCAATGTGAGCGGAGGAAGGGGAACCGGTCATACTTGCTATGAAATATCATTTCAGATGACCACAGATTTCAACCATGCTTTTGCCTTTGGAAGAAATTAGATTTTTACGACAGAAATTATGTTGACGAGCCCCGAGTTCTGGCTTTAGGGTTCAAAGCTCGGTGTGCGTTGCACCGTGTAAAACGTTCGGGCCATCAACGGTTATTTGCTTAAGAAAAAAAACAAGCCTGCCTGTGTATGATAACGGTTGTACCCTTTTCGTCTGAAAGAAGACACAACGAAAAATACGGAACATTTTTCCGTTGACTGAAGACGTCTATATATTTCTGGCGTTCCCTTTAGTTTCTTTTCTTTCATTCGCCAGTCGTCTCTCGTTCTCAGTTGGTCTTTCCTGTTTTGTCAGTTTCTTTCCAGTTCTGTCCGTCGTCGTGCTATTTAGTCAGGTAAATTTGGCTGTTTGCATTTTTCCACCCTTAAAGTGCGTGCCGTCAGGGTAATCTGTCAGTTCAGAGTAAAACCTAGAAAAAAATAATGTGTGCAATCCGCGCAAATTTGGCTTTATGTTTGCCCGATTTGTGAGGTCCGTTGAAATAATTCAAAACTGTTCATTCGTTGTTTTCAACGTCTATGCATTTTTTGACAAAAGTCAAAGGGACAATACTGTTTCGCAGGTTCTTTGTGGAATGCGTGGGATGCGGTAGACAATGTGATTCATTTGGATGGAAAGCTAGTTTTCTTATTTCTAACGTTTCATGGCAGAGACTTCTGCGCGTTCTGTGTTTCGCTCCTTTATAACGTCCGATCGGAGAAATTGTTTACATTTCCTTGGAATGCTGGAACCAGACATCGAAGACGGGGAACTTGTTCGGTGGTAGTATGCAGGGGCGCCGGTTTCTGTAAATGACTGGGGGAGCCGAGCCGATGGCCCGACAACCTAAGTTCCTCCCAAATGTCGGTTTCTCAACGGATTTAGCCTACTGTATTTTGGTCAACGGAGTTTTTTTTTCTTTGGTCCTATCTATCGAATGAAAAACTGCATTCCTCCCATGTATATAAGTGTATATATGGATAGAAGATACAGCGATAGGTAGATGTATCTTTTTAGACTTTGTTTTTTAGTTGCTGCCTTTCCGTTGTCTATTGCGGCCGTTCTTTTCATTATTATTACTCATTTCCCTAAAACCGGCAGAAAATATTTTTGGCGGCCAAAGCAGCATTGCGTGGGACAGGGCTCATTCAAAAGGATACAAATCGGCATCCCTAGTGGGACGAATCAAATGAAAATTTTCTAAGAAAATCTGCTACATTACACCTTATGGAAAATCACTTTTTGTACGGTTGAGTTCTATCTTTTCCTCACGTGGCCACGCATGACGCCAAGGGGCAGACGTGCGCTTTGTTTAGTTTTACAGGAAACTTTGCCGCACTAAGGGTGAAAGGCTTACATCTTAATTCCACTTGGCCCATTTTTTATTTTTATTTTTTACATATTTTGGTGTGTCCCACCCGTTGGTTAACCCTATTCCATGTTTGCGGCAAATTCTGCTCCCTCACTCCGGTTTTTCGCTCGCCATTCCCGGGCTTTTTGAAGCTGCTTGATGAAGCTTGGTGACTTTTCCCAAATATGTTGTTACTATTTGCGACAAAATTGTAAAAAAAATTCTTCCTTCAGAGGCGGTTCCAGGTCACATTTCTGGGAGGCACATTGCACTTTCCTTGCACTTTAGGATTGCACTTTAGCAACATTGCACTTTCCGGAGATCGCGCACTTCGAAGTGATCCTGTATTATTTTCATGTCTCTTGTATTATCATGGACAGATGATCGACATATTTGTAGCAATCACACCTTAAAGCATTTCTTAGAAGGATATTGCCCAAGGGCAGATCCAGGGACATGTGAAAGAGGCAACTATATTTTCTTAATCCTAATAATTTGGTGTTCATCTTGAATAATGAATATGAATAAGATAAAACTAACGCAGGATATAGACACGTCTGACCTAATTCACGCATATAATTCATCTGTATATACTGCCAGTGAGTCTCCAGGCATCGGTCTTGGTGCGCATATTTCGTACAATGACACGTTTAGTCGGAATACCAGACATCTGAATGTGTGTGAATGGGTTTGTTAGTTCCACATATATTATGATCAGATACCATATTCTGCAGTGAAAATAGGAATCAGAGACGGCTCCAGAGTAACATAAAAGGCGGCGTTTTATTTGTTCTTCTTCCTTGAAAATTATAACTCGATTTACGGAACAAAACGCACTTATCACCAAGCAGTTCTTGACTTCCCTTTTCTGGCACCTGAAACCGCCTATGAGCACTTGCGACGTGTACATAATACCGCCTGTGACACATAGGGAAGTGTTCTGTTGACAAACATTAACTCATCAGATTCAGAATATATGACAAAAAAATTCACATTTTCCGTAACAATTACGCCCTTTTATGTGCCTTGGTTCAGGTTATGCCAACGTTTCTATTATTTCAAAATATAATGCGCTTATGCTCTCAAAGTGCGAACTTTAAGCTTAATACAAAATAGTGTTAACAACAAGTTTGAATATTATAGCCAATTGCCAATAGTTCATCATGTAGAAAGTTACCCCACTTTTTCTGGTAGCTGAAACCGCTAATGGGCATTGACTATGAGTATATGATATGAAATGTGATACGTATGGAAACGTTTTCCAAACACAGATAAGCCCGCCAGACCCAAAATACGTCGTAGAATAAATTATCTTATCCCAGAAACATGTACCCTTTTTCTGTGCCTTGGGTACGTTAATGAGTTTTCAAAACTGACCTCTTCCTAGTATATGTGATGGACCAATCAATCATCAGTAGGATGGCATGAAACAGAAAAAAGCTGAAAGTAGACGGGCCAAAAACATCGTATAAGTAAACCTCTAGTTATATCCGCTTTTCGGCCCCTACCCCTTTTTCAAAATTTTCGATGTTCTTTTTTAAAAATGTAGGTCTCCCTACAGGCTATCCAACACCGTTTTTCGCTAAGAGACCAAACCAATACTTCTTGAGATCGCGGGGAAGGGAAGGAATCGTGTAAACCGGGCAATGAGCACGGAATAGGACCGATTTAAATCCCTCGCCGATTTAAATCGCCGGTGAGCGGTCCGTGTCCAGAGCGTAAAATTCAACATGTTTGACATTACATTACTTTCGCATCTTCCTTTAAAATAATGCAAGGCGATGAATAGCACTGACGTCATTCTTCAGCGAAACCTTCACCTTATCATCAGATAAATAAGACTTTGTTGCTTACTTACTTGCAGTGAACAACTGTACGCTGGGTGCGTTCTTTTAGTGGAGCGGAAGTTTGAAGCTGTTCTTTCGAATGCTGTATTCAAAGGAATAGATATTCAGAAAACATCAATGGAGACGAAAATGTGTAACAGTTGCGTATCCGGTGCGATTCCCTATGGTTATAGCCTCATATTTATACAGTTAAAGCGGATTTAAATCACTCATTTGTTGATTTGATTCAAGTGAAATTTTCGCATTCAGCAAGCATGCTAAAAAGAAGGGAAAGGATTGAGTGGTTGAAATGAAATTACCTACATTGCAGTTTGTAGTCTTAGAAACCAATCCGGAATATATATCATGTCCGAAAACTCTCCGCTTACGGACGTGCAAAAGGATTTCCCACGATTTTCCGGTGCGCCTTATCGGTTCGTGTCCTATTTGCAGCTGTTGTGTGACGCCACGAACAGGCGCGTCCCAATGAATGCTTGCATTCATTGACGGGGCGCTGAGCTCGACTGGCCAGCGACGAGGAATCACTCCAAGATCGGAAAGATCATAGCATGAAATGACAAACAAGTAGGCCTCTTTGAAAGCTTCGTTGTCTTATTGATCTTCGTTTTCTTAATTATTTTGTTGGTCACATATCGTACGTACCAAATGCATGTCTCGTGTCTTGGGCGTTCCTTTTGTTGTCACGATTTTTATTTAGTCTTCATTGCGAATTACTAATTCCACGAAATGCCATACGAATTTGTTGAAAAAAATGTTGATAAAAGTCTCTTTCTTGAACATATTAGATTCAACATCTTTGATCGAACTCTGTAAGTTTTCCTTGCTAGCTGAGGACGCAACATATTGTGTTCACGGTTTTTATATATCACCTATAGCTCGGGTGTGCATGGCATGTAGGAAAATAAATGCACCAAACCTTAAAACCTTAGAGATCGTATTTATGATTTTATATAGAAAACTTCACTCCCAAATAACTTTAACCTTTCCGATTTAAAAACCATCCACGAGTCAAAGATTGAATCTATGGGACTTAATTGTTAGTAATTGGGAAGATATATCGAAACTTGCGATTTTGTTTCGTTGTTTCTTAGTTTCAGTCGGCGAACAGTACTAGGTCCTGATCAGATTTAACGACTCGCATGGCAATAGTTTGCATGGCGATGGCAAAACCAATGCAGTTGCTTGACACGTGCACTGTGATAGGGAAAACACTGCCCAACACTTAGGTCTGATACAGGGGCGGATCCAAGATTTCGCCAAAAGGGGCTGAATGGTCAGCACAGTGTCCCTCCCGGCCGGCCTCTCCCCCCCCACACCTCCATTCTTCTGTTTAGATATCAGAAAAAAACGTTGATTTGCTCAGGTTCAGGGATACAATCCCACCACATAAAGTACCGAAAAATTTCTAGTGCCACACCTCATTTGAGAAAATTTTGCGTTCTGTTCCCCGTAAAGTGGAAAAGCTTGACAACAACGGAGGCATTTTAGGCGGCTACGTCCCTACTCCCTACTTGAAACATGTTGTCTGTGTTTGGTCCAGGAGCCCCTTTTTCCTCTCGTAGTTTCTGGAACCTTTTTTTAGCTTTTTGGTGATATCGGGAGGTCTGCTGAGTCAGGACCCTCTAATGGTCTCAGGTTCCTTTTACATTTTCACGTGTCCCTCGGGACGTCTCAGACGCTCCTTTGGTGGTTTCAGGGGCACCACGGGCAGTTTCATGGACCCATCTGGCAGTTTCAGGGACACTTCGGGTTCTCTCATGTCGCCCATGAGGAACTTTTCTCCATCTAGGGAGCCGCCCAGGCAGTAACAAGGGCCCTCTGTAAGTCTTTCTTTGCCGTGACAGAGGAGCCTCTGGCAATGTTCTAGGTCCTTTCGCAGTTTCAAAAGCTGTATGAATGTCTCAAGATTTGGTGGTTTCAGAGCCCTTTTTCTGGAGACTTTTAATTTTTTTCCAGTTAGTATATATTTATTATATACTAATTAGTAGTCTCAAAGACCCCTTCTTAGCACTATCAGGAAATCCGCTGTTGTCTAAGGTACCCCTTTTTCGTCCTTCAGGAGCAATTTTGCCGTCTCAGGGGCCCTCTGGCAGTTATAAAACACCTTTTGGCGATCTCATGGTCCCTGTACTGTGTCATGGGTCCTCTGAACGTCTCCCGTTGTCCCCATAGGTGCATCAAGGGTTTTGCTCTGTTATACATCTGGGTATATCTGGCAGTCTTAGGGCCCCTCTAGTCGAATCAGGGACCTTTGCTGGCGCGTCATGGGCCTCACTGGCAGTATCAGGGGACATTTTCCGTGCAGGTGCCCGCCTTACACAATCGGGTCCTCTGGCCGTCCTGGTCCTCCATATCTCCTCAGAGGTTCTCATATCGTTTTTGCTAAGCAGGGGCCATCTGGCCTTTTTAAGCGGTCTCAGGGGCCATCTGCAGTGTAGGAGCCCACCTTGCCGTCTCAAGACCCACTTGACCTTCCCAGGGCCCCATGACTACATCAAGAAGCCCTTAAGTTTTCGAAAAGACCAGTGTGGCCCATTTGGGACCCATCTCGAAGTGTAGAAGGTCACAGGAATTCCTGCTCAGAGGGCCTCTCTGGTTGGCCTGGGTCTCCATATGCCATGCTAGCCACTCTCTTAACACCTGCAGTGGAAAGGGGCTCCGTGCACTGGAAGAGGGGGTCAGAAAGTGCCCCCCCCTCCGATCTCGGCAATGGAAAGAGCTAGAGACATTAAATTTCATGGACGGGGTGGAGCTATGACGATGTACATTGTGTGCAATTTTTATGACCCTAGACCAATATCTTACAGGTCAAACGGGGTGAAAAAGACCACCTTTTGACATTTTCTCGGCCCGTACAGGCCATTCAATACAGCTTTTCGAACGAAACGGGAAAAAGGTGTTTGTTTGGCCGTTAAAACGACGAATACGACAACTTCCATCCATTTGGCGTCTTGACTGAGGGGTTTGGGTCGAGGCCATGTCTGGTCTTTGACCTATGGCGTCATTTTTTCGTCTTTTGCAGATCAGATTTCGAGCAGCACAGGGCAGCTTGAGTGTGAATAACCGATCTTTTGTAAATATCACGATCTTTTGGCGTATTTTCAGTGAAGGTGGTCAACATCGATACATCTGGTCATTTTCAGCGTTTCTATTGATGTATGTATATATATATATATATATATATATATATATATATATATATGTATGTATGTATGTACTTGTGAGTATCAATATGTCAACGTGTTTTTGTTAGGGTCTTTGAATGCATATTTCATACAAATCGGCATATTGCAAAGCAAATCTGGACCAGGTCACAAAATAGTTGCCCTTGACCTTTGATGACCTTGACCCGAAATGACCCTGGTATATATGTAAGCGTATCTATGAGCGCACGCGTGTTTTTATTAGGGTCTTTGAATGCATGTTCCATACAAATTGGTATACTGCAAAGCAAATCTGGACCAGTCACAAAAAAATTTGCCTTTGACCTGAGATGACCTTGACGCGAAATGACCCTGGAATATATGTAAGCGTATCCATGTGCGTACACGCATTTTTATTAGGGTCTTTGAATGCATATTTCACCCAAATCGACATGTCGAAAAACAAATCTGGGCCAGGTCACAAGATATTTGACCTTGACCTTTAATGGCCTTGGCCTTCACAGACCGTGGTATTTGTAAGCGTATCAGTTTGCGCACACGTGTTCTTATTAGGGTCTTTGAATGTGTATTTCATACAAACCGACATGTTGCAAAGCAAATCTGGATTAGGCCACAACCTGCTTGACCTTGACCTTTAGTGACCTTGACCCTTATTGACCCTGACTTTGATCTTGGTACAGCCATCAATTATGCCCAAATGACGTCGCGTGATTGTGCTCACACGGTAATCTTAGGTAGAACGCTGGTTCTTTCACAAAGTTCCCATTTGTCAGCGACAACTGTCGTTTTCGTTGTACTTGCCTGACTTCAATGGCTTGAAACTTCAAAAATTTCCGGTCGATTTTCAATTTTTCTGCATCACTCGACGACTTATTCAATTTCTATAAATGTCACAAAGTAGCAGCAACCAGATCCCATCCGTTCTCGAGGTATTCAAGAAAAACAGGTGAGGGTCACTAAAAGACCCCCTTCCAGTGCGCGTGTTAAGTTCTTGCTATCTCAGCAATCTCTCTGACACTTTGAGCTGTCTCATTGGGCCTTTGCCTTTTTAGGGCACTCTTGCGGTCCCGGGGACCCTTGGGGAGTTTCAGAGGCTCTTTTATTCATCTCAGGGACCATCTTGACGTCTCAGAGTCTCACGAACCCTCCCGGAGGCCCTCTGACTGACCTCTGACTGAACCTTCACCTTTTCACACGGCCCATGAAATCCATTCGGGGCCCCATTGACATTCCAGGGACCCTTATGCCGTTCTAGGGACTCACTCCTGATCTTGGCCGTCTCAGGGATCCTGTGGCTCTTCTGGCAGTCTTTGGGGGAATCTGTCGTGCTGAAGCTCTTCTGTGGTTCCAGGGGCCCTTTGGAAGTTTCAAGGACCAATCCAAGCGTCTCAGGGGTCATCTGACTCTCTCAGAGGCCTCCTGACCGCATCAAGAAACCGTCACGTTTCCATCGGGGGTCCCTTCGGGACCAGGCCAAGAGGGGCTCCTTCGGGATTCCCTTTCATTGGCCCCTTGTCAGGCATCACGGGGAGGGCGGTCACCCCAATCGCCCTTGGATCCGTGCTTGGTTGGATATGGCTGCATTTTGAGCTGATGACGCTGGAGTTAAGTGTTTCCATCTGTTTTGTTTCCTATTCGTAATGCATTGTTTGACTCATGTAATGGGAAAAAAACGTATGCTGTGATTCTGACATCAGTGGTAAAGCATTGTACTACGGCTTCGTTTGGCTCCATTCAACATTACTCTCATCAAATATACTTTACGTACATAAGCTCGTCATCTACAAATTTTATCTCTACAAATTTTGACTGTCATTCGTTCCATAGATAACATCGATAAGTATGGAATCGGATTTGAAATATTTTCAGAGTCGGAGATAATCAGTATTTTTTACCACTTTACATTCAACACTAACATTGCCGCAACTGGTCAAACCTAAATAGTTTGTGCCTTTCTGTATGAAAATTATTGTATGAAAGGGCTTCCTTGCAGTTTCATTGTGATCCATTGAACGGATCGCAAAACAGGGGACAGCAAATACATACTCTCACCCTGTTCACGTTTTAATGCTTTTCCCAAAGTTTTTCATAATTACTTTGATCTGAACGTTTTGCTAGGATTCATTAGAATCACGATTTGTCCAAATCAGCGCTTGTGACATTGGCTTTGATCCCTACACCCCATCGCGCAATTCCAGCTTAACATCACAACGTCGGTCGAAAAAGTATCGTGTCGATATCAACGATGTGGTTGCGCGGTAACCAGAGTGTCTCTCCATGCGTCACCTAGCCATGACCAAGTGACGTGCAGGAGAAAAAAACGAGCGTCGATACGACTTGAATCCATCTAACCAGAACAGCACACGACGACAAGCTTTCCACCGACTGAGCTACCGATGCGTTTATCTCTGCGCCCAATCTCCTTCCCGAACTTCGTTGTAGATGGATATTTTACTTGCAAAATATGAAATATCATGACTCAGAGCGATGACATATATTTTAATGAAGGGCACGGAAAAACAAAAACGCTTTACCACTCACACATCACGTCAGCAGCAAGGACAATGGATGCTGATTAGGAGGGTATGTATCACAATGATTGGCCAGAACGGTGTCCCGTGACCAGCCGGTACCGACTGTCGGACACAGCAGGAGAGGGGCTCTTCACTGCTGGCTCTCGGCCCAGAACAGCTCCGGGTGGTCCTGACGCAGCTGCTCGTACTCGGGGATCTGAGCCGGCGCCTGCGGCAGGTGCGCCGCATCAGGCTGGAAGCCGCCCTCGTTCGCCTGGTACGACAACGAGTAGGTGTTGCCGTCGTCGGCGACGAAGGCGTAGGCGCCCTGTACGTCGATGGAGCCGGTCTCCGGCTCAGCGCCGGGCAGCACGGTGCCCTCCTCGTTCGCCTGCGAACACACAGAAATGGTGCCAGCGTGATCGTCAGGAGATATTTCCGAGTGGCGCAATGGAAAGTTTGTGTGAACCAGCAACTTGCATTTATCACGAAACAAAAGCGACTGCCGGTGCTCGATCTCGTGTAGCTGAATATAACGTCGATTAGAATGGCTTGGTACACAGCATGACCAACTGTCCTGAGCACTCACATTTTTAGAATAAGATATTTGGATAAAGCATAAAAACGTCACAACGGCCTCTGGCTCTGGCTTTTTTCGTTTCATTTCAGATGTGAACACTCGGAAACTTTAATCCTGAGTCGGAACGACGAACTCTACGAATGGGACTGGGGAACGACGACTTGTGGCACCGATCGCACTCACCTTCTGTCCGTTGTCGAGCTCGTATGCGTACTTGTAGTTGCCCTGCTCGTCCTGGTCGAACGACTGGCTGACGATGTTGACCTGGGCCGGGTCCTGCGGGGCGGCGAAGGCCGCGGCCACGACGGCGCACAGAACCACCTGCCAAAACACGGGCTGGCTTGAAACAGAGACACCAGCACCGTTGAGAAGCAGCACGAGCTTTAGAAATAAGTAACGTAGCCGGGATTTTTGCAAGGACGGGTCAAAGCTAAAATATAGCGACTTAATACTGCTCCTACCATTACGTTGCAAACGTGGGCAAATCAACGAATGACATAGATCCGTTAGCACAGGTGGAGATTACACAAATAAAGCTATCTGATTTTTTAATTTAAAACTATTTTCGTCTTTGAACAACGCTATTTGCGATAAGAACCAATTTTTGGAGACCTTGATTATTTGGGGATTCTTGACACATTCTCTTTCGTTTTTACAATATGCCATGGCACATTCTGTAAGGTTTCTTAATCGTTGCAGTCCGTGGTGTAAAAGTCCAAACGTTGCTGACTAACAAACCTAGCGATTATCTTGATCTAAGCCAGACATACGCACGACGTCTGAATGGGCAGCTCGTCATTGCGTGCCTACAAATGTAGGAAGATGAAAGTTGTAAGCTTGGAGAGGCTTTCATGGATCAAAAACAATGATGTTGACGGTGCTGCCTCCAAGCGGCGACTATCGAAACCAAACGGCTGGCGCCACTTACCAGCTTCATGTCTGAGGTGTGTGGGGAGTGGATCACGAGCTGAAGGACTCGAGAGACTGGTACCCGGTGTTCGGCCGCCAGTGTTTTATACTCGGACATGACGTCGACCTCCGCGGTCATGGCGGCTTCTGTCACGTGACTCTCAACTGGCTCTCGAGGACCGGTGTTGCTTCAATGTGAGCGGAGGAAGGGGAACCGGTCATACTTGCTATGAAATATCATTTCAGATGACCACAGATTTCAACCATGCTTTTGCCTTTGGAAGAAATTAGATTTTTACGACAGAAATTATGTTGACGAGCCCCGAGTTCTGGCTTTAGGGTTCAAAGCTCGGTGTGCGTTGCACCGTGTAAAACGTTCGGGCCATCAACGGTTATTTGCTTAAGAAAAAAAAACAAGCCTGCATGTGTATGATAACGGTTGTACCCTTTTCGTCTGAAAGAAGACACAACGAAAAACACGGAACATTTTACCGTTGACTGAAGACGTCTATATATTTCTGGTGTTCCCTTTAATTCATTTTGTTTCATTCGCCAGTCGTCTCTCGTTCTCAGTTGGTCTTTCCTGTTTTGTCAGTTTCTTTCCAGTTCTGTCCGTCGTCGTGCTATTTAGTCAGGTAAATTCGGCTGTTTGCACTTTTCCACTCTTAAAGTGCGTGCCGTCAGGGTAATCTGTCAGTTCAGAGTAAAACCTAGAGAAAAATAATGTGTCCAATCCGCGCAAATTTGGCTTTATGTTTGCCCGATTTGTGAGGTCCGTTGAAATAATTCAAAACTGTTCATTCGTTGTTTTCAACGTCTATGCATTTTTTGACAAAAGTCAAAGGGACAATACTGTTTCGCAGGTTCTTTGTGGAATGCGTGGGATGCGGTAGACAATGTGACTCATTTGGATGGAAAGCTAGTTTTCTTATTTCTAACGTTTCATGGCAGAGACTTCTGCGCGTTCTGTGTTTCGCTCCTTTATAACGTCCGATCGGAGAAATTGTTTACATTTCCTTGGAGTGCTGGAACCAGACATCGAAGACGGGGAACTTGTTCGGTGGTAGTATGCAGGGGCGCCGATTTCTGTAATTGACTGGGAGAGCCGAGCCGATGGCCCGACAACCTAAGTTCCTCCCAAATGTCGGTTTTTCAACGGATTTAGCCTACTGTATTTTGGTCAACGGAGTTTTTTTTTCTTTGGTCCTATCTATCGAATGAAAAACTGCATTCCTCCCATGTATATAAGTGTATATATGGATAGAAGATACAGCGATAGGTAGATATATCTTTTAAGACTTTGTTTTTTAGTTGCTGCCTTTCCGTTGTCTATTGCGGCCGTTCTTTTCATTATTATTACTCATTTCCCTAAAACCGGCAGAAAATATTTTTGGCGGCCAAAGCAGCATTGCGTGGGACAGGGCTCATTCAAAAGGATACAAATCGGCATCCCTAGTGGGACGAATCAAATGAAAATTTTCTAAGAAAATCTGCTACATTGCACCTTGTGGAAAACCACTTTTTGTACGGTTTTCAGTTCTATCTTTTCCTCACGTGGCCACGCATGACGCCAAGGGGCAGACGTGCACTTTGTTTAGTTTTACAGGAAACTTTGCCGCACTAAGGGTGAAAGGCTTACATCTTAATTCCACTTGGCCCATTTTTTATTTTTATTTTTTACATATTTTGGTGTGTCCCACCCGTTGGTTAACCCTATTCCATGCTTGCGGCAAATTCTGCTCCCTCACTCCGGTTTTTCGCTCGCCATTCCAGGGCTTTTCGGAGCTGCTTGGTGAAGCTTGGTGACTTTTCCCAAATATGTTGTTACTATTTGCGACAAAATTGTAAAAAAATTTCCTCCTCCAGAGGCGGTTCCAGGTCACATTTCTGGGAGGCACATTGCACTTTCCTTGCACTTTAGGATTGCACTTTAGCAACATTGCACTTTCCGAAGATCGCGTACTTCGAAGTGATGCTGTATTATTTTGATGTCTCTTATAGTATCATGGACAGTCCAGATGATCGACATATTTGTAGCAATCACACCTTAAAGCATTTCTTAGAAAGATATTGCCCAAGGGCGGATCCAGGGACATGTGAAAGAGGCAACTATATTTTCTTAATCCTAATAATTTGGGGTTCATCTTGAATAATGAATATGAATAAGATAAAACTAACGCAGGATATAGACACGTCTGACCTAATTCACGCATATAATTCATCTGTATATACTGCCAGTGAGTCTCCAGGCATCGGTCTTGGTGCGCATATTTCGTACAATGACACGTTTAGTCGGAATACCAGACATCTGAATGTGTGTGAATGGGTTTAGTTCCACATATATTATGATCAAATACCATGTTCTGCAGTGAAAATAAGAATCAGAGACGGTTCCAGGGTAACATAAGAGGCGGTATTTTATTTGTTCTTCTTCCTTGAAAATTATAACTCGATTTACGGAACAAAACGCAGCTATCACCAAGCAGTTCTTGACCTCACTTTTCTGTTATCTGAAACCGCCTATGAGCACTTGCGACGTGTACATAATACCGCCTGTGGCACATAGGGAAGTGTTCTGTTGACAAACATTAGCTCATCAGATTCAGAATATATGACAAAAAAAATTCACATTTTCCGTAACAATTACGCCCTTTTATGTGCCTTGGTTCAGGTTTTGCCAACGATTCTACTATTTCAAAATATAATGCGCTTATGCTCTCAAAGTGCGAACTTTTAGCTTAATACAAATAGTGTTAACAATAAGTTTGAATATTATATCTAATTACCAATAGTTCATCATGTAGAAAGTTACTCTACTTTTTCTGGTAGCTGAAACTGCTAATGGGCATTTACTATGAGTATATGATACGAAATGTGGTACGTATGGAAATGTTTTCCAAACACAGATAAGCCCGCCAGACCCAAAATACGTCGTAGAATAAATTATCATTTCCCAGAAACATGTACCCTTTTTCTGTGCCTTGGGTACGCTTATGAGTTTCGAAAATTGACCTCTTCCTAGCATATGTGGTGGACCAATCAATCATCGGTAGGATGGCATGAAATAGAAAAAAAATTGAATGTAGACGGCCCAAAAACATCGTATAAGTAAATCTCTATTTATATCCGCATTTTGGCCCTTACCTCTTTTTCAAAATTTTCGATGTTCTTTTTTAGAAATGTAGGTCTCCCTACAGGCTATCCAACACCGTTTTTCGCTAAGAGACCAAACCAATACTTCTTGAGATCGCGGGGAATTGAAGGAATCGGGCTAACCGGGCAATGAGCACGGAATAGGACCGATTTAAATCCCTCGCCGATTTAAATCGCCGGTGAGCGGTCCGTGTCCAGAACGTAAAATTCAACATGTTTCGCATTACATCACTTTCGCATCTTCCTTTAAAAAAATGCAAGGCGATGAATAGCACTGACGTCATTCTTCAGCGAAACCTTCACCTTACCAAATAAATAAGACTTTGTTGCTTACTTACTTGCAGTGAACAACTGTACGCTGGGTGCGTTCTTTTAGTGGAGCGGAAGTTTGAAGCTGTTCTTTCGAATGCTGTATTCAAAAGAATAGGTATTTAGAAAGCATCAATGGAGACGAAAATGTGTAACAGTTGCGTATCCGGTACAATTCCCTGTGGTTATAGCCTCATATTTATACAGTTAAAGCGGATTTAAATCACTCATTTGTTAATTTGATTCAAGTGAAATTTTCGCATTCAGCAAGCATGCTGAAAAGAAGGGAAAGGATTAAGTGGTTGAAATGAAATTACCTACATTGCAGCTTGTAGTCTTAGAAACCAATCCGCAATATATATCATGTCCGAAAACTCTCCGCTTACGGACGTGCAAAAGGATTTCCCACGATTTTCCGGTGCGCCTTATCGGTCCGTGTCCTATTTGCAGCTGTTGTGTGACGCCACGAACAGGCGCATCCCAATGAGCGCTTGCACTCATTGATGGGGCACTGAGCTCGACTGGCCAGCGACGAGGAATCACGCTAGGATCGGAAAGATCATAGCATGAAATGACAGACAAGTAGGTCTCTTTGAGAGCTTTGTTGTCTTATTGATCTTCATTTTCTTAATTATTTTGTTGGTCACATATCGTACGTACCAAATGCATGTCTCGTGTCTTGGGCGTTCCTTTTGTTGTCACGTTTTTTCGTTAGTCTTCATTGCGAATTACTAAGTCCACGAAATGCTATACGAATTTGTTGAAAAAATGTTGATAAAAGTCTCTTTTTTGAACATATTAGATTCAACATCTTTGATCGAACTCTGTAAGTTTTCCTTGCTAGCTGAGGACGCAACATATTGTGTTCACGGTTTTTATAGCTAGCCCGGGTGTGTATGGCATGTAGGCATAAAATAGGCACCAGTAGGCATGGCATAAAATAAATGCACCAAACCTTAAAACCTTAGAAATCGTATTTATGATTTTATATGGAAAACTTCACTCCCAAATAACTTTAACCTTTCCGATTTTAAAACCATCCACGCGTCAAAGATTCAGTCTATGGGACTTAATTGTCAGTAATTGGAAAGATATATTGAAACTTGCGATTTTGTTTCGTTGTTTCTTAGTTTCAGTCGGCGAACAGTGCTAGGTCCTGATCAGATTTAACGACTCGCATGGCAATAGTTTGCATGGCGATGGCAAAACCAATGCAGTTGCTTGACACGTGCACTGTGATAGGGAAAACACTGCCCAACACTTAGGTCTGATACAGGGGCGAATCCAGGATTTCGCCAAAAGGGGTTGAATGGCCAGCACAGGGTCCCTCCCGGCCGGCCCCCCCCCCCCCACCTCCATTTTTCTCCTTAGATATCAGAAAAAACGTTGATTTGCTCAGGCTCAGGGATACATTTCCACCGCATAAAGTGCCGAAAAATTTCTAGTGCCACACCTTATTTGGGAAAATTTTGCGTTCTGTTCCCCCGCAAAGTGGAAAAGTATGACAACAACGGAGGCATTTTAGGCGGCTACGTCCCTCTCTCTCCTTGAAACATGTTGTCTGTGTTTGGTCCAGGAGCCCCTCTTTCCTCTCGTAGTTTCTGGAACCTTTTTTTAGCTTTTTGGTGATATCGGGACGTCGGCTGAGTCAGGACCCTCTAATGGTCTCAGGTTCCTTTTACATTTTCACGTGTCCCTCGGGACGTCTCAGACTCTCCTTTGGTGGCTTCAGGGTCACCACGGGCAGTTTCATGGACCCATCTGGCAGTTTCAGGGACACTTCGGGTTCTCTCATGTCGCCCATGAGGAACTTTTCTCCATCTAGGGAGCCGCCCAGGCAACAAGGGCCCTCTGTAAGTCTTTCTTTGCCGTGACAGAGGAGCCTCTGGCAATGTTCTAGGTCCTTTCGCAGTTTCAAAAGCTGTATGAATGTCTCAAGATTTGGTGGTTTCAGAGCCCTTTTTCTGGAGACTTTTAATTTTTTTCCAGTTAGTATATATTTATTATATACTAATTAGTAGTCTCAAAGACCCCTTCTTAGCACTATCAGGAAATCCGCTGTTGTCTAAGGTACCCCTTTTTCGTCCTTAAGGAGCAATTTTGCCGTCTCAGGGGCCCTCTGGCAGTTATAAAACACCTTTTGGCGATCTCATGGTCCCTGTACTGTGTCATGGGTCCTCTGAACGTCTCCCGTTGTCCCCATAGGTGCATCAAGGGTTTTGCTCTGTTATACATCTGGGTATATCTGGCAGTCTTAGGGCCCCTCTAGTCGAATCAGGGACCTTTGCTGGCGCGTCATGGGCCTCACTGGCAGTATCAGGGGACATTTTCCGTGCAGGTGCCCGCCTTACACAATCGGGTCCTCTGGCCGTCCTGGTCCTCCATATCTCCTCAGAGGTTCTCATATCGTTTTTGCTAAGCAGGGGCCATCTGGCCTTTTTAAGCGGTCTCAGGGGCCATCTGCAGTGTAGGAGCCCACCTTGCCGTCTCAAGACCCACTTGACCTTCCCAGGGCCCCATGACTACATCAAGAAGCCCTTAAGTTTTCGAAAAGACCAGTGTGGCCCATTTGGGACCCATCTCGAAGTGTAGAAGGTGCAAATCTGGACCAGGTCACAAAATAGTTGCCCTTGACCTTTGATGACCTTGACCCGAAATGACCCTGGTATATATGTAATCGTATCTATGTGCGCACACGTGTTTTTATTAGGGTCTTTGAATGTATGTTCCATACAAATTGGTATACTGCAAAGCAAATCTGGACCAGTCACAAAAAAATTTGCCTTTGACCTGAGATGACCTTGACGCGAAATGACCCTGGAATATATGTAAGCGTATCCATGTGCGTACACGCATTTTTATTAGGGTCTTTGAATGCATATTTCACCCAAATCGACATGTCGAAAAACAAATCTGGGCCAGGTCACAAGATATTTGACCTTGACCTTTAATGGCCTTGGCCTTCACAGACCGTGGTATTTGTAAGCGTATCAGTTTGCGCACACGTGTTCTTATTAGGGTCTTTGAATATGTATTTCATACAAACCGACATGTTGCAAAGCAAATCTGGATTAGGCCACAACCTGCTTGACCTTGACCTTTAGTGACCTTGACCCTTATTGACCCTGACTTTGGTCTTGGTACAGCCATCAATTATGCCCAAATGACGTCGCGTGATTGTGCTCACACGGTAATCTTAGGTAGAACGCTGGTTCTTTCACAAAGTTCCCATTTGCCAGCGACAACTGTCGTTTTCGTTGTACTTGCCTGACTTCAATTGCTTGAAACTTCAAAAATTTCCGGCCGGTTTTCAATTTTTCTGCGTCATTCGACGACTTATTCAATTTCTATAAATGTCACAAAGTAGCAGCAACCAGATCCCATCCGTTCTCGAGGTATTCAAGAAAAACAGGTGAGGGTCACTAAAAGACCCCCTTCCAGTGCGCGTGTTAAGTTCTTGCTATCTCAGCAATCTCTCTGACACTTTGAGCTGTCTCATTGGGCCTTTGCCTTTTTAGGGCACTCTTGCGGTCCCGGGGACCCTTGGGGAGTTTCAGAGGCTCTTTTATTCATCTCAGGGACCATCTTGACGTCTCAGAGTCTCACGAACCCTCCCGGAGGCCCACTGACTGACCTCTGACTGAACCTTCACCTTTTCACACGGCCCATGAAATCCATTCGGGGCCCCATTGATATTCCGGGGACCCTTATGCCGTTGTAGGGACTCACTCCTGATCTTGGGTGCCTCAGGGATCCTGTGGTCATTCTGGCAGTCTCAGAGGGAATCTGCCGTGCTGAAGCTCTTCTGTGGTTCCAGGGGCCCTTTGGAAGTTTCAAGGACCAATCCAAGCGTCTCAGGCGTCATCTGACTCTCTCAGAGGCCTCCTGACCGCATCAAGACTCCGTCACGTTTCCATCGGGGGTCCCTTCGGGGCCAGGCCGAAAGGGGCTCCTTTGGGATTCCCTTTCATTGGCCCCTTGTCAGGCATCACGGGGAGGGCGGTCACCCCAATCGCCCTTGGATCCGTGCTTGGTTTGATATGGCTGTATTTTGAGCTGATGACGCTGGAGTTAAGTGTTTCCATCTGTTTTGTTTCCCATTCGTAATGCATCGTTTGACTCTTGTAATGGGAAAAAACGTATGCTGTGATTTTAACATCAGTTGAAAAGCATTGTACTCCGGCTTCGTTTGGTTCCATTCAACATTACTTTCATCAAATATACTTTAAGGTACATAAGCTCGTGATCTACAAATTTTATCTCTACAAATTTTGACTGTCATTCGTTCCATAGATAAAATCGGTAAGTATGGAATCGGATTTGAAATATTTTCGAAGTCGAAGAAAATCAGTATTTTTTACCACTTTACATTCAACACTTTAACATTGCCGCAACTGGTCAAACCTAAATAGTTTGTGCCTACCGGTATGAAAATTATTGTATGAAAGGGCTTCCTTGCAGTTTCATTGTGATCGGTTGAACGGATCGCAAAACAGGGGACAGCAAATACATACTCTCACCCTGTTCACGTTTTAATGTTTTTCCCAAAGTTCTTCATAATTGCTTTGGTCTGAATGTTTTGCTAGAATTCATTAGAATCACGATCTGTCCAAATCAGCGCTTGTGACATTGGCTTTGATCCCTACACCCCATCGCGCAATTCCAGCTTAACATCACAACGTCGGTCGAAAAAGTATCGTGTCGATATCAACGATGTGGTTGCGCGGTAACCAGAGTGTCTCTCCATGCGTCACCTAGCCATGACCAAGTGACGTGCAGGAGAAAAAAACGAGCGTCGACACGACTTGAATCCACCTAACCAGAACAGAACACGACGATAAGCTTTCCACCAACTGAGCCACCGATACGTTTATCTGGGTCCCCAATCTCCTTCCCGAACTTCGTTGTAGATGGATATTTTACTTGCAAAATATGAAATATCATGACTCAGAGCGATGACATATATTTTAATGAAGGGCACGGAAAAACAAAAACGCTTTACCACTCACACATCACGTCAGCAGCAAGGACAATGGATGCTGATTAGGAGGGTATGTATCACAATGATTGGCCAGAACGGTGTCCCGTGACCAGCCGGTACCGACTGTCGGACACAGCAGGAGAGGGGCTCTTCACTGCTGGCTCTCGGCCCAGAACAGCTCCGGGTGGTCCTGACGCAGCTGCTCGTACTCGGGGATCTGAGCCGGCGCCTGCGGCAGGTGCGCCGCATCAGGCTGGAAGCCGCCCTCGTTCGCCTGGTACGACAACGAGTAGGTGTTGCCGTCGTCGGCGACGAAGGCGTAGGCGCCCTGTACGTCGATGGAGCCGGTCTCCGGCTCAGCGCCGGGCAGCACGGTGCCCTCCTCGTTCGCCTGCGAACACACAGAAATGGTGCCAGCGTGATCGTCAGGAGATATTTCCGAGTGGTGCAATGGAAAGTTTGTGTGAACCAGCAACTTGCATTTATCACGAAGCAAAAGCGACTGCCGGTGCTTGATCTCGTGTAACCGAATATAACGTCGATCAGAATGGCTTGGTACGCAGCATGACCAACTGTCCTGAGCACTCACATTTTTAGAATAAGGTATTTGGATAAAGCGTAACAACGTCACAACGGCCTCTGGCTCTGGCACTTTTCGTTTCATTTCAGATGTGGACACTCGAAAACTTTAATCCTGAGTCGGGACGGCGAACTCGACTCGACTTTACTTACTTAACTGTACGAATGGGATTGGGGAACGACGACTTGTGGCACCGATCGCACTCACCTTCTGTCCGTTGTCGAGCTCGTATGCGTACTTGTAGTTGCCCTGTTCGTCCTGGTCGTACGACTGGCTGACGATGTTGACCTGGGCCGGGTCCTGCGGGGCGGCGAAGGCCGCGGCCACGACGGCGCACAGAACCACCTGCCAAAACACGGGCTGGCTTGAAACAGAGACACCAGCACCTTTGAGAAGCAGCACGAGCTTTAGAAATAACAAGTAACGTAGCCGGGATTTCCGCAAGGACGGGTCAAAGCTAAAATATAGCGACTTAATACTGCTCTTACCAATGTGCTGCAAACGTGGAGAAATCAACGCATAGTATGGATCAGTTAGCACAGGTTGAGTTTTTACAAATATAAGTGTCTGATTTTTCATTGAAATCTATCTTTGTCTTTGAGGCGCACTGTTAGTAATAAAGGCTAATTTTTGGAAACCTCGGAATTTTTGTTTTTTCGAAACCCTTCTTTCCACATTATGCCATGGTACATTCTCAAAGTTCCTTCTTAACCTTTGCAGTCCGTGGCGTAAAAACCACAACGTTGCTGAACAACAAACCTACCGATTACCATGGTCTAAGTCAAATATGCGCACGACGTATGAATTGGTAGCATTATATCGCGTGCCTACTCAACTTCACAAACGTAGGAAGATGAAAGTTTCAGGCTTGGAGAGGCTTTCACAGACTAGAAGCCAGGGTGTCGACGATGCTGCCCCCAAGCGGCGACTATCGAAACCAAACGGCCGGCGCCTCTTACCAGCTTCATGGCTGAGGTGTGTGGGGAGTGGATCACGAGCTGAAGGACTCGAGAGACTGGTAGCCGGTGTTCGGCCGCCAGTGTTTTATACTCAGACATGGCGTCGACCTCCGCGGCTGCTGTCACGTGACTCTCAACTGGCCCTCCAGGACCGGTGTTGCCTCAGGATGGGCAAAAGAAGGGAACCGGTCGTTTGCGCTATGAAATCGTACCTTCTTCCACTGCCACGATTCAAGTCTCTCCTACGTTTTATTCACATCACAAAAAATAGCAAGGTAATGCACGGAGACGCAACAGGGCAGTGGCCATGGGCCATAAGTGTGTCTAAAACCATATGATGTTTGCTTTTTATTGGACAAACGGTTTCCACACTCAAGACAATCGCCCTTTTCCAGCAGGGAATTTTGAAATGTAACCGTATACTATTAACATGCTACCTGTAACAACCTATGACATTTTGGAGTTAAATCTCAATGTAATACCAAATTAGGCTTGAAGACTTCAACGCAGCAAAACTTCTATGTCACGTACAAAACTGGAGTACGTCTGTTCGTTTACCCTACCGAGATTGAAAGCTTGAGCGGCCTCATCAATGCACCTTTCTGATTTCTCCACCGTAAAGAGGTTCATCATGTCGTAACCGACGATTGGCAGTGAATCGGCTTGCGTGGTCTCGAGCCTATTCCTTAGTGGTTTCCAAACCTAATCCGGTGCGAGGAATGTTATGAATAGGAGCAATTTTGACAGAACCTGGTTTGTCTAACTTTACCTACTTGCTGCAATGCATGCATCCCGTCCGCCGCTTTTTGTGTATTTTGTTCGCTCTCTTTCCCCGAAACGGAGCCTATGAAAAGGTGCACAGTAGTGTTCCTATCCCCAATCGACCGCGACTCACAAAACCCTACGTTAAAGGTCGCGAAATAAGAAAAGAAAACAACGCTTTATGGGTTACGACTGATGTCATTTCTGTGCTGGAAAGGAAGAACGCAACAAGGAATGAATAAAGGGGTCTCGAAAATATACATAAATGGTGACAGAAGTGTTGTTTCGATGGAGAGGGAGAGCAACGAGAGATTCGTCGAAACTAAAGGAGCTTACGAGTGACCAATGCCAGACGAACTTTGCGCCTGAAGCCTATTAAATCTGAATGTGTCAGTATTTGTATGCCCGGCAGACGCTGCTGGAATCCGAGTGCTCTTTTGAATCTGTTGATATTACTCGAACTCATTATGGCCGTCGGGCGCTTGTGATAGATAAGCAGGTGTCTACGAGGTTTGGCTATGAGTGCTACTTTACGTTAACTCAGCGGATTCATCGCCATAGTTCTAGCATTTACTACGATTGCGTTATAAAGATCTGAGTTAATGACTTGCGTTTCTTGCTGTCGGTGCGCGGGGTGTGGTTACGTATTCTATGGACCAATGTTACAGGGTAGCAAGGTCTTCCTGGCCCCCGGTCCTCCCCGTCAGTTAATATGATTTTAAGGCAAAAGTTCGCATCGCAGAAGTTCGTCGGACAGAAGTTAGTCGGACTAAAGTTCGCTGGACAAAAGTTCCTCGTGCTAAAGTCTGACTTATAAAAGTTCGTCTAGGACAAAAGATCTCCGAAGGTAAGAGTTGGTCGATGACAAAAGTTCGTCCAGGACAAAAATTCGTCCAGGGAAAAAATTCGTCTAAGGCAAAGGTTCGTCTGGGACAAAAATTCTTCTCGCACAAGTTAGTCTAGGATAAAAGTTCGTATAAGGTCAAGGTTCGTACGGGTCAAAAATTTGTTTAGGACAAAACTCCGTCATGCAGAAGTTTGTCAAGAACAAGAGTCCGTCAACGCCAAAAGCTCGCCTGGGACAAGTTTGTCTTGCTAATGGAAAAGGCTCGCACTGCAAAAGGTTCGTATGGGAAAGCTTCGTGGGAAAAAGGTTCGTAAGGGAAAACGTTCGTAATTAAAAAGGTTTGCAACCAAGGGTTGGTAAATTTAAGCTGGCGCCGCCTGGGGGGTATCAAATAGGGCACCCCCTCGGTTTGTCGTGAATAACTTCTGAACCATAAGAGCCAGCCTAACCAAACTCTTGGTACCTATTTATCAATCAATTCTGCATATTTTAACATCAAAACTACTCCCATGTTAGGTCAGGTCATGGAGATATGACGTCATACGTGGACCCCTGCATGCATGTTTTCGCCTCTTCGGCCGGTGGCGCAAACATGCTTTGTTTTTTTGTAATATTTGCGAATACAATACGTGGATTAGTTGGAATTGCGTAGGACACGGTCCACAAAAGGATATAAAACCGTGGCACGTCAGCATTAGAGGTCATGCTAGGTCAAACGCATGATGACGGCTGAAGTGATTTGCATTTTGGGTGATAGAAGTGGTTGCCGCTGACTTCCCCATCGTTTAAACCAGACAAGCAAATCTCGATGCGACTCTTAGCAAGGTTCACCAAATGAGACGTAACTTCATGTCGGGTCATATCATAGGTTGAAGTTTAAACGAAGTAAACTACAACATTGTGGAAAAACGTTCAGTAGCAGCACAAAGCAATTATTGCCCCCTAGTCAGAAGATAAAAAATTACTATTTGTCCTGACCTGGACTGACCTTGACCCGATTGGGGTCAGACAGAGCAGCTTTAATTATCACGAGATGTTATTTCGATTCTGTACTAGACCCGACTGAGAATCCCAGCGAGTAATTATTGCTTTGTGTTGGGAAGAATAATAAAACCTTGGCCGACCTGACTTAGCATGACCTTGACTGGGTGGAAAGCAAGTAATGTGAAAATGATTATCAGAAGGTTCCATTTTCCTCTTTTTTCGCGTCAAGTACATCAAAACGGCTGCGAATAAGTATCGGTCTTTGGCATGTAAAGTAAGATCAGTATTTAACCTGATCTAGGCTGACCTTGACCCAACGTTTTTTTGGCATTTTGGCATACTTCTGATGCGGACGATGGCGACGTTTCGTTCGATACTCAGTTGAAGGCCTGAAGACCAGTATTGCCGATGATATGATGTACGAAACGGTGTCAGTTTTTTCGGCGTCGTATTATGCATTTTACTTGACCTGTGATGTCATCAGTCACGTGACCAGGGCTAGCACGGTATTTTCTGAATCGCAAGACACAGTGCTATTGATTGGAGTGTGCATTTTTTGACACCTAGGCGGTCGCGGGTATAAAAACACGCCAGGCGGTGCCGGGTTAACGTTCGTGTAGGAAAAGGTTCATAATGAAAAAGGAACGAATCTAAAATGGTAACCTAACCTGACCTAATCTGACCTAACCTTACCTAACCCTACCTAACCTAACCTAACCTAGACTTTTGCACTAGACCAACTTTGGTCCTAAACGAATTGCTGCAAGACGAACTTTGTCGTGGACAAACTCTTGTCCTAAGCAACTTATATCCCATACAAACTTTAGCGAGACGTACTTTTGTCCTATACGAACTTTGTCGCCGACGAACTTTGGCGAGACGAACTTTCGCGGGAAGAACTTTCGCGAAACAAATTTTTTCCCTAACAAACTTTTGTCCGGCGAACTTTTGTCTTTACAAACTATGACCCGGCGAACTGTTGCCCGACGAACTTAAATCCGACGAACTTTTGCCCCAAAACTGTTAATATTGCGCTCCAAAAGGAACGACTCTGAGGCTTTGCCAAAAGTATCGGTACTTTTCGCAGGTGCCTTTCCTTTCCAAAGAAGAATTCATAGCAACCCGGTGCATTCCGCCGCGTCACCTACGGGAGTGCAAAACATGAATTGGGTTTGTCTGCACTGGCAGCCATTCGTGCTCACACCGCCAGTGTGCAATCCCGACCGTGCCCTGAGCCGGTTGGCGGTGCGGGCGCTTGGCCGCCACTTGCACCGGCTCCAGCTGATCCGCCTAGTTTCACCGTTAGTCGTGGCGACCTTGGCCGGCGAAGGTGAGTTATGGAGCACCTTCCACCTCTGCCTCCACGGCGCCCGTTAGATCTCGTCGCCAGTGACCTGATGACACCGCAGAAGTTGTCGGGAGGCTCCAGCCCCGTCGGCGAGCGGCGCTCGTTTGGCGAGTCCCGGGGTCGACATGATGTTATCGCACCCCTGATGGACATCACAGATATCGCTGTAAGTGAATGTTAGGTTCCGTTCACCATTGTCGCACGAGGAGACGCTGATGGTCTGTGGATTGCGGTGGCAATGCACGCCTTCGCCCCCTGTTTCCCGTATCCACAGGATTGAGAGATACTCGCAATATTGCGATGAATCGCTGTGGAGGTCAGGTCGGTGATCGCCGTCTCTGAGTTTCACGTTTTCGCTTTTCCCAAGCATATATTGTGAAAAGAATATCATTTTTTGCAAGTTGTATTACGTTTCGTGTGAACACCTGGAGCACAGAAATGGCTCTGGTCTGGCCCGATTTGTCGCAAGGATATTTTGGCCACACATGTTCTATTGTCTCGTCTATTTTTAGATACGGATAGCAAAACAGATGTTTCATGTATTACCGGCAAACATCCGTTCCTTTTTAGACTTGAAGAATTCCAGAACGGCAACTAAATGGCTGTCCAGTCGTAGGCCTTCAGAAGTTTACATCTGCTCGGTGGTTTAAACACAGGTTCAAAAGACATGCCTGGTGTATTCTGGTGACGCTTTGCACATACATAGGGCACGCGCTAAAACACGTGTTCTCACGGCAGGCTCATTCGCTCTAGTGGACATTGTGCTACTAGGGTACGCGCTTTGAATACAAAGAAGACGTGAGCCTGTGAAGATACACGACTGTACAAGACATGAGTGCTGTGGAACATTTTTGGCTATCATAAGGTGCTTGTTAGTACAATGGCCGGCCATTGTCTCGATATTCACCTGAAAAGTAATTGGAATAGCGGTCTGTGGCTTTCTTTCATCGAAGTTTGCCTGGCGCAGCCGGAAACCCGAAACTCGGAGACAGCAACAGTCGTAGGCGGATTGCCTCAGCGATTCCTGTCATTTCTGTCGATATCTCTGGACTTTCCAGGCGTAGACAAAGCGAGCGGAGATGTGGATTGCCAACGCAAACCATACTCTCAGCGTCGCCCCGGGCGATGGCGTGAAACAGAATAGCACGTTTACAATGCCGCCAGTGATGTCCATCATCGATGACGTGCCGCTGGGACGTGCCAGGAACGTTACGTGGCACATCAGACCACTGGGAGCTCGCGTCAAAAACCTCATCAGGAGAAAATGTCGTGGAAAAGAATCAAGCACAGTCGTCAGCTAAATACGCTGAAGACACTGCCAAACACGAACCGAACATTCACCTGAGGACAAAAACAGTTGTAAGACGGATATGAGGAACAAAAGGCTATGTCTTGTGCTTCTCAAAAGATGCAAGGAATGGTAGAACTTGAGATGCATGTGGAATTGCGAAGAGGGTGCCGTTTTCAACTCCTCGCGGATTCATTTCTTTTCAGGCAGCTCTCGACAAAACTTATCCAATGATAAGTTTGGTAAGTATTTGTTCTTTTTTTTAATTGGCTAGTTTTATTCTTCCTCCCCGTGACTAGCTATGCATAGGCTCTCTAGTGAGCATTTCCCTGTTGTGTTCTTGAATCTCAACGCCGTCTTGGCTTTTCCTCTGCACGGTGTTGTCCGTAGATCGTCAGTGTAGCTGCGCCAGCCGGCCCCCGCGCCGGTGCACGTGTTCGCGCACGAGTCACGGATAGCTGTCGGCCTTCGTTTTTTGCAGGTCTAGAACCACTTGGCCGGCGTGCCGCCTGACGTTGAGACGACGATGCATTGGGTAACATCAAACAGCGGGCTGCCCTCGTCAGCGGGCCTGTGTCAACAATGCCGACCCCCACGGCGTCTGGCCGCTTGACGCTGTCGCCGCCGGCCGCCGCTCCCGCCGTAGGGCTGTTACTCAATCGCCCACTGCCCGGGCGCGGGTAGCGGGCAGCGGGTTCTCCTGCACGGGCCGGGCCCCTCTGAGCTGCTGCCGCCCAGCTCAGGCCACGGTCGCAGGTCAGCACAACCGCGAAATCACAGTCAACACGGCCAAAATAACACTGGGAGCTCACCGTCATAACTGTTCACGGCAGCCAGCACCGCGACGAAATGACAGACCGTGATAGCTTTCGGCACAGCGGCAACAGCTGGCTTCTCTATGTCATTATCAACAACAGTCAAGACTGACACAACAGGCGACAAATCGCCGTCCTCCGTGTCCGCAACAGTGCGCAGTCCGCGGTCGGCAGCAGATCGCAGTCCGCATACGGTCTCGCCGTCGTCGATTTTTCGCTCCGCTGCGGATCCGTCGCAGCCAGTCTACTGTCACCGCGGCTCCGTGCACTGAGTCCGTCGCTCCGCTGCGGATCCGTCGCAGCCAGTCTACTCTCACCGCGGCTCCGTGCACTGAGCCCGCCGTAACTCGCACTGCAGCCCGTCTGCTGTCGTCTGGCGACAGCAGACGCTCTGTATGCAGATTGCGAGGCGGTGACGCTCTCGGCGGGCGATGCGCTACGTTGCATTATCGTCCAGTCTTGTGCAGAATTGTACTGGAGATGCGGGTTTCTTCTAATCTGTCGTCGTGCATCGTCCGCTGAGGTGATTGTTCCGAGAAGTGAGGTAATGATGTCCCAGGGGTCTGAAGGGAGTGCATTGGCAGTAGAATGTTCAGCGATGAAGACTTATGCCCGGGTATCTTGCAGGATTGTTGTTTCGCACCATTGATGCTACTCAAGGGGTCGCGTGGCCGGCATGTTGCAATGCTGGCTCATCGGGAAGTGGACCTGCACAGTATGCACGTGTGAGCTTAGGTTTGCCACCACTGCAGCATTTTACCTCTCGGGCGTTGCTGATGGATTTTCACTACTTTTGGTAGCCGGTGCTTGATAGTCCTCCAACTTCAGCCGTTCACTTCAGCATGATCACTGATTTCAAAGGACCAGAAAAAAACGGAATGACTGCCGGAGTGCTAACTTAACACACCACCACGTCAAGGTTATTTCAGCGGCCAAATTATGTGACGATAATTCAGGTTAATAAAGTGCACCATCTGACATTTACTTTGTCACGAACTTTTATTTCCTTGTGTAGCGAGTCCCAGATCCTTGCGAAATCAGACTGAAGGCAATGTGAAATGTTTAGTTAAATCGTGTGCTCACAAGTGTTGTTTATAAACGTATACTCCAGATACCACAACATGAATAAATGATACTTTTAAGGAGCTAAAACAGACTATTCTGCCAACTACCACCTCCCTCATGGTTTCCGTGCGTTCATCCAACTGTCCCGACTCCCCTACGCAAGACCAGGATCCTGTGCGACCGTGTGTCCGTTTACCTACGGCGAAGCAGAATAATGAGGGAAAGAGGGAGAGAGAGGCGGAGGGAGAGAAAGAGCGCCAGAGAAGAGCGCCTGTCCTGGCGGACGCCGGTCGTCGTGTGTGAACACAGACCCATGCATTTTCCACGCGGCCCTGACCGTTCCTTTGTTCTGGGGTGGCCTTTCGCTCGGGCCATTCAGAGCCGGCGGCGGTTACAATTCTCATTCGTTCCCGCTCGACGCCCATCCGCGCACCTTCCTGTGGGAGACGTCCGCCTGGCGGCCTCTCTATTTCTCTCTCTCTCTCTCTCTCTCTCTCTCTGCCAGGGGTTAAGACACGTCTTTTCTTTGAACATCGCATTCGGTGAGACCACGAAATGGGCTGTATCCTGCTCCTCCGTGGCTGCGTCTGAAGCTTCACGAAGATCTTCGGTCTTAATTGGTAGCACCGAATGAACCAGCCCCGTGAGTTCTGAAGAAGGCGGTCTGTCGCTGCGTTCTAAAACAGTTTCATGGCCATTTCAATGGCGACACCTGCCTCTGAAGTTCGCACCGTTCTTTCAAGTTGCATCACATCGACGTGATGATTTTTGTCTCTTAATTCCATTGTTTGTTCCATTAACTCGCGTGGGATTTCTGCTCTATTAACTTGGGCAAGGACCACAATGGAGGCCTCTTTTATTTGAAATCTGACTTCCTACGTGGGAGTGAGTTAACGTAATGCGGTAATATCGGCATCGCTATATACCGATACTGGTATATACGTATGCAGAAATATCGGTAAAAAGCTGCCCATTGATTCCGTTTACATCCTCAAGGCAATCGCATTGCGATGGGCTTTATTGAAGTAGCTTATTGTAACGTTTCTTCCCCATGCACAAATATCCCAAAGTATTCTAGCTAGCATTATTACATTGTTTTAGAATGCGCAGAGCAAATTAATCAAAACAAAATGCCATCAGTGTTTTAGGTGGCGCGTGCCTACAGTGATCCAGACTGCACAAAGTCACCTTTTAGCGGCTTCTTGTCGTTTGCACCATCCAGCCATCTATCACCCCAGCGGTCGTGCAAGACGAGCGTCTCGCGGCGTCCCATGGCATGGTGACCGGTCTACAGGCACGCGGCTTAACCGGCCCATGTGCTCACCGGTCGCCCATTCATATTCGCAACAGGTCATGCATCTCCCGCGACATCTGCATGCGGCTGGCGACATTGCCTAAGTGAAATGTGCCAAGGCGCGCCTGACGTTGCACTGCTTCCGAGAGTCGCGCGTTCCTGAACGTTACACCACCACCGGCCGGGGACGGGAACGGGCGCCCGCCGCGGCGATAGCTGCCTCTCAGTTCAGACGTCGGGTAGGTGTGGCGTTTCTGACGCTGGGGTACAGTCGACCTCGCACCCCGCCCCTCACTGCCGTCCCCATCAGGCCAGGCCAATTTTGTAACGGCCAGAAGACTGCCGCGTGATGTGTATCGTAGGCCGTGAAGCGTGGGCGGTTGTAATCAAATTGTCAAAGCGACTATCACTACGACATGCGAGAATGTTCAGGGATTGCTTCAGCTTGGTCGACTTGTCATAAATAGATTTGCTTGGTGTAAAAGAAAATGCTGCTGATGACGTTTTCAGCATTTTTTCTGAGATGACTGACAAGAAGCTTTAGAAAAGGTAATGAGGTGAAAACTACATTCTGTAGTCATTCGCTGACGTGACGCAATGTGGGCCTGCGAAAGTCAATGAACGCAAGCATTCGTTGGCCTGTGCCCACTATGGCGTCACACATCAATTGTAAAGAGGACACAGCGGAATAGGACGCACGGGAAAACCATGGGAGGTCGGTCTTAACCTTCGTAAGTGTAGGTTGAGGCATGATGTATTGGTATTGGTTTAGCTTATTGGTGGTAGGCTGCTAAGACTGCAGGATACAACTTAGCCATATCAGCTTAAACCACGCGTTAATATGCAACATTGCCTTTAAAGACCGTGCACACTGAAAAACCCTCATTTAGTTTCCGGTCAAAGATTAAACAAAACAGGGGTGTCGATTTGTATTCTTTTAAGAGGGTCCTTGCCCACACAATGTTGAGTCGGGCCCCCCAGTGTCGGTGTGCCTTCCCCAAATATTTTGCATCGGTTTGAAAAGGGAATGAGTAAAAATAACGAAAAGAATGGCCGCAATAGATAAGAGATAGGCAGAAAATAAAGAATAAAGTCTAAAGCGATGTATCTATCTCTATCTTTCATGTGTGTGTATATATATATACATGTATTTATGTATGTACACATATATGGTGGTAAATGCAATTTGTATTTCATAAATAGTAACAAAAAGCTAATAAACTTCCCTGAGTCGAAATAAAGTCGGCTTAATCTTTTGAGGAACCCACATTCGGAAAGAGGTTAGGTTGCCGGCTCGCCCCCCCCCCCTCCCCCCGCAGATCAATTACAGAAATCGACGCCCCTGAAAGAAGGAAAAACAAAGCCAGTTATGTTGAACAAGAAATGCTGATTCAGCATATAGCTTAATAATGGTCGTAACCAGCATATCAGAAACTTTGTTGAAAGGCTACCCTAGTATGGATGTTTCCGCTTCATATATTTTAGCAACAGGGAAAAAACTTGGAGGATAATAGCATGGGTCGGATTGCAACCGATGTCTGTGAAGTAAACGGGCCAAATGCGTGATCCGAGTCCTGTGGTCGTTCATGCCAGAATAAAGAATAAAGGACCATCATTGCAATATGCCGGCCACACGATTCACGGTGCGAAACAGCAATCCTGTAAGATACCCGGTCACAAGTATTCATCGCTGAACATTCTGCTGCTCCTGCACTCCCTCCAGACCGCTGAGATATTATTACTTCACTCCGCGGAACAATCACCTCAGCGGACGATGCACGACGACACATCAGAAGAAACCCGCATATCCAGGAAAGTCCACATCGAGCAATCAACTCACTGCGATGTTGATTAGCTGCCAGGGTACCAGCAGCAAGCCGGTATCACAGCTAACTAGGCTAAACGATCGCGCGTGGCCTACGTAGTCTGCAAAAACAAGACAGCATTTCTGAAAACTGACCGCGTTTTAGCGCGCTATCTCCTACCGGTGCTGAAAATCGAATGCCCATAAAATGGCGATGCTTCCGACTCTAACGTTTCGGCAATGACTGCATGAGTATTCGATTCGTTGTTCATGTGTCGTGCACTCCAGGAAATTTATTAAATTTTTCTCCTCCCAGCTATTCTGAACGGCAGCAAAATAGGACATTTCCTCGAAAATGATAATATATGACATAATTTAACTGTCACCCGTTGTGTGTTTTGAAAAAAACATGGATTTAACCGGGGGTTTCATATAAAGTACAAATCGTCACGTCCGTAACGGGAAAAGTGGATCTAAGAATTTGTCATGATCGAGCGAAATCAGAACACAGGTGTATGGCTGATATTGACAAGCATATTTTAGGAGAAAAGAAGCTGTTGTGCCATGTTGGTGGAGTTGCTGCAGCGACAAGCGCTTCGATGCGTCATATGCACCATGTAGGATGAATTAAAACTGGCCACCATTTTGCCCACTCAAAGGGTTAAGGTCAGTTTAGCCACAGCAAGGTAAAAAGAAAAATACCAATGAGACAACCCGGTACGAGAGGCTCTGTCACTCTGGGGACGCCAGATAACCGATCAGCTTTCGTGGCCACGAAACCGAGGGTTTGCGTTATCCATCTCGGCGGGCGCTCCAGAGAGCGTTCGCTTCCTCCCAGAGCACCAGCACCCGAGGCGCACCGCAACTGGGTCAATGCCAGCCGACGGACCCCTACGCATCTGCTAAACGCAGCTCTCCGGGGCTGGATGCCGCTACCGGCGATGGCTCCGTAATTAACGGCATGTAAAACGATCCCGCCCGCCGGCACAACACTGACGAAACCTTCGCAAGGTCGAGGGGCCGTTTGCTGCGCCGAGAACGCCGGTGACGAGCGGACGAGACGAAAGCGGTGACTGACACGGGCGGTGAAGAAAAACCGGTGATGATGTTATCTGCGTCAGGGGATTTTTATTAAGACATTTTAAACGTGGAGTTTGACGCGTTTGTGCCTTCAGAGACATTCCAGAACGATTTGTTCAGGTAGATGTCATCAATGATGTTTGGAAGGTGCTAAAATGCATTCCGAAACACAAAGACAGCGTGCCACGCGTGACGTGATATTCGGGGGATTTCGCAGTGTATGTGAGCCATGCTACCACTGCATTGCGTTCATAGTGTTAAGTCTCGTTCGCTGTTTCATCGCACTTGTTGGTCGTGTTTTGAACGACTCCGTTTCATTGCGCCTCTCACGCGCCAACCTTGGACAACCTTCGGCATTTGTCATCGGCTGTCAGTTGCAGGCAACAGCAGCAGTCTTCAGGACTGCAAAGGTTGCCCATCGCGATGACGAAAACGATCTGAACAAAAAAAATAACCGAAGCGTAATGCGTGCTTTTGTCTTTGAGACCTATTTTTGAGACCGGCCGCTTGCATGCAGTCGATATGCGATATGATAATACATCTAAACTGACATGGCATGATATGATTTGCGGACGTTACATCACATTTTCTCAATAGTTCCGGAGGGGCAAAATGATTAATCGCCCCAGTCAAACTTCAGGTCAGAAGAGCAGACCGACTTATTGGAGAGCGGACGCTTCCATTTCGTATCCCCGCCACTGTGAAATCTCCTGGACAGACTGTTATCTTTATTCAGGTGACCTTTTTCGTATGTCATGCTCAGCGACGACTTTTCAAACCATTCACTTTAAGGGAAAAAGTAATCATTCACACATGACCTGCACTACATAGAGATGTGATCCGAAAGACATTGCTCGGTTCACCCCACTATCACTCTCGTAGCCACTAGCGGAGATTTGTATCTCTTCAGGGGGGGGGGGCTTTGAAGGGACTGCGGCCCCCATCCTCAAAATGGTGCCCTCAATGCTTAAAATAGCCCCCATCTATCTTCATGTAATATGTGAGCTACATGTTTTTTGTACATAGAAGTCACAAAATCATGCACTTTAGTAACAGAAACTATGACCAATATAGATTATGCACTTTCCAGGGCATCATGCGTTCAGACACATATTTATCCCACTTTGTGACAAACACATGGCACATCTTCCTACCTATTACATTAAGTATGCGTTGTATTACACATTGAGCACTCTTTTACAGCTAGAATGGTTGTTGACAATGAAACTCAATTTTTCAAACAAATTTCTAATGAATATCCCAGATTTCTAATGCCATGTACAAACATGAGTGGGACTGGAAAATCACAGAAATGGCTGGCATAGTCACATGTTGGAACAGGATCTGGCAAGGTCTGCAATGTTGGTGTCTCCACCGATGAATGTCAGTTCATAACAATTTTTACTGCATTCCACTACAATAACCTAAATACCTAATGTTGTTGCCATCTCACCCAGAGTGCTAGATGTAAACCCATGCAAGAGAATACAACAGACTTTTTCCTACAACCACAGACAGAGGCATGACTTCAAAGTTCGTGAGACCAGGACTATTGCAAAGATATCCAAGCAAAACATTCAAGGGATAATATCACATTTCTCTTAACCCGACCCCGACTGGGGGGACGGTTGACCACCTCACTGAGGTTTTTCCCAAGATTGCGAGAAAACAATCGAACGCAGCGCCACGAAACTTTGTGTACCTTTTGCTTCATCATTTTTACACCTTGCGTTAAAGTTTTGATCTCAAGTCAAATCAGGTGTCTGAACTAGGTCAGGTCAAGTAGACCTCTGCACAAAAGAAGTTTGGCGCCCTGTAACTTTTTCTCAAAACATGATATCACAATTAAACTTTCAGGGATGTGAGATCTTGATAAATGCAACAAATCCGCTCTCTCGAATTTTTCGGAGTTTTCTGGATCATTGGCCTAAGGTCAATCCCACTTTTAATACATGTCGTTTTTTCGTAATCTGACGGTTTTTTATGCCATTTTTTAGTCTTGGGCGATGTAGACATCCATTTACCGTCAATGGACAAAGTATCAATGATTTCCAGCCACTGACTTGAGTTTAAGTTACGAATAACTGTTCTGGGCCGAAATGCACCGCAGTCAAAATCGGCGATGAATTACTCAGAACGAGTTGAAAACAGCAGAACTGGCTCGCACAGCTGCGAGTAATACCAAGAAGTTCAAAAGGTTTAAAAATCACATATTTTGGAAATAAACGCACTCGCAGATAGAGGTCTGCCAATTGTGTAAATTGATAACTGCCGAATTTTGCCAAAATTTAGGCATGACAAACCATCACAAAAAATACTAGGGTAAGGAAATATCACATGAAAAGGCCTATTTCGCGAAAATAAAGAAACGCTAAAATAAGTTCCCGTTTATCCAATGCCGCGTAGGGCCACGCCACCCGCAGTCGGCGTGAAGATCGCCGTGTCTTTAACTCAACGTTTCGTCGTATATATTAGACAAATCAGAGAAATTAGGCGCGTATCGGACTTTAACTACGGTCTTTAACCTGCTCATTGGTGCACTTACCTAGACGTAATTCAGCCCTTGATATCCAGGCCGCTTCTCGGTTCCATGTTGACGGCTGTGAGAAAATTTATATAGGATGTAAATGGCTTACATATTATCCAAAACTAAAATTGAGGCTAGTTTCGAACTCTAGTTGCCACGAGCTTTCCGACGGTGTACTTATTTTTATCGTGCGACCAGCCGTTCGTTCGTGAGTTAGACGGGGGCGGTGAACCTCCCCCCAGTCGGGCGTGATCGGCGCCGACCGCCAGTCGCGCGCGGGTTAAGTTGGTAGGGTCATTGGCCACCTATCCCATGATAGGTGGCCCTACATCCCATCCTATACCTATCTATTGCTATACCTATTATCATAGCATGGCAATCATTTACATATCAGAATAATGATCCTTGCCTACCAATGGCAAAAGGTAGAATAATGGCAATTTTGCCTGAATTCATTATCAGAGAACTCTAAAGGAATGAAAAATGATGATGATGATATAAATGATGATATGATGATAAAATGATGATAAAAGGAAAGAAAAACATTTACCTTCGGATACACCAGATAAATGATCCCTAGAGTACAGCACAACATACAAGACCCCAAATATCTAACCAGTTTTTCTCCATTCTCCTAATTATCCAATGCTGTAGCTACTTCCCACGTCAGTTAATTTGGTTACAAAATTAATTTGCCTTGTGTGGCGACGATCAGTACACATGCAAAACAAAACAAGAAAGCGAAGGACACCACCCTAAATTAATGCATTTTTGTTAGTGCTTACTGCTGAGGGCTAAACGGTTTTCTAAACGGATCGATTCTAATCTAATCTAACTCCTATTTGACGATAATTCTGTTTGGGATCGAAATTATATCGATTCATATTGAGTATTTTGGCCTCAGGTCAAGCACCTAAGAGTATTTTACCTTACCTCATGTTGTCGTGGACTTCGTAAGCCATCTCATCAAATCCACTGCCAGGGGCGGAACTTTGTGTCTTTTTGCGGGGCTGTGGCCCCCATGCTGATTTTCTTCCCCTCCATGTTTTCTGCCTGTAATAACAAGAAAAAAGGCAATATTTACAAAATGATAACTGCAATAAATAACAGCTAGCAAGAAAGTGTGAATCAAGTTTAAAATGACCCAGATACATACGTAAATCGGGTTATTTGATGATACAAAAATGAACGAATAAAAATTGCCATTGGTCAAAAAGTGGCCTAAATCCGTTGACAAAACCTCGTTTGGGGAAGGCTAAGTTTTCAGGTCTTCAGATTAGCCCCCCCCCCATCATTAATGCAAAGTCCCACCCCTGCTCGTTGCGATGAAAGATTCTCGAACAGGTTAACCATTTGGACTACCCGCACGCACAAAAGACACGCTAATATTTGAATGAGAGTAACATGTGAGGGACCACAGATGTCGCACTGCTGTACTGAGAACGAGTTGGTACAACTATGACGTAAGTCGCTTCTATACTGAAATGTTCTGCAGCAAAATCACCACCATTCCGTGCCACGGTTTCAGTTGACTCCTTTAATATCTACGGAGCATGCAACAAGGATTTTAATCGCATTTTTCAGTCCACCGGAAAACAAATCCATTGCGGAGTGGAACTTCCAACGTGCTTCAGAGGCGCAGAAAAACCTCCGAGTGCATCGCTTACCCCGCGGCGCCTCCTCTCCCCCCCCCTCCCGCCCCTGGTGGCGGGGGCTCGGCTGGCTGGAGACGAGCAGGGTCGGATGATAGCGAAGGCCGCGACTCTCGTGGCTCCTTGACCCGGCGGCGCCGGGTCGGCGCGCCATCCCAGGACAACGGCCGCCGCCGGGTGGAGAACGTCACCGTCCTCCGCCGGCGGCGGCCAGGGACTCCGCCAGGACCATCACGGGGACCGCCGACAGGGTCATCACGGGGACCGCCGACAGGACCATCACAGGGGCCGCCGACAGGGTCATCACAGGGGCTGTCATCAGAACCATCACAGGGACCACCGACAGGACTATCACAGGGCCATCGCAGGCAGGACCGTTATAGGCAAAGCCGGCAGGACCGTCACAGGGGCCACCAACAGGACCGTCACTGAGGTCGCCGACTGCCAGAGACTTTGGTCGCCAGAGAACCTGCTAAGTGCTAACCTGGTCCCGACCTGGCAAATGCTCATGCAGTATCAGCCGGTGAGCTCCGAACTACGGTTCCGCTTGCCTTGATCTGGTTTTCATACTTATAGTGAGATCGATCTTCGTTTGCAGGTCAGGGATCGCGGGGCTGGGTGACGGCCGTTTTGTTGCATCAGCACATCGGTTTGGCATATCAGCAATAGGCTATCTATCGCGGTTGGCTATTTGTCTCCATTTGTTGGCCCCAAGCATGTCAGCAGCCCATCTGTAAGTTTCCATTGGGAGCTTCGTCCCAGCTCCACAGTCCCTACCTCTCTGAGCTACGTCCATTCAAGCAGCTTGTGTTGAAATTTCAGTGATAAAAGTTACCGTTTTATGCGCATATTGCATTACATATGGAACGTATATTACAATAGCAGCGTATATTACATGAACTGTTTGTGCTACGTAAGAATTTTACTCTTGAATTACCTGATAGCATGAGCTTATGGTCATTCACATACGGAATAGTACGATAACGGGCAGAAAATGTTTTTTTGTAAGCCTGTGTCCGAATGTAATGTGATGCGTATATGTGACCGAGAAGTAAGATGGTATGCTGATATGTAATAAAGACAAGCAGCTTAGAGCCAATGAACAGTTCTGGCCTTTTTCCCGAAGAGTGACGTAGTCGGCCCTCATCGATTGCTAAAATGAAGGGATGTCAACATGCACAGTCTTGAAGCGTGGCGTATAATGAATGGGTATGGGTCGGGTCTTCTATCACGCGAGCAAACTAATTTTAGGCAAACTCAGTGCAGCTTTGTTTGGCCAGAATGCCATGAAATCGCTTCCGTGCTCCCCAGGTGACGCCGTGATTAATAAGACTGTTCCCTCTCGTAGTATCGATGGTGGTAGATGTCGCTACTATACGCCACGGATTTGTTTCCCAATGCATCTAACCGTCTGGGTGTTAGATGTCGCCACTGCACCCCTCACATTTTGTCCCGCATTGCACTTCTGACCGTCTGGCGATGGCAGATGTCGCCACTGCACACCTCGGATTCAAGAGATGGTGATGATGACGATCTGGAGAGATGATGATCTGGCGGCGGTAGGTGTCACTACAGCAGTCCGTGCGACGTAATGTCTAACGCTGGTCGTTTCTGAGGTGACGGTAGATGTCGCCACCGTATTCCTTCGGTATGTCTATACGTCACATGTGGCAGTAAGACAATGACAGACGTTCTCATCACATTTCCCCAGGTATTTCTTGCACACGCATGTCTGGTGCCTCATTCTGACTATGTAGTTGTGATGGAGGTCGCCAGTTACAAAAGCTGGGACTGTTGCAGTTGCTGGACTGGGCTGGGGCAACCCTTCGTGGACGTCGCGGTCTGGTGGTTAGCGTGCTCGCCTGTGGACTGGATGGCCCCCAGAACGTGTTTGGCCGCATACAACATTTCGCTTTCCGCGCAACAACCATCATGACGCCATGCCGTGAAATGAACCCGGTAGTCAAGGTCGTTCGTAAATATCTCGATATCGCCGCTGTTCTACCTACGGGTTTGGATGGGACGCAATATATCTCACCGCCAAGGGAGGCATCTTTACTCACTGAAACTTTTGGGTAAACGTCAGTCCGACGCCAAAACTTCGACCGCACATCAGTGGCGGATGCCACGACGATACTCCCTAGATAGATGTTCGTTGCATTGCAATGCCGAGTTCTGATTTCTGACAGCGGTAGAAGTGGGCGCTGCTCAAACACCAGGAAACCAGCTGTAAAGACGTCACCTAAAACAGTACACAACGCCATACCTGACTTCACGGAAAGGCGCAGAGAGCCACACAGTCTCCGAGGGAGAGAAAACTGCATCACCCCACAGCTTTGAGGGGTCACTGGCCACGACAGACGTCGACAGACATGCACTGCCCAAAACGGACCTGAAATGACGTCAATCTACATAACTGATCGCCGTATCACGACCTAGCAGTACGTAACAACCATCGATAAAACACCTTTACATCCGTAACCAGCAGGATCGGTGACGGTGTAAAAGCTCTGTCGTTTACGCTGCATTTCATTTTATTATTGCACCAACGCAACGCACTTCAGAACATTATGGCCACGTAAAAAACCCACCGAAAGGACTAGAGATTTTGACAGCAACCATTCGGTTAGCGTCGGTGATCACAGCTGAACTCATGAAACCACATTCGCCACCGCCTTCGATTTTCTAAAGATAAACTTCAAAACAACATAATTTCGAACTATGGTACACAAACGTTGACTCCAAACAACAAGAGCGCCTGAAGGCGCTCTGCATGAGCACTGCGCGGCGGCCGACCGTCGGACGAGCCGACGCACGACGCGCTGCCGCTTCCCTCGGTTCCGCGCGTCGGAGGCGGCGGCTCGCCACGCACGCTGCCCGGCCAATCACCCTCCGCCTCTCGGAGCGGCGACCAATCGAGTTCCAACGAGCGCCGGCGTTGACCAATCCGATCGCGTCGCGATCGGGCGCTGACCGGTCACCGCGCTCGCGTCACCAGCCGGCGGCCAATCGGCGCCGAGCGCGCCGCGGCGCCGGCCAATCACGAGCCGGGGAGCCTCAAGCGCCGTCCGTGCGCTCCTCTCGCCTGCTGGGGATTTTCTCGGTGTAAAAATAGCGTCGCCGGCCGTCGGCCGCTGGCGGGTCGGCCCGGTCCGGTCGGGTCGGACGGCTAGAGGTTCGCCGAGCCGGCCAGCTCGAAGAACAGCACGTACGCCTCGCTGCTGTTGACGGCTCGCATCGAGATGGGCCGCACTCTGGCGGCATAGAGATCAGTCGTCCGAGCCCACGCACAATAGAATCAGACGCAAACGGATCGGCGGGTGACAGATCAGACGAATTAGATGAGCAGACACATCAGATCACCATAACTGGAGACCACACCTGAAGTGCACATGAGTGCGAGCGAAGCAAATAGGGAAAACAAAGAACATCAAAACGCTTCTCTTCTAGTTGGGAGAATCTCATTAACTAGTGAAAATTATATATTGTTATAATATATCAGTGATAATTATTTATTAGCGAGAACTATCTTACGAAATTCTCACTAATTACATCTCAACATAAAATTTCGGTCTGATGAGATTTTATGTTAGATATAGCACAAAATCTGAAAACATCAGATACACACATATATATATATATATATATATATAGATATAGATATAGATATAGATATAGATATATCAGTCTCCAAGTGCGAAAAAAGAATAAAGCTTTACAAAAAGAAAATGACTGAAGACCTAGTCTACCTAGAGCAAATGGCTACGGCAGCACAGCACGTCTGTCCTTTTGAATCACAATGCAGCTATTCTTGTCTCCTTATCCAACACAACTGACCGTCCTGCGGGCAACACGCACCTGGAGTCGTTGTACTCGTACCAGTCGCCCGACTGCGGGTGTTTGCAGTAGGCTGTGTAATGGCCCGAGAACAGCGTGCCAGAGTGGTTGGCTACGCCGTACAGATTGTACCTGCGACCGACAGAGCACGGGTCAAACGTTGGGCAGCGGCAGCATTTCTGACGGGCGCGGCGATAGCATGCTCTGAGCCGACCCACCGCATTCCAGCGCCATCAAAGCTCGCAACTACGACCACATTCTCTTGATTCAGAACTAGCAACATGTTTTTTAGCGTTATTTAATGATGCTGAGCACATCATATCTGCGTTTCGCTATGGAGCTATGCTGCACCTGTCAAGTAAATAACGAAAAAAATGGCAAATTGTGAACAACACGCCGGCAAGACAGCAAGACGGACAATCACGACCAACGTGCACACCTCGGTGACGGAATGACGATCCAACATCATATGGACACACAAAAAAGTCCTAAGCCCGCACAGGCCCAGGAGGCCGTTGCAGCCATCACCTACTTGCAGGGCCCCTGTCCGGCCGAGTAGGGCGACAGGTCCAGGCCGCTGACGGAGAAGTCGACGGTGGTGTTCAGCTTGCCGCGGAATCGCTCCATCGGCGAGAAACGCTTCAGGTGCACCACCAGGATACGCGGGAACTTCTGGATCGAAAAGCTCTTAGTGCACTTCTGCCGCTTTTGGCACTTGGAGCACGTCTGCAACGAAGTGAAGAGATCAGGGGACGGAAGAGGCTCAAGGATAAACTACAAGAACGAACGCAAGGTGGGTCGACCGACGGTGCGGTCGACCGAGGCTGGCGTTAGCAGCAGTCACGGCGCCCACAAATTTTTGCAAAACATGTCAATAAACTCAAAACATCACCCACTCGACCAAGCAGCAGCCTTGAGGCAGGAACTGGTAAGGTAACCCGACAAAGAAGGTGGTCACATGAAAACAGTGTCACTTGTGTATCACACAGCCAGCTGCGGAGCGGACAGGACTATGCCCAGGCCGGCGCGCGCACCGGGCGCCACTGACCGGCTTCTCGTCCCCGTCGAGCACCTCCTCCTTGGTGAAGAGGTCAAAGCAGGCCTGCAGTCGGACTTGGCCCGTCTTGGACGGAATCGGCAAGCTCAGGTCCCAGAACGGGTCGAACGTCACCGAGGCGTGGCCGCACACGGTGCACCTGACCACAGAGTGGCACCGCAGTGAACAGCCTCGTCGCACTGAGCACCCACGGCAAAACACTACACATATAGCACTCGTAGCAAAACGGTAGCTGACCTCGCCATCCAACATTCACACCTATCATACAGCAGCAACATCACGTCGGGCACTTCACTTCATCACCAGGCAATCGCTCCAACACGGTCCCCAGCCCCACCCACCGACAGCTGGTGGTTCCAGTCATGCAGCACCCATGCCACACGTCTGATGGCGAATCGCCGTGAGGTAACGTAGCCTCACTGATATGCCAAACACAACGATGACGGGCTACAGTTACAGGACTTTGGAGCTGACGTGAGTTTTCCTACGACTGCTTATCGCAGCAGACGTTCAAACCGCGGAACCTGTTCAATCGTCCGATGTCCGTCGCAGCGCCGAAGGCTAGGCAGCTTAGTCTTCCTAAGTGGCGTGCGGTGTGTGTGGGTGCAGCAGCCTGCCGAAAAACGCGCCAGGACGGCAAAAAGCACGCAGCAACGGCCAATCTCACCGCAGAGTTGACTTCAGCTGGCCGACGAACAGGTCCACGAATTTCGAGTTCTCCAGGCGTAGAAAGCGCTTCCAGGCCTCCATCGACTTCTGACTAGGGCTGCAATACAGGGCGGCCGCCGTCACCACGGGCTGCCAAGGCGCTTCGCCTTTAGTCAAACGCCCTCTGTCCGGCACGTCGGACTCACGCACCAGTCGGACGTCGGACGAGCACGTTCGTCCCCTTGGCAACGCGCGGAGCCTGCTAACAACAGCTAGCACGCACAGAACGCTTGGTTTCTTCGAGCCGTCCACACAACTTACGTTTTGGAAATGCGAAGTGGAGGCCGAGGTGGCAGCATGCAAATTACACCGGCAATTTCCATCCCGCAGTCCGTCAGCAGTTAGGGGCACATCATTTCTCCGAGGCTTCACATCGACACAAAAACTACCTGTTAAACATCACAATGCGGACAACACCACATGAAAAGCCAGAATGGGCTCTGACTCTGAGATACCGCAGACGACGCCTCAAGGTACAAGGACGACCGCGCGCCAGTCTGCCGCGCGTCGGCCGGCGGCCGGCCGGAGGGCGGCGGCCCCCCACCTGAGACTGTCGTCGATGTCGGTGGTGATGGGCTTCGGTCGGCTGGTGACCCTGTTCACGTCCTCGTGCAGACCCTCCAGCAGGTACCTGCCGAGGAGGACGGACAGACCCGCAGTAAGCGGAGGAAGAACTGGATACGAAAGGACGACCAGTACGCTATCTGGAGCAGCCAGAATATGCCAAACAAGCATTACAAACATGGAGGGCAACCCAAGAACGTTTGAAAAACGGCCGTCTCCTGCCCGGTTAACGACAGAAGCTTTTCCCATTCGACGCAGTGTCGCTTACCCGTTCGATACGATAGGAAATGTTGACACTTACACAACAGATGTTCTACCACCTGACGTGGGGACACTTGCCTGGTTGTGAGAAACCACTCTCGGCCATGGGACGACCCCTGCCTGTTCATGGGAACGTCTGCGCGGTTGTCGCACGTTTCTGTCCGACTGACCTGAGGAACTCCTGCGCGTCCTGTTGCTGGTAGCCCATGAACCGGGGTGCGAACCGCTGGATCTGCGACTTGAACGGCGCCGTGGTCAGCACGCGGTCCGAGTCGTCTGACCGCTTCCACAGGTCACACATGAGCGCGGCGAACGCTGCGGACGTGGCCGACGGTCAGAGGAGCGTCCTCGGCGACCGAGGGTTTGGCTCGGTCCGCAGGCCACTAGCAGACATCCCTGTGGATTCTCACAAAGCCCTGATTCAGAGAACAACGTTCCCCAACAGACGACTGCTCATCTAGAGCAGAGACGAAGAGCAAGTACAGAAATGGGCGTAAATATCGATATTCCGACATGTGAAAATGATAACCGAAAACGACATCTGCGGACAGTGCCGTCCTCGGGCGGTGTTGCCGGGCTCGACCGCCTACCCCTGATGAGCGCGCCCTTCATGGCCGAGGTGGTGGTGTTGATGTCGGCCGAGTATTCGTCCCGTAGGATGTAGTCGTGCAGGGCGCGCGTGTTGCTCAGGCACTGCAGCACCGAATTCATGAAGCACTGCGGGCGGCAGCGGGGAAGCCGGTCAGCACCTCGGATTACAGAAACACCGTACATTAGAACGTCACGTCACCCACGTCGGTACCGCCTCTGGCAGCAAAAACATGCCAGAATCACGTCTGCGTCACAACAAAACATGTCCCGTACCGTGTCTGCTGGGCTGAGCATGTGCTAACAACACCTGAACACATAATACGCTCCGCGCTCTGATCACCACCCACGCCTGACGTATCTCCCCGCAGCTGTGCCCATACCGAAAGTCTAAGGTCTCTCCACCACATCGTCCCTGCCGAGTCGAGGCCGCGGCGCGGGCACGGCCGGCCGGCCGCCGCGGCGGCCCGTGTCCGGCGGCACGCACCGTGTTGCCGATGTTCCTGAGCCCGGTCAGACCCAGCTGGCGGGCGGCGGGCCGCGCTGCGCCGCCGCCGGCCGGGCTTTCGGTCGCGCGCCGCCGCGACGAGGACGAGGACGCGGCCGCGGACGGCGAGACGGCCGGCGCCACCGAGCCGGAGCCCAGTTCCGACAGCAGCGCCGCCCGGCGGGCCGACGGCGAACTAGGTTCCTGCGGGCGGCCCGCGGTAATGGTCAGCGGCGGCGAAGAGCGTTCCGCGTCGGCGGCAATGGCAATGGAGACAGCGGGTTGCGACTGACAGGGGAGATCCAATGCTAGCCGCAAGCCCTCGGTACGCGTAGGCGCTGTGCCTGTGGTACAAGGATGATGTGTCAGACTAAAGGCGCCGGGAGGTACACGTGCAGCCGGCCAACTTTTAAACGGAGGCTGGCCGCAGGGCCTCAAGGGACAGCGGTGGCTCCACAACGCCTACGGCAACCATGAAACCGTGCACGTCAGCTATGTGAAACCAGAGCTAGAATGGGTGACAGCCGTGTAATGACTGGCGCCCAGCACAGGAGCACGTCCTGGAGACATGCTCGCCCGGGATAGAGAGGCATCAGTGAACACGCATTTTCTGGTCGCCAAAAAGCCGACATCTTAGGCTGAAAAATCACGCACGTGGCATGTCAATTGCTCTTGATTGTTACGCAGAACTTGTGATGACCAGTCGCATGCGGGCATAAAACATCGAGTAGCGCCATCCCGGTTACTTCAGCCGCAAAACCCAGCGCAGCAGCGTGCGACCGGACCACGACCATTTGTTCAGTCCGACCGGTTCCCCACCGTTAGTCCGGCCACCATCACAAACCGATGTGACGGTGACGAGCGAATTCGCCAGCGGCACCGCGTTCCAGCGCCACGCCGGAGGCATGCGGCGACGGCAGCAGCGAGGCTTCCCCGCCGGCTACTGTCGGGCGAGTTAGTCACGGTGGTGAGTCTCCAGGCGGGCAGCGCGGTCAGTACGGGAGGAGCCGCCCGCCGGTTCGGACGGCCGGCGCGCTCACGCAGACGTCGACGTCCAGGAGAGCCGGTTACCTGCCACTCGCCGTTCTCCGCGGTGCCGCACCGCAGCTGGGTGGCCGAGTCGCGGCGGGCCCTCGCCGCTGGCATCGTCAGGTAGCGCTCCCACTTTTTGAAAAGCAGGAAGGCGACGGTCAGCAGCAAGAGCAGCAGCCAGGCAGCCACCAACGGCTTAAGGTTCGAGCCGAGCGGCCAGGGCGGCCGGCGGCGCCTCCGCCGGCCGCCGGCTGGACCGGCCAGGACGTGGTCTTCAGCTCGCGCCACCAGCCATTCTGGCGCTCTCTCAGACCCACACCGGCACGTCTGACTGTCCACACAACATCAGCCAGTCTGTTTATCCCCCTCTCCTGCGGTCCACACAGCACGGGCCACTCTGCCGCGCTCCCGGCCGAGCCGTCCGGCGCTGGGCGCGTGCCGCAGCGCGGGCGCACACCCAGCGACCGGCGCCGGCTCGCATGAGCCACCACTGGGCCGACGCCCGGCGACGCGTGGGCTCGACGGCCGGCAGAGCGCCAACTCCCGTCAGCGGCGACGGGCGCGGCTACAGAGCCGAGACGCCGACCGCCGCACGGCTCCCGCCACCTGTCGCCGCAACCTGCCACGCCGTCGCTGTCGCCACAATCTCCACCTCACATGGTGTAGATATCGTGTCAATAATCACCGACGGATCCAGACCACCCACTATGAGGAGGGAACAAAATCTCCTAACGTGTAAAGTTAATCGTTGGCCTATCGCTTATCGTAACGAAACGATGATCTTGGATTTCGGCCATTTTTTCGCAATCTTCGAAAACTGACAACCAAACAAAAACACATTCCTGTTTCAAAAACCAAATAACCACAATTTTGTACGAAAAGCGGATGGGGCAAAAAATGTGTAAATGCCTGGATTCTCCATCGAAAGAGGGACCATGGCTCAGATGCCTCCTCCTCCCCACCCCCCAGCCGCCGATGAATCGAAAATCCCGCCGGGAGTTCCAGCCTCGGAAAGCCGGCGCCGCCGCCGGGGCAGCCCGGTCGGAGTCCAGACGCGGTGCCGGCGCCGCGCCCCTCCCCCGGCCGCGTGACGTCAATCCCCCTGCGAACCGGTCCGAGACGGGCGGGGCGGGGCGGGGCCGGCCGACGCCCAGGCCGTCTGCCGCCGCGGGCCGCCGCCGGAGATGGCGGTCGGCGCTGCCGCTCCCGGTGGATGGCGCCGTCTCTTGGCCGGCGGCTCGATACGCCGACCGGGCGACCGAGGACGGAGCGCGGGGAGCCGTCACGTCCGCTGACCGCCACCAGAGGACAGAGCACGGGGAGCCGTCACGTCCGCTGACCGCCACCCGGGGACAGAGCACGGGGAGCCGTCATGTCCGCTGACCGCCACCCGGGAACAGAGCACGGGGAGCCGTCATGTCCGCTGACCGCCACCAGAGGACAGAGCACGGGGAGCCGTCACGTCCGCTGACCGCCACCCGGGGACAGAGCACGGGGAGCCGTCACGTCCGCTGACCGCCACCAGAGGAAGGCAGGTCTGACGACCTGCCCGTGTCAGGGGAGGTCTGACGAGCTAGGGGAACGGCGCCATGGCATTTCGCTGGAAAGGCAATGACCGGGGTCGGAAGCAGTAGTGAGCCAGAGAATGGCTGCCATTAGCGCACGCATCCGCATATCGAACGACCTCTGCCATTTGACGGCACAATGCTGCGTCTTCAACAGTCTGCGAACACTGGTGTGAAATGCCCTGTCAATCTCTCACGCATCTCCTTTTTACGAAACGCTAAGCGAGAAAGTAGGGCCAGGCTACCCACTCCAGTGACAGGGAGAATGAACACGACACGAGGGAAAGGTGAAGGGAAAAGGAAATCGAGAGAGGATGCGAACGGTGCTACGGCTGCTTCGGCGACCTGGTGATCAGCCTCGCCCCGGCGCGGGCCGGAAACACCGCCCCAGTCTCTGCCGCGCGTGCAGTCGGGAGATGCCGTCGGAGCGCGCGGCTCCGTTGTGTCGCGCCCGCGGCGGCCAGTGCGGCGCCGCCCTGGCCTGGATCGCGGTGGTCCCACGCCCCAGACGGCACGCCACCGCAGGCCCAGAAATGGCGCGACGCGAGCCGGCCGCCGCGGCACGGCGCGAAATGGAGGAAACGTGGACAGCGGACGCAGCTGGCTGCACGGGAAACCGAGGTTTTACCGCGACGGTGAACGAACGATGCATGAACACAGCCCATGTCCACTACGGATGCCGTCGGGGTTATGAGAAAGGTCTGAGTCCATTCAGCCCGTGAGGAGCGTCACCGGGTATTGCCCATATGTCACTAGTCACACCCGTGCGTTCGTGTACGTGAAACTGGTCGAGCGGACAACATCGAGCAGGGACAGAGAGAACTTTCCATCACAACCGGAGCCAGCGCCGAACGTGAACAGCCCTCCGGAGCGATTCGTGCAGTTGGCACGTGTTGGGCGTCGCACGCCACGACCGCGTGTTGTGTACTCCGTGCCCATCACACAACGTAAGCCAGCAATGAATAACAAACACCGCGCGATGTGCGTAGCAAGGTCAAAGCCGTCCAGCCACCCTTACCAAACGCATAACAACAGGGGACACGAGCAGCCGCGACGCAATCAAATATGCCTCGCCAACATCAACGTTGACAGCACGACAACGATAATGGCCTGCGTGGGCATTGCGACACGGTGCCTCCGACACCGGGACCACCGCGACCCGCCTGGCTGCGACGAGCCGCAGCCGAGCACGGCTCGACGCGAGCATGGGACAGACGGACGGACGCCGACATGGCGGCTACCGATGACGCGTCCGACAGCCCAGCGAGGCCCGCCGCCTTCGGAGGCGCCCGAACGGCTGACTCATCGGCAAACATTAGCAAAACGCTGAGCGGGCCCGAGCCGGCGGCCGAATCAGGTCCGACCGAAGCGCGAGCGACGCGTCGCTGAAGGAACAGCTGGGCGGCTGCCCGCGGACGTGCCCCGCTGGCTGTGCTGGCCGCTGAGCCCGGCCGCAGTACAGGGGGAGAGGAGGAGTGTCGCGTACGTTACCGCCGGTAAAAACACGGCCGTGCGTGACGCACACCCGATCCGCGAGCCGACGTGTCCGTCCGGGGGCGCGGGAAATGTACACACCGGCCACGCGTGTACACGATGCACGCTCTGGACGACAATCGGTCCGTGGCACAGAGGTGAGTACTGTAAACAGCTACAGTCACAGCTCACCATTTCCGTGCATAAGAAAGTCTTACCTCCATCTCACTCTGAACGATAAGGAACAATCAGCATCTCTGACGGCAATGGTCGTTACTTCTACTGTCGAAACTGCTCCCCTGACCCAGGACACCGACACCTCTTTACACCAACATCTCCAATGACTTCACAACCAACTTCACAGGGCCAACACAAGTACCTGTCCGGGAGAGAAGCCCTGGTATCACTTAAGAGGTCCCTTGGACACAGTTCCCCTGCCTCCCCACCCATTTACACCCGCTTCCGCCTAACCAGCACACCCCTCCACCGCCTCACGCAGCACCGTCAACCCCCACCCACCACGGACAGACATGAGCCCGGAGCCAGCCCGTGTCCTCGTACCTTCTCGCCGCCGGAGGTGGTGCGCTGACGGCCCACTGTGCCGCTGACGGTCGCCGGCGAGCCGGGTCGAACCAGATCGCGGCCGCCGATGACCCGCTCCGGACCGTCCTCCTCGTCGCCGTCGACGCGCTGCTCGAGCCGCGTCGCGTCGAATTGGCGGCGAAGCTCGCCGACCGACGGCCGCTCCGCCTGCAACGTGATGGGCACGATGCGCTCGCGCGCGGCCGCCTCGCCGCGCCAGCGCCGCGCGCCGGCCGCCTCGCTGTCGCCGAGCAGCGCACGCGGCCCGGCGCCGGCCGGCTCGCGGCTCTCGCTGCGCGTCAGCCGGTCGCGCCTCTCCTGCAGGTAGCGGCGCGCCTCGCTCAGCGCGTCCGGCTCGGTAGAGGCGTCGCGCCGGCCGGGCGGCGGCCGGCCGGGTGAGGCGCGCGCCGCCGCCGGTTCCAGGCGGCGGCGGTACTCGGACGCCGGCAGCGGCGGCCGCCGGCCGCACGACGCCGCCGGCGAGAGCCGCGAGCTCAGTTTGCCGGCCAGCGGCGACAGCGCGCCGCGCTCCAGGCTCGAGGCGCGGTAGCTGGAGCCGCGCGGCCCGTACGACGAGTAGGTGAGCGTCAGCCGCGACGACACCGGCATGGCGGCGGACGGCGACGAGTAGCTGGCCAGACGGGAGAACGTGACGCCGCCTCGGTCAGAGCTCATGCCGCGGCGCGACGGTCAGCCTGCGGGCAGGAGACAGAGTGACGGTCAGCCTGTGGGTAGGAGACAGAGTGACGGTCAGCCTGCGGACAGGAGACAGAGTGACGGTCTGCCTGTGGGCAGGAGACAGAGTGACGGTCAGCCTGTGGGCAGGAGGCAGAGTGACGGTCTGCTTGTGGGCAGGAGACAGAGCGACGGCCATCCTGCGGACAGGAGACAGAGTGACGGTCAGCCTGTGGGCAGGAGACAGAGTCACGGTCAGCCTGTGGGCAGGAGACGAGTCACGGTCAGCCTGTGGGCAGGAGACAGAGTGACGGTCAGCCTGTGGGCAGGAGACAGAGTGACGGTCAGCCTGTGGGCAGGAGACAGAGTGACGGTCTGCCTATGGGCAGGAGACAGAGCGATGGTCTGCCTGTGGGCAGGAGACAGAGCGACGGTCACCCTGCGGACAGGAGACAGAGTGACGGTCAGCCTGGGCAGTTGGGTGCAGCAGTAAGGTACGGGAACGACACTGACAGAGGGTTTGGGCAGACGCGGAACGTTGAATAGTTGTCAGGCTCCGATGCGTTTTCCCTGGCAGCAATCTGCCTGGACTACCCGGTATCGCTGTGACATCCTGATTCCTGATGTTCTAAGGACTGGACGGAGCTCTCGGCAGAGCCGGGCTGCAGATGATCCCTTGACGAGTGGTCGGTTATCACGCGCCGCCACCGCCCCTGAAACCCGGTCGACCGCAGCCACGCGACACCGAACCGTCCGCACCGACGCCGGGCGATCGTGTTACATGGCAGCATAACGTTCAGCCATGCGGCCATTTCGCACCTTAAGCTTACACGCCGACCGCCGAGGGTTTCGCTGGGTTTCGAACGACTCACGCACTTCGCAAATACTCCCTCTGAGACCACTCAATCCTGAAGTGAGTTCTTACTGAATCATGCAAGGACACCACTGTCATGGTCACTGGCGTCCGTGCCGTGCTTCACGCCGAGAAAAGCCCACCCCGGGGGCCGGCCGAAGCCGTACAACCGGCACGCACGTGTCACGAAGGTCGCGCGAGTGTGCGCCCGCCCACCATCACTGAGCGGCACTACATCGTCGTGAGCCGCGCTCGGCTGGGGACAGGGCGGCACCACACTTGGCGAACACTTGTGGCCCGCCGGCCGGCTGCCGACGCCTGGCCACCGGCCGCGGCCAGCCTCGACGCGACGACGACGACGACGCCGGGCCGTCGACAACGGCGCGACAAATCGCCCCAGGGTCTCTCCCGCCGGCAGACGCCCCCCACCATTATCCAGGCCCATTACCGATCAATCAGCGGCACAACGGGTTCCGGCGACAGAACCGGACGATGGGGTTGGACAAAAATAACGTTCCATACCGACAAAAAGCCAAAAAAGAGAGAACAAAAACTGGATGACGTCCAGATGAACATGGGGTTCTCTTTACAATCGTGTCCCGCATGAAAAGAAATCGAAGTCGATTTGGCGGAAAACCACCACAAACTAACAACTGCTAGCACCGAAAACGCTCCAAGAAACAGTCTAGTGGCGTTACATGTTGTTTTCTTTCTTTTAATGCTTATCAAAACAAAGGGGTGAACACTACTGAAAAATAGGTTATCAGGATGCACATTAAGGTATTATAATCCACAAACAGGTCACTTTGTACAGGATACGCTGACCGTTCATTTTACAAACTGCGAGTATGCGTGTTCCGCCCGATTTCGCTGCGTTACGTAACGTCATCCCGCGCTCTCGAATGCCAAGGGTTCCTCGAGCCCAGCCAATCCGGACCAGGAGCCCCTAGACTACGATTTATGAATACGCAACGGCCGTAACCGGGCTTCGCTGACACTTCACTCAGTCGTAAGGTGATCTCACCCAGGACGCCTCCTGAACAGGTCCCCTTCTTCAGATCTCCCGAGAATTGCACGGGATCTCTCCTGTCCAATCATTCCACAGAACCGCTCGGCCTCTTGGCCGCTGTCCCCCAAAAAGAGTTCGGAGAACGGCCTCCGCCGGCCGTGCCGTGCGATTTTCGGCATCTCGCGAGGACTTCTTTTTTTGCCGGCGCCGATCGCCCCAAGCGGGCCCGGCGGGCGCCGGTCAATAAACCCGACCTCGGGCGCCTCCTGGCCGAGAGCGTTCGCCGCGCAATCAATCGCCGCCGGCCGTGGAGGGGTCGCTTGGACGGCGGCCAGCGAGCGGCGGCCAAAAACAGCCGCCGGCCCGGCCACCCGTGTCCCGGGGCAAACAAAGGTCACCGGCCGTGACTCAGGCCGTCCGCCCGCCGGCTGAGTCACACGCCGTCACGTGGCCGGAGAGGACGGAGGACGGAGCGGGCCCTCCGGCCGGCAGACGAGCTCTGCTTCTTCCACGTCTCCCACCAGGCACCCCTGGAGCCAGCCTGAAGACGCCCGGCGACGGCCGACAGAGGACAGGGACAGCCAGGGGAGGCAGACACTCTCTGCTGCATCCAGCCGCCGCGCCTTTCAGGCACCACCAGCGACGGTCTAAGAATACGAAGACGCGGCCGACTGAACACCCGCTCCCTCGATGCAAACAGCCGAGCAGAGGGAAAGAATCGTTCGTCGCCTATTCTATCAGGCGTGAATGCCCACGGCACAGCGGTGTCGGCACACAGACGTATTAGCAGCCCCCACCATTGGCGGTCAGCCAGGCACAAAGACGGTCGCAAAGACGGCAGCCGGGCGTGCAAAAAGAAATCATTCGTGCACACAGACGGACGGGCGGCAGCACAATTAGTCGTCGGCGACGCCCGCCCGGCCGGCGGCCGGCCGGTGCGTCCGGCAGCGGCGGGCCGCCGCGCCGTCCGCCCGGCCGCCCGGCCGGCCGCCGGCCGTCGGCGCTGTTCGGCCGAGTCGACTCAAGGCCGTCGCCAGCCGCGGCGACCTTGGGAAACGCGCCGCCGCGTGCGTGATTTGGGTCAGCCGGCCGGCGCCGCCGGCGAATCGATGTCGAAGCTGGGCTTTGACCGGCCGCCAGGTGACGGCATCGAGCAGTGACAGCGCTCCTGACACTGGGTCACTCTGCTGACAACGGGTCCTTCCCCCGGCACCGAATCTCCCCCTACGCCGCCTCACCCTTTGACCAGTCGCCGCGGGGCTGCAACGAACAGCGGCAGTGCTCCCGACACTGCGGCTGTCTCCGATGACACGGGCTTCCTCCCCGGTCACTCCCTCGCCGGTCATCGAGCAGCCACATCGGCCGAGTACAGTGCTCCCGACACTGGGTCCCTCCACGACACTGGGCCACCCACCAGCCAGTCACCAGGCCGACGCATCGATCTGGATCGTACTCAGAAAGGCGACTAGTACACACCACATACTTCCCGCGTCCGACCTCACCACAGAGCCGATTTCCCGACTCACGGGTCGGGGCCGGCGGCACTTCCACCGGCGGGAAGCCGGCCGGCCGCGTCTTATCGCCGCTGCAATTACCGTCCACCTCCCTAATGAAGATCCAGATCGACACCGGGCGACCGGCAGGTCCGGCAGCAGTAGCGCCCGTCCTCGTGCGCGGTCGAACGCATGGGTGCAGAGACCCATAGGACAGGTAGGGTGGTGGTCCCACCAATCTATAGGTGTCCTTCCAACTATGGATAGTGTTCTCATAGGCTGCATGGTGTACACGGAAGGAGCGACAACAATGTTTCTGGTGCTATTGTCTTTGAAAACTCTCCCACACTGGCGCTCGAATGGCGCAGGTACAGCAGCCAGGCACGGCTGGGCACCTGGCAGACTCGCGAGCCTCGTCAACGGACATCGGACGGCCGAAACCGGTAGCACTTTCTTCTGGTTGGCCGCTGCACCCGATCCTTCGATTTCCCGAGTCACGGCGATAAAGGCCGTCTTCTTGCAACACGTTTGCTTGGATATTGTGTACTGCTGACTGACTGACGGTCCGATCTATTTCCGTCGCCTCCTTGGTCAATCTTCGATCCGGCACCGCCGTCTACACGCTCTGACCATAACCGACGGCTGTCGGATATAGTTAGGAACTCAATTCCCAGACCAACCGCCGCTTGACTGCAAACAGACGCGACGACTAAAATAGGACACTTCGATCGGGTCCACTTTTTACAGAAAATGTAATTCACAACTACCACTTTACCATTCCTACAAGAATAGGAAAATGAAGGCTTGCTTAGAGGAGGGCTACGAGGGAGTATGACATGTCATGAGTACGACGTGGACTACGTGACTCCCTCAGTACGTCCCCCGTTTGAACGTCATCTTAGCATTCGGATCCAGCACTTTCAACTGAGTGCTCTTGCTACGAGCTGGTCCAACAGCATCTTCCATACCTCCCACTAACCGCGGAGTACCCAGTCGACAGCTGGGCGATGTGATGTGGGGAGGGGGGGGGGGACAAGAGCCGACGGCAGTGTCAGGGATTATGTTTGTTTATTTACAACGGTCCGCGCTAGTGACAAGGCCCATGCACATAACGATCACCACCCAATGACAGCGATCATGCAGCAGTGGCATAGTCAAGGAGGGGCTAAAGGGGCCATGGCCCCCCTGGAGGCCAAAGGGGTCCCCTGGCGGCCGAGCGGCCCCCTGGGGCCGAAGGTCCCAGTTCTTTGGAGAGTGTGAGGCGTCCGCAGGGCATCTAACACTGTCCGAAACAGACCATTAAAGCAAAACAAGAACGTTATAAGCATTAAAGGAGATTTGTGAACCTAAAAAACGTACTCCGAATTAACAGGAAGGCTTTGTGTGCTATGAAGAAAGACCCGCAGTCTGAATGAGGGTTTAGAAGCCCCTGTTAGCTTGTAGGGGAGTTCATTACTTGTCTGGGGAAGGCCCCCTATCGGTCCATAAAAGGGGCCCTGTCAGCCTCTGAAGGGACCTCCTTTCGGTTTGGAAGAAGGCCCCACCCCTGCATCCAGAGGTCGACAAGGGCCCTTTACAGGCGGATAGGGTGCCTTTACAGACAGGCAGTGGCCCCCCTAGCCAACATGATGATGTCCCTAAACGATCATTCACGGGCCTCTGCTTTCCTGTAAAGATGTCCGTGCCAACCTGTAAGAGGCATCCGCCTGGTCGCCAGGAACGTCTTTACAGGCGAGCATGGGCCCCGTTTACACTTAGCAAGGCCCCTTTACAAACAGACAGTAATTTTAACCACTTGGGGCCCCGCTGATTACCAGGGCCAGGCACGGATCCAAACGGGAAGCGACTGGGGTGATCGCCCCCCCCCCCCGGCCTGAAAAGGGGCCCTGTCAGACTTAAAACGAGCCCTGAAGGAACCACGAGCTTCACGGGGTCTCTATAAGAACCTGACGGGCTCTCAATCAGGGAGGCCTCCTGGAGGGTTCGATGACCTCTGAGACGCGTAGAGAGCCCCTAAAGCTCCCAAAGGGCCCCTCGGACCACAACATGGTCCCAACACGGCAGTGCCCCTGAGACCGCCAGATGGCTCATGGGGCCCCTGAGACGGCCAAGATGAGGACTGAGTTCTTAGGGGGCCTCTGTGAGTGGAAAGCTGAAGGTTCTTGATGTAGTCAGAGGGCCTCCGGGAGGGTTAATGAAACCCTCATACGATAAGATGGCCCCTAAGATGGAAAGAAAGGCCATTGAAACTCTTCAAGGGGCCCTGGGACCGCAAGGGGCCCCAACACGGCAAAGGGTCCATGAGACCGCTAAAATTGCCAGAGAGGCACCTGAGACGGAAAGAACTTAAGAGGGTGCCTTGCACGGCATAAGGACACCCTGGCCAGCCAGAGGGACCCTATGAACGGGGATTCATCGGTGGCCTTCTCAGCCTCGAGAGGATACACAAATGGGCTACACTGTCCTTTCTGAAACCCTGAGGGGTTCTTGATACTGTCAGGGGCCCCCAGGAAGGTCAGGTGGTCTCTGAGACGGCAAGAGGGGCCCGTACATCGCAGATGATCCCAGAGACCGCCAAAAAGGTTGCATGGCCCGTGCGAGGCAAAGACGACAAGAGGGCCTCTGAGAAGGTATTTGGGTTTTATGGGGGCGTGGGACGGCCAGAGAGTCACGGATGTAATATGCGGGCTCCTGGCACGAGCAAAGTCCTCCCTGAGACTGCCAGTGAGGCCCCTGAAACGCCAACAAGAGCCCCTTGTTGCGGCTAGAGGGGCCTAAAAGACTGCCAGATATACCTCATGTAACAGAGGAAGACCCCTGATACAGCCATGGGGACCACCAGCGACGTTCAGAGGGCCTATGGAACTGCACAGGGGCCCTGAAATTGCCAAGAGGTCTTTTGTAGCTACCAGAGGGTCCCTGAGATGGCAAAAATGTTTCCCAGAGACGATAAGAGGGGCAACCAGGGGATCCAGTGAGACTGCCCGAGAGGGACCTTTGAGACTGCTAACAAGAAGTCTCTAGCAAAAGTAACCCCTGAGACGACCAGAGGGGCCCATGAAACTACTAAACCTTGAGACGTCCAGACAGCTCCTGAAACGGCCAAAGGACCTAGAGGAATGCCAGACGCGCCTCTGACACGGCAGAGAGAGACTTATGGAGGGCCTTTGTTAGTACCTGAGGGGCTCCTTAGACGGCAACGACGTCCCAGGGACGACAAGAAGGAACCCGAGATGGCTTAAGCGTCCCTGAAACTGCCAGATGGGTCCCTGAGACTGTACGAGGTGCCCCTGAAACAGCCAACGGAGAGCCTGAGACATCCCGCGGGACACGTGAAACTGTAAAAGGAGCCTGAGACCACTAGAGGGTCCTGGCACGGCAGACGGCCCGAGACTACCAAAAGTGCCCCTGTGACTGCAAGAGGAAATCTAATTTAAGCTGACAAAAAACCGAAGCTATGGGATGGGGGGACAGACGAGCTCTTGGGCTAGATACAGACACGACACTTCAAACGCACGGAGTGACGGAACCGCCTAAAATCTCGCCATTTTTGTCATACTTCGGCCACTTCGTTTGGGAACAAAACGCAGTCTTTTTTCAAATAAGGAGACGCGTTTGGATTTTTTCGGTTTTTTTTACAAGGTAAAAAGGAAAATTACGCAACTTTTCATATCTGAAAAACAAAAAACAATGGGAGCTCTGCGCTGACCATTCGCCTCCACTCCACAGCCCTCCCCCCTCCCCGCGCCTTGGCGAAATCCTGGATCCGCCCTTGGTGAGGACTCCCATTGGTTACGAGGGCCCTCTTGACCCGATTTGCCCCCCCCCCCTCCTGGCGGAATCCTGGCTACGCCCCTGTCAAGCAGTGCCCCAATGGTACAGTACACACTGCGGTGCGGAGGTAGCCACGGTCATAGTGTGGCAGTTCTTCTGCCGGCACACCCATTACCTGCATGAGATGCCTCCTGCCTGCACATACGCCCCCTGACCGCACGAGACGCCCACTGTCTGCATGGCATGTCCACTGCCTGCACGATATGCCAACTGCCTGCACAACATGCTCAACGCCTTCACATCGCGTCCATTACCTCAGGAGACGTCCAATGACCTCACCATACATCTACTGCCTTCACGAAACATATATCTAGCACAACACGTCAACTATCTTCACGATAAGATCAGTGTCATCACATGTCCACTTCCTACACGACACGTCCACCGACTTAACAATACACCAGCTGCCCTAAAAACATGTCTACTGGCTGCACAAAGCCTAACGTTCTCCCAACACATCCACTGCATTCACGGAAACATCCAGTGCCCGCACGAGGCGTCCGTCGCCCGCACCAGGCGTCCAATGCCGGAAAAGATACCTATTGGCCACCGAAATATCTCTTGCCGACATAAGACGCCAACTGTTGTACAGGCCATCCATTACCTTAAAGGAAGGTCCACTGGTACTAGTGACGATTTCAATGAACCAATGTCTTACGCGACGACAAGAATATTTGTATTTGTTTTCTTGTGTCGAATGATAACAAAACATAATGAGATGACGCCGAAAGCCAACACCAGACACCGACTGTGCGTCCCCTCCCCGTCCTTACCCCGCTCCAGGCGAAGCCGGAGCCGGCCGCCAGACCCCTCCTACCTGCAACGCTTTCTGGGGGTCCGCCGTCGCCAGACACGCACGTGCCGTCGTCGCGGCGCCGGCCAGCGCGGAGCGCCGTGTCGCGTCCGTCGGGCTAGGACCTGCCCCGGCCGCCAACGTCGGCACACGACGCAGCCGACTGGCGGCGTCCGGCGCCGCCTCCGCCGGCGGCGCGCGCCGCCGATGACGTCACTGGGCCGGGAATGGGCCGCGCGGCCGATACCTGGCTTCGGTATCGGCCGGACGCAGGCGGGGACCACAGGGGACGCAGAGGCAGGACAAGCCCGAGCGCCGCGTCGCTTTGAGAGAGAGGGCAGAAGCTCTCTGAGAGAGGACAGGAGCCCAGGTCGTCCAGTCGGAGGTGAAAGGACCGGGAGTGGCTGGCCAAGCAATCCAGCGTACAGGAATCACGAATGGAGCATGAGGGATGGAAAAGAGCCGTACGGGGAAGAGGCCGATTTCGGCAAAGGAAATCCTAAGCAAACGGAGAAGAATGGAAACGCATCGTGAAGTGCTGGGCTGACGGGCTGACTGGCTTTAATGACGGGCTGCTCATGTTGAAGAAGAGGACGGGAATCCATGACCACTGTAGGACTAACAACCGCACAGCTGAAGACGGCGAGCCCGCAGCACACAAACGAAGGCAAATGACCCCAGAACAAGGGGGAAGGATCTGGAGCGAAAAGTTGATATCAGCGATACAAAGAGGACGAATGATCCAGACCATTTCGGAAGTAACCGAAAAAGAAAAAGGAATGGGCCGAAAATATCGGGAGAGAAGACGGAAGTCGAGTGTACAGAACAGAGTAGGCGAGAACAGAAGGAAAACAGAAAAGACGCTGCTGCCGACAGGACGCAGCGCCCTACACTGACCCGAAGTAACGGGCCCGGCACTGAGTACTGCCCCCGCCGCCCGGACGCGACCGGGGGGGGGGGAGAAGCGGACAGGACAGCGCCGGCAGGTCGCCGGCCGTCCGTTACTGGCCTCAGACCGGCCTGGAGGTGCGGACAGGACAGCACCGGCAGGTCGCCGGCCGTCCGTTACTGGCCTGAGACCGGCCTGGAGGTGCGGACAGGACAGACCGAGCGACCACGACAGTCCACCGGACGGCGGCCACTGACCAGCCAAAAATCGCAGAATGATGGTGATACCAAGAAGGTTCATTTTCTGTCTCTGTCGCCGTATTGCAAGTGCTTCATCATTGGCTTTACGGGAAGGATACGCTGTTAAATCAATAGACACGATCCCCAGATGCATTAGAATTTGGTTGCGGCAAGATATGTATGATAAGGATGATCTGTACCATGAGACAAGATGGATGAAAAGTAACAAATGTGCGTTATTTGACCAGGTCTATCGATATGTCAGGACGATGTGGCATGACTGGTTGCCTGTAATCAACAATGTGAAAAGCAAATGACCAACGGTGTTATTCTGGATGACGGGACTTCTCCACTCTAGACAACCCCAAAAAGACTACTCATATAACAACCACGGAGTCTAAGATGGCACCCAAAGTCCAGACGCCTCTGGACCTGCACAGAATCTGTAGCAAAGAAAACAGACTACATCGAAAGCCTTTTTGGCACTGCTAAGTAGGTAGAAGTTTTTCCAGGTGCGATGTGTTTTCCATGTAATGTATATCTTTGTTTTTTCTTTCTCTTGCACTTCTCTTTGGAGTCCGCTACCAGGCACCCGGCTGCAGCGCGTGGTGTATGTCCCCACTTTGGTAATGACTGTCATTCAGTTAGGTGATTTCACTAAATCGCAACTCAGCTGAGGAAGCTGTAACGTGGGCGATTTGCTGCGTGACCACTAGATTCCTTTAAATGACGCTCAACGCTGCCTGCATGACCTCAAAGCCCCAGGGCCTGACAATCTGACTCGTTACTTGGAATCGACGAAGTGGTACGTAGTGGAATGAATCAACGACTGCTAATGTGTCACTGCGAGTCCCAACGCTTGGGTGCACAGTCGGTATGACCTCGCGACGGACGGCACGATATACTGCTGCGACAGAGCGCAACACTGCCAGTTCACGTATAACCATCACCTCCATGCCTCTGGTCAGCGTAAACTAATGGCCCCAGTGTCCCCAGCACACGACTCCGTGGCGTCTGCCGCCGTCGGCGTCGGCGGGTACGTTTGGGAACGCCAGGGAGATCGTGGATGGACGGCCAAACTTCAGACGCCACAGGCACTGAAGCTGGAGACACCGAAACCAATGAGATCTAGCCGATTCAGGGCATCCAGCAGCAGGCACCGGTGGACACAGTCTGTTTGGTCGGTCTCCGTCAGTCATCGACAAGCGGAGTCGAAGGCCAAAGTCTGCCCAGCCACGGACCAGCAGACCAGGACCAGCCGGTCCGAGCGACCAGCTGGCTGGCAGCCGGCAGGGGACAGCAGAAACCAGCTACAGGAGCACTCAACGCTCTGTCACCAGGCTCAAACTCCTCCCCCCCCCCCCCCCACCTCCTACCCACCAACCCCTACCCAACACCGACACTCGGGCGAGAGACTCCCGCGCACGTAGCAAACAAAAACCAGCGACCTTTTTTCCTATTTTATATGGCGGAAATCCGGGCCAACGGGAAATGGAGAGTTCCAAATTTGCTGTTTTTGTCAGGAAAACTCCAATCCTTTCACTAACCGAGAGTCGAATATCCCAATATTTACCAGGGTGCGGTGCTTCACACGCCGGAAACGAACCGCAAGGGCGCAAAAATGGATGTAACTTTGTCATCTACAACCACGAAATGCAATTATATCATTACCAGCTCTTCCTCCTTCACCACTAACAGCAACAAATTCAGGTCGCCTTGCGCAGACCATCCTTGACATAAACAAAATAATTATTTCACATCTAACGAAGAAAACGCATCACCCAAGCGGCACACGCAAGAAAACACTAGAACGAAGTTCCCGGCCGCCCGAAGGGCCCCGGCGAGATCCGGCGCTGTCCCGACCCCTCTATCCTCTCGCCCAGCTCTGGACCGCACAGCAACGCTCTGCGGCCAACCCCAATTACCGCGGCCGCCACTGACCTGGCTCTGTGTAATTCTGTCTCTCCGGGCGCCAGGCGCGGCGACGGTGGCGGTGGCGGACGGTGGCGGACGGCAGCGGACGGCGGCGGCGGACGGCGATGGCGGGCGCTCCGGGCGAGCGGTCCTAGCCCTCAGTGGACCAGCGCCGGGCGAGGCGAGCCGCCGCCGCCGCCGCCGCCGCCAGCCGCCTGCCAGCGCCAGGAATAGCCGGCGGCGCACCGGACGGCCCGGCCGGGTCAGGGTCGGGTCAACAGCCGACCGGACCGGCTCCAGTGGCGCGCACGAGGGAACGGCCAGGTCAGGTCAGGTCACGTCAAGCCGTCAGTGAGCCGCGTTTACGCTCAAGGGAGTGCGGGGCAATCGGGCCGGATCATGTCAGGTCAGGTGAGACCACTGGCGTGGAGATCCTGGGCGGCTCTAGCTCGACTCGGACCAGGATCGGACACGCAGTGCGCGCCGAAGCGGAGCGCAGCTATGCAGCGAGTCAGTCGCAGATCCCGCCGTAGGCTTCGGACGAGCTCCCCGCCGTCACGGCTGTTTAACCCAGACGTTTGCGCCAGCAAGATGACGCATATGACACGGTACCAACCGCAAGACGAAGCTACGATTTTTTAGCCGTTTGTGTTGGAAACAGTAGATGAACATCAAAACTCACCAGAGCTGCAACTCACCAGGTGATTGGATCTCCATGGCGTCTTGGCGTATGCAGTCTATTGGTATTCTCGCATGGACACATGCACACCTGAAAGCGCAGGAAGAAAAAAAGTTATTTTTCAAAGGACATCACAAGTCCGTTATCCCGGGAAGCAATATATACCTTTTCTATTGAGTGTTCCACGATCGTTTTCTCCTTTCAGCCCCACAACGAAAAATTTACGGAACACCCCACTACTCCTCAGCACTACATTATGCAGCTCTATGATCGCAGATTCAGCTCTCCATTGTACCAACCATGCTGGGCAATGCTATTGTGAGCCGGGGCAGTGACGTCAGCGCTACATTCCGACGAGCAGCGTCCGCCGACGTCTGCGGCGATTTGCGCAGGTTCTGAGGTGACCGGGGTCGGCCGACCGGCTCCGCGCCGATCTGGCGGGCTCCAGTCGGCGGGAGGCGGGAGGCGCGGCCGCCGGACCAACACCGCCGGCTAAATTTAGCCGACCGACCCGCCTCTGTTGACCAGACACCTGCCCGGCCGGCGCCAGAGGTCAGGTGGGGGCGTCGCAGCATCGCAGCCACGTCTGGCGGCCCTCCACAGACCCTGGAGCAGCACAGCACTACACCAGGTGGTCCTCCACAGACCCTGGCTGCTCTCGATCAACCATGGGTCGAGTATCTAGTATATGGATATGTGGCACAAGATCAAACTTTTGGAGCACAAAATGTTTTTGGAGCACATATTTTCTGGTGGCATTCAACACCAAAAAACAAATGAATGCATAAATAACATTTTTTCTGCCCCTGGTACTGTGTCCGACGTCCCCCCACAGACCCTGAAGCGGCAAAATACTACATCCGGCGTCCCTCCACAAATCTTGAAACGGCGCAGCACTACGTCCGGCGCCCCTTCACTGACCCCGGAGCGACACAGTACCACGTCAGACGTCCCTCCACAAACCCTGGGACAGTACAGTACAGTACGAGAGCCACGTCCGGCGCTCCTGTAGGTAATCCTCAGCATGAGCGGCGACTCGAAGGGGAATTATGAGATTTGTTACAATCTATAGTCTTCCCTAACATGGGCACCATTTCAGCGCACTTCGTAAGCTTTCGTTTCAAGGGATTATGTAGCGCGCTATGAAATCTCCCTCCGCACGCTGAATGCGTCCTGGTCTCCTCACCACCAAGTCACGTGAGCACGCGGTCGCGTGGAAGAGTCATCTGAGTCTCGGCTGTGGACAACAGGGTTTCCGCCGCCGGCAGGTGGTCTGGCTGTGTGCTAGCCCTGTTCCCGTTCGCGCAGACGGCTGTGTGCCAGCCCTGTTCCCGTTCGCGCAGACGGCTGTGTGCGGTGCACCGCAGTGAACTGGTTGATTGTTCTTGCACGCTAATACAGAAGTAGCACCCAATACATGACGACGGAGTTGAATTTGGATACGCCGTCGTCACTTCACGATGCACGGCATGTCCGTCTGCACAGCGGGCTTGAGCGGTCGACGGCCTGCCCAGTATCAGCTTCGTTCCTGGTTCATTGTGGGCGCCGGGACGGAGGCGCGGCGACAGCCCGACATCACGCGCGTCCTGCTTCCCTTGCGCCGGAGAATGACGTGAATCACGCGCGAGAAATGCAAGAACCAGGATTCTCCGACCTGTGGACGCCTGTACGTGGAGTCTCGTCTCGTTTCGTTTATTTCATTGTCCATCCTTCCGAGCAGTTCTTTCAGGACATCACGTCATACATAAGCACAATAAAACGCCGCTAAAACGAATGTTCACCAGTTGTGCTGCAGAGAGTACGCCCTGGTTGGTTTTCAGGGATACAAAGATGTTCTCCCAGTTTGGAACTTTTCAACCCTTCTACCGCAAATTCCGGGCGACTTCAGTTTTCCATGGCCTTTATATTTAAACGAAACCCTTCACAGATCACAAGAACAGGAAAGTATTAACTGTAGGAGTCGTCATAAAAAGAAATCGGTAGATGACTAGAATCGATGCGCAGTGACTGCCAATGATTCTTTCGGGCCAGGCACATACTGGGACCCAGAAGTTCACAGCAGTGTGAGTCCCACGGTAATGTGGCCATTGTGATTATTGTCAGGACCATAGTGGCGAGGTGAGGTCAAGATTATTGAGCCGTCGGCTAAAACACAGGGTGTCCCAAAAAAATGTGACACGGAGCTTTCGCAATAATTCCTTGGTCTATTCAGCTAAGAATACCATATTTTCACACAGCATTTGTAATGCTATGCATGTTCAGTCCACCAAATTTCATAACGGCACGACGTCTCGTTCTGATTTTATGACTGTTTCATTACATGCTCCAAATGTTTGCCTCGGCGGCTCAAACACTCCAGTACGCTTGGAGTTTTGTTGTTCACAACGTTCAGGCACTGAGCGACGAGGATCGCTCGGACCGCAGGGGTCACTGTGAAATACGATATCGGGGTTGGTTTCTCCCTCGTACAGATTGCTTTTTTAGCTGACATGACCACTGAGCAAAAAACGTGCCTCATCTGTGAACCAGAGACGGTCAAGAAAGTTTGGATCCTGCTCCAGTTTGTCGGTGAACCACTGACACATCGCCATCTGTTTCTCGATGTTCTGCGTTTCGAATTTATAAAACACACCTAGATATTTGGCATAGTGCAGTTTTAAGCCTTTTTTTCAGGATGTCAGACAATCCAATCCTGGACATCCGAGCACCTGGCAGCGACGGCGAAGGGATTTTGTCGGGCTCCGTGCGGCTGATGCCGCGACGGCGGCGATGTTGATTAGAGTTCTTTGGGATTTTGGTCTTCCTGAGTGAGTAGCCTTGACCGGGGCTGAAACGTTCAGATTGTACACCGTTCCATGACTGTGAATTTGTCGATCTAATGACGAACTGATTCTATGCTGGGGGCATCGCTCTTTTAAGACCCAAAGGGCGCGCAAACTCTACGCACATCTGTTGAACAGGTTTGGCGGTCACGTATTTTTCAACACAAAATGCGTTTTCCTCGACTGTGAACTCCATCTTGATCAACACATACTTCCAGCACTAATGAACGTTTCGGGGACAAAAATATACCGTGGCATGTGCAATGCACGTGCACTATTATATGAATAAAATCACAAGCTATCTTTAAAACCACGTCCGTTATCAAGGAAAGTGTCACATTTTTTGGGAACACCCTGTAATCTTTTTCATCGTTTCTGATCATATAAAATAGATAGCTATATACACGAGATATTACCAGGGGCGCAGCCAGGATTTTCTTGGGGGGGGGGCTCAGTGTGAACTGAAACCATACGAAAACCGCCTGCCGGGAAGACGATATGCAACGATTTTCACAAAAAATGCGGGCCTAAGGATGCCGGCCCCCGGGCCCCCCTTGGATGTTGCACGGTTATCAAAAGTTCATAAAATTACAGCTCTTCGTAGGTAAAAGCCGTCGCTTTTACCCTACGTATGCAAGTAATTAACTAAGAGCTCTGCGTAAACGCGAATGGACTGAAAACTTCTGTCGACTTTTGCTCGTATTAAAACCCTGCTGTGACGAGTTACCTGCCCCACGGAGTCGACATAAGCGGGCCCTTGCAGCAACGTCAGATCCATGCAGATGATTCCAGGGCTCTGACCAGTGGCATCTGAAGAGAAATGTCAAAATTTTCGAACCAGAGAAGGGACAGTTTCCTTGCTCCCTCCCCTCCCCTTCCCCCGTACCTCCGACACTGGCTCTTGCTCATCCAGAGTGGAAGCTGATATGGATCCTACAGTCGAAGCTTGCGACGTCGTAGATTGGTTGGCCAGATATCATTGGACGACCGCCAGAGATACCACTGGAAGACGGAAAAGGCTCGGAGATTCACCACTGTGGTTCAGGCGCAGCCAAAGGGGGCTGGGGCCCCGCCCCTTTGACCTGCATTTTTGTGAAAACCATTGCACACTGTCTTCCCGGCAGGCGGCTTTCGTATGATTTCAGTTCACACTGAGCTCCGCCCCCCCCCCCGTTAAGAAAATCCGGGCCGCGCCCCTGGAGGAAGGACGACGTATGTTCTCAACTATGGTTGACTTAGAAAAATGTCCATGGCCGTTGCATGCAAATCCCTCGATTTTTTGACCCGTGGTGAATGCAATGAAAGTGAATTTTGTAACAGGGTTCCATGTTGGCTAGAAGCAATTTGCTGCATGACACGGGAATATCGTTTTGGCAGAATTACTGAACAACAGTCAGCTTTAGATTTGCCTGTGCTGTGTTCACGTCAATTACATTATGGTACGCAGCTCGATTCGAATATGTCTACATTAGGGGACTCCGACAGAGACGCAGCCAAAGGCCCGGAAGGCCCGGCCCCCTTAGGTCCGCATTTTTTGTGAAAACCATTGCTCATCATCTTCCCGGCAGGCGGTCATCGTGCGATTTCATTTCGCTCCGAGCTCTGCCCCCCCCCCCCACTCCCGTTCAGAAAAGCCTGGCTGCGCCCATGGACTCCGGGCAATCCTAAGATAACAGATGCATCATTTGCTTCCGCGGTTATTCGCAAGGCTACCGTTCATATTAAAGACCTACTGGATCTTCCAAGAATGTCTCACAGCAGAGCTGTGCAGCTGTGAATCCTGATGCAGGAGCTGGATTCTGTGCAGCTGTGAATCCTGATGCAAGAGCTGGCTTGGTGAAGGCCCAGAAGACCTTTCTTAACCCCTCAGAAAACAGCAGCCGCGGATCCTAGTCCTCAGCATTTGCGAAAGGGTGAGCGCTGTGGTCAACGAAGTGCCGATCTTTTCGCTCTTGAAACAGTTTTACCGCTAGATTTATGCAGTGGTGTTCATTTTCCGATATCTAGGTTTCGAAATCAAAACAACCAACATGCGACGCTTACCTTTCGACATGAACCCTTCAGTGGTAAATGTTGTGGTGAAAAACAACAAGAAAACGTGTACAGACGTCTGCCGAGCTCGCACCGCCGGCCGCTTTGCATACCCTGCGCATGTTCCAAAACTTCAAACGTCCACAAGCATTAATAATAAAATTTGACGATTGTAGCGCGTAATGGGAGGTTCGTATTATTAGGACGATTTGGTGCTCATGACGTCATACGTATAGATTTGTCAAGGAAAGAATTCGGAAAATTTTGGTCCAGCTAAATTACTGTCTGTTACGAATGGCACTTTCAGAATACTTGTTACTTGTATTACTTGTGGATACTTGTGTGCTTGTGTGTGAAATCTCTGGCTGAAGGCAAGCTTCTGACCGACTAAATTTCAAATAATTCTTTATATGACTACCGCCACTGTAAAGAACATATTATTTTGCTCCTAGTCATAGTTCTGACTGCCTGAATTTCTCGAAAAAATAGCAATGAAATCGGGTATTCCAGGCCCAGGCTTCCCACTTCTCATAACCCCAGAAATCTGCGTAGTTGCCAAGCCACATTAGTACCAAAAGGTGCGCAATGAAAAAATAGCTCAATCCAAGGCATTTTGCGCCTTTTAAACATCACAACTTCCCCAAAATAATGGCCTGAAACGATCAAGTTACCCACCACCTCAACAGCTAGCACTATTTCGAAGCACGGAGCATCTTCACGAGACAGATCAACGTCAGCCTTTAAGGATCGATGGTTCAGTTGCCCTGTGAAATATGACGTCACTAACAAATTAACTAAAACGCAGCAGTCTCGAAACTCGAAATAGGTTAACAATGGCAATGAAACGGAATAGGGAGGTGAACTGGGACCGAACAAGGACAAGCATGAGTATCTGGGACGACAAGGCCGAATCCAGGATTTCGTCGGGGTGGGGAGAGGAATGTTTAGCACGGGGCTTCCCTCCCGGCCTTGGCCCCCATTTTTTGCCCTTTAGATATGAAAAAACGTTGATCTGCCAGGGTCCTGGCTGAAATATCTGATACAATTCTGCACTTTTTGCGTTATAAAGTAAGCGACAAAATCGAAGCACGTCAACTCATTTGAAAAAATGTTGCGTTTTGTTCCCCTACAAAAAGGCCGGAATATGGCAACAACGGTGGGATTTCAGGTGGCTGCGTCCCTCCCACTATTTGAAATGTTGTTTCTGTTGTCCAGGAGCCCCTCTGCCCCCTCGTAGCTTCTTGAGTCTTTTTTGCTAGCTTTTTGGTGGAACATTGTTCTCTGGAGAACATATTGCCGTCTCAGGGACCTCTGACAGTTACTTTTTTTTGGCGATTTTAGGGCCCCTGTGCAGTGTCATGGGCCTTCTGAACGTCTCCGATAGTCTCCATCCATGGCTGTACCAGGAGTCTTTCTCTGTTACATTGGGCATATCTAGCGGTCTTCAGTCTCTCAAGCCCTATCAGGGACCTTTGTTGGCCCTTCAGGGGCCTCGCTGGCAGCATCAGGGATCTTTTCTGTGTCAGATGCCCGTCTAACATACTCGAGGGCAGGGACGCAGCCAGCCTAAGATTTTGGAGGGTTCTCGCCCAGTGGCGGGCCCCCTCATTTCATGTCGGCCCCCTGGACAAAATTACTTAAACATAAGGTTTCACAAGAGGCTCGCAGAGGGATACAACCGAACCAAAATTTTGGGGGTTGCATGACAAATGGTGAGTCCGTATCCTTTGACTGCGCCCTCTTAATAAAAACCATGTTTTTATTGAGGGGGTGCCGGTGAAAATTTTACGATATATACGCTTGTCGTTTCTAAACGTCATGAGATACAGTCAGTTGGCTCTTCTCAGACTCGATGATCGCGCCAAAAACAACTGTTTACCGGGGGTCTCCACAGTTGTCAAGGTGCCCATCCGCGGGCCGTCAAGGGCCCGTCAGGGGGCTTCTGGTAGCCTTCGGAGGTCCCCTGCTGTCTTGGGGACCACATGAGGTGGGGTGCCCACCTACTGGACGACGACCCCCAAATTTTTGCCTGGCTGCGCCCCTGAAGCTTCCAAAGAGCCCGAGACCACGACAGGGCCTCAACACGGCAGATTGCTCCTGATTCCGCCGGAAGGGTCACAGGGCCCCTGAGACGGCCAAGATGAGGACTGAGTCCCTGAAACGGCATAGGGGACCCTGGAATGTCATAGCGACCCTGATTGGTTTTCACGGACCTGTATGAAAAGCTGCAGGCTCCTGATGCTATAAGAGGGCCTCCGTGAAGGTCTATGAGGACCTAAGACGGTAAGATGGCCCCTTGGATGGGTACAAAGGCCCTAAAACTCTCTAGGGGTCCCCGGGGCCGCAAGAGGGGTCCCAACACGACAAAGGGTCCATGAGACCGTTGAAAATACCAGAGGCCCATAAGACGGCAAGAGCTTAGAGGGTGCCTTGCACGGTATAAGGAGACCCTGACCAGCCAGAGGGGCCCCTGAACAGGGGTTCATCACTGACCTCAACTTCGAGAGGGGTCCGAATGGGCTACATTGTTTTGATTTGAAAACCTGACGGGTTCTTGATGCACTCCGGGGGACTCGGAAGGTCAGGTGGGTCCTCAGACGGCAAGATGGGCCTCTACAAGGCGGATGGCCCCTGATACCGCCAAGGAGGTCGGAGAGCCCCTGCAAGACATAGACGATAAGAGGACCTCTTAGGCGGTATGGAGTTTGAACGGCCAGATAGCCCCGAGTGTGCTAGGCGGGCTCTTGGCATAGAAAAAGTCCGCCTGAGACTGCTAGTGAGGCTCCGACTACCGGATATACCCCATGTAACAGAGGACGACCTCTGGTACTGCCATGGAAACTACCGGAGGTGTCCTATGGGCCCATGACACTGCACAGGGGATCTGAAATCGTCAAAAGATCTTTTGTAACTGCCAGAGGTCCCATGATACGGCAATAATCGTCCCCAGAGACGACAAGAAGAGCACCTAGGAGAACAGGGGGTCCACTGAGACTGCTAGAGAGGGACCTTTGGAGCCTTTGAGACCGCTCACTAGCATTCTCTAGCACTGAGATGATCAGAGAGGCTCCGAAAACTACTAAGCCCTCAGGCGTCCAGACAGCTCCTGAAACGGTCAAGGGACCTAAAACATTGCCAGGGGCGCCTCTGTCACGGCAGAGCGAGGCTTACAGAGGGCCCTGAGAGACTTTCTAGGCGGTAAAGATTCCCTAAGGACGACAGGAGGAAATCCGAGATGGCTTAAGTGTCCCTGAAGCTACCAGATGAGTCCTGCCGGAAGTGTTTGTAAAAGAAACTTGAGACCACTAAAGCTTCCTCACACGGCAGACGATCCGAAGCCACCAAGAAGCTGGCAAAAAAGTCTCCAGAAGCTAAGACGCGGCAGAGGGGCTCCCGGACAACAGAAACGACACTTCAGGTAGAGGGAGGGACGCAACCGCCTAAAATTCCACCGTTATCATACTTCGGCCTTTTTGTAGGGGAACAAACGCAACATTTTTTCAAATGAGTTCACGTGCTTGGATTTTGCCGCTTACTTTATAACGCAAAGGTGCAGAATTGTATCAGATATTTCAGCCAGGACCCTGGCAGATCAACGTTTTTTCATATCTAAAGGGCAAAAAATGGGGGCCAAGGCCGGGAGGGGAGCATCGTGCTAAACATTCCTCTCCCCCCCCAACGAAATCCTGGATCCGCCCTTTTCCTCCCAGACACTCATGCCTGTCCTTGTTCGGTCCCAGTCCACCTCCCTATTCCGTTTCATTGCCATTGTTAACCTATTTCGAGTTTCTAGACTGCTGCGTTTTCGTTAATTTTTTAGTGACGTCATATTTCACAGGGCGTTCTGAACCATCGATCCTAAAAGGCTGACGTTGATCTGTCTCGTGAAGATGCTCCGTGCTTCGAAATAGTGCTAGTTGTTGAGGTGGTGGGTAACTCGATCGCTTCAGGCGATTATTTTGGGAAAGTTGTAATGTTTAAAAGGCGCAAAACGCCTTGGATCGGGTTATTTTTTCATTGCGCATCTTTTGGTACTAATATGGCTTGGTAACTACGCGGATAACAGTAATAAGTTGACGCAATGTCATTTCGTTGTCGCTTATCTTCAGGTTCGTTAATGTGATTTTGACTTTTCGGATAACACTTAAGGTCGATCTCGATGAAAATCAGACCATATATTTCGGGCGATTTCGCTCGTCCTTGGACACTGGTCGAGTGACCAAGTGCCAATGGTTGAGTGCCACTCGACCAGTGTCCAAGGACGAGCGAAATCGTCCGAAATATATGGTCTGATTTTTATCGAGATCGACCTTCAGTGTTATGCGAAAAGTCGAAATCACATAACAGTATTCCACGGCGTAAAATGTAGTGCCTACAAGGAAAAGGTTATTAAGAATGTGTGGAGACCCTGGGACATCTTTGAGCAATTAATGACGCCATATGTGGAAATTTCATGTTGTTGCCACAACTTGAATGTAAAGCAACTGTTGAATTATTATATCGTTATCTTATTGCATTAATGATTGTTGGGATATCACCCGTATTATTGCAATATTGCATTTTATGCTCTGCGGCGACTAGAGATGCCTAGTGCGGGGATGTCGTTGGAAACGAGCTTTTGGGTGGGGGTATTATTATCATTATGCTCTTATATTATCGTTACTATGTCTTTTATGATAGTCATTATGATGGTACATGATAATATTATTGAATTATGGCATTGCAGTACCGGATACAAATTCATGCAGGCCGATAAAGAGTGTGATCGGACTTGGCTCTGTCCAGTAAATTGGTCGTGCAAAGCGCGGTATTAGGTAATATTTAAACAGGGCCCATGCGCTGATTAGGTTAGGTTAGGTTAGATTAAGTTAGGTTAGGTTTGGTTAGATTAAGTTAGGTTAGGTTAGGGTAGGGTACTATTTTGGGATAGGCAAATTTTAATTTATTGCTTCATTTCGTTTGCTAATATTTCCTAAGTTTGTATCGAGATTACTTTCCCAGATATTTTATTTCACTACTTCATTTTGTTTTATTTATGTATTCCTTCAAAATTGCAATTTCGCCTTCCCATATTTTATATTAATCATAATGTTGTTACCAAGTTTTTTTTTATTTTAAAGATAATTTATACCACATATTACTTCTTTCCAAACCTTTTTTATTACTCTTCATAGGACCTTGGATTCGACCGACGACCACTGAACGTCGAGATGTCACGTAAACAAACCATTCAACGCAGAAACGTCAAAAATTCCTGCGCGAGCGCCTTGCGGCTGGCACGGCGGTGGCGACGCAATCCGTTTCGGGGGAGAGCTAATTTGTGTTTCAGGTTTTTCGGCTGAATCGTAAGATGTACGCATTGCATTTCAAGTACTATGCGACCAGTATTACGATTGTTTTCCCTCAATGTTAGTGCTCGGTCAAGATTTTGCTGTTGACCAACGGTCAGTCGGTCTATTCAACGCTCAGTCTGTTGGAGTACTTATTGATCTAAGAGATATTGTTTCAGATGAAAACCTTTCATAAATGTGAATGCAATGCAGGGGTTTCGATTTCTGTACTTGATCTGGGAGGCCGAGCCGAGGATCCGACAACCGAACCTCTCCTCCCCCCGAATTTAGGTTCCAAATGTGGGTTTCTGAACGGATTTAGCCCATAGTTATTTTACATAAGAGCACGGCTTTCGCGACAAATTTTGTTCCTGTAAGACGAAGGCTCCGCATACCGCCGATTATTATTGGACGATTGCCTGTGACGTCAGCAGGCATTAATCAACTGATCTATTGTGTCATTGTCGGCAATTAGACATAGAGGTGGTGTATTACAATTGGCAAAGTGAATGTTGTTTACTATGTGAATATTGTTTTTTTCGCGATAATGGTATGCCCAATACGGAAAAACGTTGGGAACAAGGGTTTTGGGTGGGTTTTATTTTCTGTATCGGAACAGGGGGGCTTTATGGAGCTTTTTTCGTATCGGACCGGTGACTGCTAACGGTGCTATCGGCGGCCAAGTGGTGGCCGTGCTATACCTGAATGCTGTGCTCGGCGATATTGGTATGTCCAATACGGGATAAACGCAAGGGAACGGGGGGTTTGGGTGGGGTTAGTTTCTTTATCGGAACAGGGGCTTTTCCGGACTGGTGGTTGCTACCGGTGTTATCGGTGGCCGGGCGGTGGCCGTGTTATATGTGAATGCTGTGTTCCGCAATAAGGGTATGTACAATAGGGGATAAACGCTGGGAACAGGGGGTTTGGGTGGGGCTAATTTCCTTCATCGTAGCAGGGAGGTTCAGGGGGCTTTTCTATACTGGACCGATAATTACTGCCGGTGCTATCGGTGGCCTGGCGGTAACCGTGAAACTACAGGAATTGTAGACTGGCTTTCCACACTAACCCAGCGGGATGGGTGAACTGGGGTATTCCGCCATCTTCCATTGACTGGGGGGGGCGTTTATGGAGCGTAAGGTTATCTTATACCGCGGCCGAAGACGCGGTCTAAGATACTAGAGGCCGCAGGCCGGTAAGGGATGCGATCGGTCTTGGCTCTGTCGAACAGTTAGGTTAGGTTAGGTTAGGTTGTGGTAGGCTAGGTTGAGTTAGGTTAGGTTTCTTACCTTCGGCTGAAGTTGTACTGACGGCGAAGAGCACGGATGAAGGAAGGCCACAAGTTTTGGCGCTGACGATAGCACTTGATCTCTTTGAGGTATTTATTTCTGTTCCCTTTTCTGTTTATTAATTTAGCATGTTTATTTTTGCTCTTTCCATATCAAGTTTTATTCAAATTACATGCCCTTATAACTTCACTTATTTTTCCGGTTCATTCTATATTTATACTTCTGGACCATTTCTTCAACCTTTCTTTTTTATTAAATTCCCACTACCAAAATGTATCTATTGCATACTGTTCCCCTATCTTGTTAATTATTTAGTTTCATTAGGGGACATGTTCCCGTCTTATATATCGATATCATCCAGTAAACAGGAGTGAGATTGCAACCCAACTCTACTTTCGATGGGACAACAACAAAAATGGCGTCTCAGACGGCAGCAGGCGGCAGTTGAGCGGCGCATTATTGAAATGCTGTTTCCATGGAAATTACAATCTTTTCATGTCGGGAATGGCACTTTTACGTAACAAGACTACATATTCTGCGTTGTAAGCAAGTTTTTTTTCCTCAGTATCGTAATCTACACACATCCAGTGCGATATGGACCGGTGACCCTCATTTCTCTTTAAAACGGGCAGAAAATATTGGAGGGGAACCAACATTGAGTGGGCCGGTGCCCCCTCAAAAGAATACAAATAGACACCCCTGATGTAATATTCCTATACAGTGCATAAATGTAAGCACTGGCGCAGCCTAAGGGGAGCGGGAGTCCCGGGCCCCCTAAGGCCAGCATTTTTTGTGAAAACCATTGCATATCGTCTTTCCGGCCGCGGTTTTCGTATGATTTCAGTGCACACTGAGCTCCGCGCCCCCCCCCCCCCAAGAAAATCCTTGCTGCGTCCCTGAATGTAGGTTTTTCGCATTAGATGAATAAATTTTGCAGGATTCTATCTTGGGGGCTTGAAGTGTTGGTTCTAGGTTGGCCTCTTGCGGTGCCTTTCAGCCAAAACATATTGTTATCGGTTCGAAAAACAACGCAACTCCCGCCCGCAACATTTTCCGTACTTTCAGTTTCGTCTGAAATGATCAAATTTGGCGTCAAGTACCGTTTTGTTACACCGCAGAGGGAAACACGCCTTCTATTTGACATTTTTGGGGCCAGATACAACACTTTATTTTTTCATCGTTCCCCCCAAAAAACGAAAAAATTTGCGCGTCATTTGACTTAAGATGACCTCTAGTGACCAGGGGTGGGTCCAGCGGCTCCATTTGGGGGGCGGGCAAACCAAGCTTTCCTGGGTCTGGATGATAGGTCAGCCGAGGCGTTGACCAGGGGGAGGGTGGAAGACGCTGTCCGTGGGTTCGGAGTGTATACTTCAACGGCTGGGTATGGATGGTAGGTCATCGACCGGGGGTGGGGGGAGTGGGTGGCAGACGATGGCCATGGGTTGGATTCAAAGTTCCAGCAATTTTAAACTCTGATTGAGTAGAAATACCCATGTCTGGGGGGGGGGGCAAGTGGCCATTTGGTTCCCGTAATCGCGGTTGGGGGGGGCATGGCCGAGATGCTCCCTGGATCCGCTGGGACTAATGACCATAATATTGACCTGATTACGGTGATTATAACTGCGTTCTAAACCAGTCGGTGCCTCATGTTTTCACAGTTTTGAATTTCGAACCTTTTTCGAATGGTCTCAAATGGTTATCAAATGTTTCAAATGGTATCTAATGGTCGCACTGTTAGGCACAAAAAGGCATGAAATGGTCCTCCAACTTGAGCTAAATGATGCTAAGTGTTTTGAATTGGTCATACCATTCAGAGGCATCGATTTCTGTAAATGATTTGGGGGCCCGAGCCGAGGATCCGACAACCTAACCGCCCCCAAAATGCGTGTTTCTCAACGGATTTAGCTCACGTTGTTTTGACCAACGGGAATTTACAAGTTTTTCAGTTTCAGTTTCAGTTCCAGTTTATTGGCAAATTTTTCCACCGCGTGGATTACTGTTTAATCCTAGTCATTACAATGCAGCACATGCGCAACAGTCATACAGGTAAAACTAGGCAGTCAGACACGTCAGGTTATAGGAGAAAGTTCGTCAAGTTTGTGTACAAGCTCTCCACGGCTTCGAGAAGCGTGGAGTCCGGTGATGTCCGTGATGTCCGGCGGGCGGGCCACAGACAGACGGAAAGTCGGCGGCTCGAAGGCGCCGGCCGCCGACGCCCGGGTGGCACGCTGAGACACAGCGGTACGTGGATTGAACAGGGACCGGACCGCCACCGGATCACGCGAGTCGTTCAGGGCTCGGAAGACACCAATGCTGTCGCGCCTCGCAACCAGGTCACATACGGCGCGCCAGCCCAGCACCTTCAAGGTAGCCGACACCGAATCCCGCTTACGAGCCCCCAAAGTTAAGGTGAAAGGATGTGGTCTTCTTGAGGTTATGGGCTGTGCCGACAAGGAGCAGGGTTGTTTTGGATGGACTCATTTTCAAGTTTGATGTAAAGTAGGATTTACGGCAAGAATGGTCTCTTCTTGCCGGGATTTGAGGATGAATAACTGATCGGGATGTACGGAGTTTAGCAGCTGGGTTCATCGGCATAGGATACTAGACGTCCCTGAGGCAGATAGGATGGAAGGTCGTTCGTGAAGATGATGAAGAGGATAGGACCGACAATGGACCCCTGCGGAACACTGTGGGAGAGAGGAAGGGAGAGAGAACCACCTCTCACCACCTGCTGCCGATCAGCTAGGTAGCTCTCGAAGCACCTTTTTCCTTACTATTTATGGACTAAAAAATTTCATTCATCCCCATGTATATAGACAGTTATACAGACAGAAGATACAAAGGTAAATGGATGCGTTGCTTTAAACTGTACTCTTTACTTTCTGCTTTTCTCTTAACTGCTGCGGCCACTATTTTCGTAATTATCATTCATTTCCCTTTAAAATCGGTGGGAAATATTGGGGGTCTAAGCCAACATTGCAGGGTCCAGATCAACCTTGGGTGGGCCGGGGCCCTCTCAGAAGAATACAGATCGACACCACTGATATCATTTGAGGCTAAATGATATTAAATGATGACACCAGTTGGTTTTTAGTGGTGTTAAATGGTCCCTCCAATTGGTCCGAAATGATCCGCCCAATTGGTCGTGAGCGAAGACGATTCCCAAACGACGGATTCGGACCGGCTATCTTCAGCTTCAAAGCTTTATCAGTGCACCATCGCGGATGACCTGTTAGTGCCGCGCAACGGAGCAATATATCAAATTTGCTTTTCGACTACGGAATTAGATACGGGGACATGGGACTTGGTTGGAGAGGAGGGGTTAGGCGACCAGGGACAGGGAAGTGGGACAGCACACCAAGAATCTCGAGCGGGGACGGGATCACGGACGGGGACAGGGACCATGTACAGGGACTTGGACAGAGGACCTCGATAGGGAGTCAGGGATAGGGACAGGGACCACGACCGGGCCGACCGGACGCGACCGACCAAGGACAGGGAACGCCGCCGGCCGGCCGGTGAGGATGGGCTCTAGCACATCGCTTCCCCGCCAGCTTTGGCAGATCTTAACACCAGGCCTAATGCTGCTGCGTGAAAAGAAATGCCTTCAAAACGTCCCGAAACTCGAACTTGAAATACGTTTCCTTACCCCTGGGACAAATGTTAAAATTTGCCGACGTTGGGGCTCTAACCCGTGCCTATTCCGGCTCATGGCTCCCGCGGCCTTGGGATACGCCATCATCATGTGTGGGTGGGGCCCACTCTAAAGCCCCGGTAGCCGTGCCTGTTCCTACGACCTAACCAAATATTGCACTGAAGTGACCGTACCTAATTCTTTTGACTTCACTTAAAATACTTTTGATGTCTGGACTACTGTGAACCTCGGTCAGACATTAAAATAGTGTTGTAAATAATCGAAAAACAACGGAAGAAATAGTTGTTTCCCTATTAAAATGTGTTCAGCGGTCTTCTTGTAAGTAACAACAGAAGACGAAAGCGCGACGAAGTAAAATTACGAAAGACCGAGTGAACTTGTATTTATTTACAAAGGGATGGTAAACGTATGCAGTCAAAAAAAACGGCTTCACTCATCCATGTTTCTTTCGTCGTCACCCGCATTCTATCGGCGGGTGACTGGACGAAGGGCGAAGATGCGGCACTTACATCTTAAAAAAAACGTTTTCTTTTCTCATTAATTTACATCCCGATTTTCCGCCCTTCGTCCATCAAGCATGCAAGTTTTGCAGCCGAAGATGCGGCGTTTCAGTGACCACCAGTCTCCAAAATGCTGGTAGGATGTCGGGCTGGTCAACACTACACGTTGGTAGATGTCGCCTCGATCGCAACGGAAAGTTGTCAGATTAGGGCCAAAGCCTCCTGGAAGCGGCCTGGGCCTTGTGGATCTCTCTGAAAAGAGTGGCCACAGACTTGGTGCAGGAGATGACGGAGCCGAGCGTGCACGGGCCGACGCAAGCCAGCGGCGGAACCCCGCTGTCGGCGGCGTCCAGAAGCAAGAAGCAGATCGTGCAGCCGGCAAAAGCGCCGCCGCATGACGAAGCGTCCGGCAACACGGCCAGCGTGAGATCGTCCGGACGGCCGGTCCGCCGGCTGGAGATGCGGGGACAGGCCGCGGCGCCGCAGTCTGCCTCTGTCGGGCCGGAACGCTGCAGAGCGTGAGGGCGGTAGATCTGCCGCCGGCCGCCCCTGGTCGTCCGACGCCAGCCGGCGACCGGCGGCCAGCTCCAGCGGCGGTGCGCGGCCCGGCGCCGCCGCCGGCTGGCCGCTGGGTCTTGTTGGCAGCGCTCCCGGCCGGCGGACACGCTGCAGCTCAGCTCGACGGCCGAGCGGCGACAGCGCGCCCGCAGCCGCAGCGGGCCCGTCCCCTGCGCCGCCACCGTGGCCGGCATCGTGTGCTGGGTGAACGTCCGGCGGAGCGGCTCGGCCGTCAGAGGGTCGCGGCCGCGCAGCTCGACCGTCCAGGCGGCGCAGGCCCGGCCGCCGGCCGCCAGCCGCCGCTGCAGCCGGCTGCGCAGCACGAAAAGGGAGGCCGCCGGCCGCAGCGGCGCCCGGCCGGACTCCTGAGTCACTACCAGCAGCCAGGGAGAGGCGCGCAGCACGTACAGCAGCGGATTGGGGCTCGTCTCCGCCGGCGGCGCCCATCTCAAGACGGCCACCGACCGACGGTGGCTCGCAGCTGTGGCGGTGGCCAGAAACATTTCGGACAAGTCGTCTTCGTTATCTTCAACGCTGTTGGCTCTGGACGAATCTTCGGAAACTGTGCTCTTTGCAGATATCGACTTGGTAGTTACTATTTTGAACTGGCGATAACCAGATGTTTCGTTCAACTTTCGAAGAGAGTCATCAAAAGTTCCCTCCATTCCAGGAGCGTACCAAAATGCATCGCTCCAAAGCTTCGTCCGTTTCTGTTTCATAGCTTCCACAATGAGATCTCCTGAATGAGCCAGGAAGGCGAGATGTCCTCGAAGTATATCATTATCCAGCCCGGCCAAACGACTCCAGTTGGCTCTGGAATCGACGATGACAGGTTTTCCCAGCTTCATGCCGTGTTCACTGATGACAGCCCCCAGGAGCGGGTCCTCAGGACAGGAGGACTGGTCCACCAGCCGCACCAGCCGACGCACGCCCTGCGAGCTGAGGTAGCTGATGGCCGCCCGGTAGTGGTCCAGCGGAGACGGACCGGCGGCGGCGGCGGCACAGCCGGACTGATCATCCCCTGCCGAACAGGCGACGAGTTAACCGAAATCAGATGACATCTGAATGCAGGGCTCAGATGGCAGAGAAGTTTGAGAGGACCAGAACTCACCTGTCCCAGAGACACGTAGTCAAAAGAGCTTTGGTGTCGTATGGATACGGTGCCACACGAGCTCACCTGGTACCCGACACACGAAGATGCAGCGTAACGTAATGTAGCCTTTTACATACTTTCAGGACTACCTAACTCCTCCATCATCAACGGCACACAGTCCCCACATCATTAACAGTTATTGTGTTTGAAAGAGTCTATCACATGAAACATCTCACAGAAACAGGCAGAAACGGAATGAGGAGATTTCAACCACATCGTCGCGAGTCAGCACGAATGATTTTAAAGACTTCAACATCTTTCATTTACTTCCGATTGCAGGCAACCCATCTTACCTGTAGGCGGCGGTGAACGGACGCCATGTGCGACGGATACAAGCTCCAGAAGCGCGAGAGTTCCGAAGCAAAGCAGCAACATATCGAGTCTCTTATGCGGTCCCTGGAAGAGAAGCGCTTTGTATCAAGGACCAGCATCAAAGCAATAAAATAAGTATTTTTGTGATTGTTCAGTGTGTTGATTACTTGACAACAAGCCAACTCATTCGACCAGTTTCCAGACCTTGGGGATAGGGAAGTGAGGTTTGAGTGGCACTTAAGCTGTTCGCGGAATAGCAGACTGCATTTTTCCTCTACGTAATCCAGATAGGAAAATATAAGCCTGTTGACCGCGAGCTTCTAGGAGGTTCGGAATCTCACATTTTCTCTGCGGCATAACTCCGTACCCAGACGGCGAAGCGTTGTCAACTTTTCACTACACTGGTAGGTACATCAGTTGTGTGCATTTTGGCCGTTTTACGGTTTTCAGGTTTTTTCGAGCTTGTTCGATTTTCATGAATGTGCTGGCTGTGCGAGATGGCCCATAGTGTGCAGTATGCGTTATGTCGCCAAAGGTAAATGTCCAACACCCATGATCCCGCACAAGGTCATCAGTGTGTCGTAAAGCGAGTTGAGAAAGCCATATGAAGATTATTTCGCGCAAGCACTAATATTTGAAGGTGATCAGTGGAGTTTTATGGTGCTCATGGAATTCTATGCGCAATCCGCGGCATATTTTCTGTAATTAACCCCTAAATACCGTAGGACCTAGGCTGGCCTGTGATCCCATTTCCATCAGATTTGCGTGTACTAGCATCCTATGCACACGTTCCTTTCCACGTTCTTCGGTCTTTGGATGTCTGTAACATTCCCTTTGTGCGTAAAAAAACGGCATGCCCCAAGTCAGTCAAGTTTTCACCTTCGACGTGGCCTGTGACCTTATGCAACTATCATGACCAAAAATGTGCCATGCCTGGGCCGCATTATCGGGAGTACTAACGATTGTCGTTTGAATCAGCCGAATCGGCCCATTGATTGCAGATAGTTGAGTAAGGGTGTCTGGTGCCAGCGAGTAGAAGATGGCGAAATGTACCAGCATTGGTCATGTTAATGAATGTCTGCAAAACTTTAGACTTATCCATGGGTATTGTTGTTACCCAGAACACTGGAAACAGGGAAATTGTCTGCATTGATAGGAATCGTGATATGCATTAGATGTCCGGCGTTTTCTGTCATAGACTCAGGGCAGATGTCGGTGGCTGATACGAAAGTTTATATCCCAACAGAGCTGTTACATAAGTTTTTTGGCCAGGTTACCATGAGCAGCATTTAAGTTAACTCCTTTTTTTGTTTTGAGATGCAGCAATGGCTTGCCTTCGCTAACATCATGCTGACTCGTCTGCCAAATTCGTGCCGTGAAAAAGGCCGTTTACGTTCGGCTCGCCTCTAACCGTGCCGATGAGGCCAAACCGCGGCGACACAGATACCACGCCGTATGATTATTTATGTGAAAATTGCATTTTAGGGCGTAACGTCGGTACTCGAAGCACTTCAATAAGCTGCTTGAAGACATCTAAGTTAAACTGTCTGAAATATCCCGAACGGCGTTAACGCTTAAAATTCTCGGAAAGGAATTTGGAGGCCGTGGGGGCACGTGCTGCCCGGATCCATTCCAGGTCAGGCGAGAGCAGGAAGCGGAGCCGATCGCCGCAGTCGCACGGAGCAGAGAGAGACATATACCCAACGGTACCCTATGGAACGTACTGAGAAGTCCTCGAGTTGACCTGACCACATCACCGCGACCGCCTCCGAGGAAAATGACGTCTTAGGCCCACTTTTGTGCGTCATGCCATCAGGAGACATCCATCTTTGGCCGACTTTCGGAAAGACTACCACTGGAAAAATTGCCGAAGTCGCCCGCACCAGACCCGTGGCAACACAGCTGAATTCCTTTGCTCGAGGAACTCTGACTAAAGACGCATTTTTGCAATAACCATGTCGCTTTATGTACATAGGATCGACATATTTAATGTTTCTATGATAAAAACGAACTCCACCTGACATACATTGTCTCCAGTCCAGGGCGTTCCGTAAGGGACCCAGTCCCCCCCCCCCGGTTTAGTTAAGTTATGTAATAATCCCCACACCCATCTCCACCTCTTGTTAATTGTGAGGCATGCATGAATAAAATCTGTATATACGAACAACATTGTAATAAATAATATTACCGTTGGTTCCGTTGGCTCAGCGCACAATACCACGATTAAGGAAAGGACTGAGCATTTTTACTACGACGACTTTTGACGTCTCCGCCCGTTGTTGATCGGGCAATGCAGTCAGAGAAAAACCGTCTCTTACAGGCGCAGCCAAAGAGGAGCTTGGGGGTTCCCCCGCCCGATTTTTGAAAACCAAATTTTGTGAAAACCATTGCACATCGTCTTCCCAGCAGGCGGTTTTCGTGTGATCTCAGTTCACACTGAGTTCCGCCCCCCCCCCCTCCTTAAGAAAATCCTGACTGCGTTCCTGCCGTCTCCACAACATTCTCTGCAAATCACTTGGTTCACAATGCCAGCCCAGTCGACATTTCACTTCACCACACACCACCCGTAGTTTGCTTCCCTCGCCTCTCCATTCCTCCCTCCTCCCCATTCCCCTGCCTCGCTCTCTTGGTTTTCTCTAATAGTGGGCCGCCTGACTATGCGCCTCCAACAGGCAGGGACGTAGCCAAGGGGGGCCATGGGGGCCACGCCCCACCCCCGAGCCAAGCGGTCTTTACTAGATATACGGTGGTTTCTCACGAATACGGAATATTGATCATATATTTGTTGAAAAAGTAAACATGTTTTCACAGTCATTTCCTGAATCATGGTATTGTGCGCTGAGCCAACGGAAATATGAAGTAAATTACATAAAATTGCTGCTTTTTCTGTAAATTTTGTCATATGCCAGTGACATATGACGAAATTTGACATTTGGTCCTCTGAGAGAAATCCTGGTTACGTGTCCAGAGGATCTTCACCCTGAGCCTCCACTGGACAAACCGCATAGTCACGCGCCTCCAATATAGAGGTCACAATACCTGTCGTCTCCGGTAGCGGCTTCACAGTTTACAAATCTGGTACGTGAGAGGGGTCGTGAGGTAATGCGTCTGCTGACCTATTGAATACTGCGGTACCTCACTGGTGCCGATGCGATCTCACAGCCTCAGATGTAAGAAAGATGGGGTCAGCTGTCGACATGGCTAAACCGGTAGCGGTCAGGAGAAGTAGGGCGGTGTGCATCAAGTGGACCACAGCACCAAACGAACTGGCCAGAATACAAGATCGGGTGGCTGATGGAAGTGGACCGTCAGTGGGATTGTCAGAGTCAATTTATACAGAAATATGTGGGTTGTTTATAGCAGTAAACCATTATTGTTCTCATACAGACGCCGAAAACAACTTTAAAAACAAGCTGCATTACAGAAAAAGGTGGCATTGGTGTGCAGTTAGATTCTACAGTCTGAATGTGCGAGGACTGACTCCCGTACGGACCATGCATGACTGGAGGAACTGTATGGCCGTTGTGTCTCACAGCAACATTGGCACAACATAACGCATCATAACAGATTAACGTTGCGAAAGTTCTGCGATGCAGTTATTGCGGAAATGCACCTTCGAAGCAACTCAGACTAAAATCCAACGAGGGAACAGTATGTATAGGACGTGACAGACTGTTCATCACTCCTGAGACAGGTATAACTAAAAAAAGCAAAGACCGTGTCATGTAATCAAACTGCGTGGCGTCATCACCCTAAATTTCTCCTTGGTATGTTCTGTTTTTACTTACAATCCATTCATGTTCCTATCGTGATTTTCATGTTGTGGACGTGTGTGCAGTACGTTTTCTCCAATTATCGGAATCTATTAAACATAAGCAACCTTTTGAAACTACTTCGTCCATACGGTCAATGAACAGTAAACAGTAAAAACACTCATTCTCAGCTCACGAAAGCCGACACGATTTCCCCACTCTTTACCATCCGAACAACACAAAAAGTGTAAGTGAAGCGCTGATCAGGAGCGCTTAATCCGTAACGGAAGCCAGCAGGCGGCTATCCCATTCACTGTCCGGCACACCTCGCTCGGACTGATGGTGGGAAACCGGGTCAGCACGCCGCTCAACGTGTGATGGACGTGTCGTGCCGACTGATAATCTGTTGCGCATTGATGCAGACCAGGTGTGGGCCCCCCGAGGCAGTACATCGCTCCCTGGAGCCATCCAGATAATTGCTCCATGGGTGGAGCGATGGATGGATGGATGGATGGAGATGGAGATCCAGATACATCGCTGCCTAGAGCCCTCTCCAGGGCACCACGCCGCCCACAGCCCACTCCGGGCCAAAGCATCACTGCCCACAGCCCATTCCGGGTCAGAGCATCACTGCCCACAGCCCACTCCGAGCCAAAGCATCACTGCCCACAGCCCATTCCGGGTCAGAGCATCACTGCCCACAGCCCACTCCGGGCCAAAGCATCACTGCCCACAGCCCACTCCGGGCCAAAGCATCACTGCCCACAGCCCACTCCGAGCCAGAGCATTACTGCCCACAGCCCATTCCGGGCCAAAGCATCACTGCCCACAGCCCATTCCGGGTCAGAGCATCACTGCCCATTGCCCATTCCCGTGCAGAGCACCATTACCCACAACCTGTTCCGGGGCACAGAATCACTGCCCACAGCTCATTCCGGGGCAGTAACTGCTGTCTACAGCCCGCTCCGGGACAGTATACTGTTGTTTACGGGCCATCCCTCCGTGGGAAAAATACTGGAGGGCAAGTCAGCAACCTTTAATGCCTTGTTGCGCTGATGGCCGCGGGAGGAAGCGGCTTGGCACCATGGAGCACAAAGCAGTAATCGACGCATTGCTGAGTCACCAATAGTTGGTTATGTGAATAAACATGACAGCACACTGCGAACATAGTGCAATATATTTCAGAATGCAGAGCACATGCAGTCGCACGCAAATGCAGTCGGCATCTGACAATTGATTAATGATTGACTTCAGAATGTCTTGAATTGGTCAAATGAAACTAGAAATCTGTAAGCCATGTATCCTGGCTATATCCGTGAGTTTTCACAAAACTGCGACAAATTCACGTTTTCCGCCCGACTAAAGCATGTTCTCCCGGCCACACGAATGGATAATGCGAAGGTTGTGTCAAAATCTGACTGGATAGAGTCCAGCACGAGGAGACCACCGAACAAGCGAATTTAGTGAACAGAATTGCTTCGTTCAGTCGCTGGCACCCGCACATAAACTAACAGTCATCCCTCTTGATATAGCTGTCTCCGTCCGGATGAGTGTCGAAACCAACATGGCGCATCTCCACGGTTTGACTGGACAAATGATATCTCCTAGTATCCAGCCTTTTCGCTTACCAGTGACCAATGCCGAGACTGCCCTGTCGCCGCGTGCTGACGGCGTCGCAGCCCAGTCGGCACGTGTTGCTCCCGCGGTCGTCCGGTCGCCACGTGCCGGCTCTGGCCGCGTGTCTGGCTGCTGCTGAGCACTGGCGGGCCTGCCCGGCCGCCTGACGACCGGAGAGCTGCTGAGGGCTGCCGCGTCCGACCGTGCCGGACGGCTCTGGCCCACTAACGACCGCACCACGCCCACCCCGGCCCGAGACAGCGCCGCCAGTACCGGCCGCCCGCTCTTGACGGCACCTCGGCACGGCCGGCGGCCGTTGGCCGGGCCTCTGCGGTCCAGCAGCAGAGCTGGAGGCTTTCTGCGCACCGACGGGGGCTAGCTCTTCCGATTCGGACTAACGGTCGCGGAGTTCAGTGCCAATCGGGCTTATTACATGCAGATTCAGCGCGACATGAAATGTCAGAATGCGACACAGCATGAGACCGAAAATGAAGTAGTCGAAACTCGTGGGAAACCGAACGAGCGCTATGTAACGTTATTATTGATTATTCCGTTGCCAGTGCTATCCCAGCAACAGGATTGCTTCAATAAATAATTATTTGAGTTGAGATTGAGAAAACACCGACAAGGACTGGATTTCATGAAGACGGAAAGGCGAACCGTCCGCCTGACGATAGGAGGGACTGGGTCCCTGACAAAGTGCCAAGGACGAGATCTTCCAGACACAGGCGAGGGTTCAGTGCCCTCATCGCATGGGAGGCCTGGATGGCCTGAGAGCAGCGGAAAGGACTGGATGCACCTCACGTAACGGGAAGGACTGGTTCTCCTGGAGAAAACGAACAGCAATGGGTCTCCCGGTGACGGCAGGAGGCTGGGCGTGCGACGCCGGCCACGGCTGTACATCTTTGGTGAGACGGGCAGAATCGTTTTCCACAATATCTCCGCACGGGCCCCCGTTTGCGGAACGCTTCGGTGCTGGACATCACACTTTTCAAATGTGTTTTGGCAGGCTGCATTTAAATGCATCGTTGTTGGTGGGCGGTGGAATGCGGAGTCATTTAGTTCTAGCTTATGAGGCATTCGCCGAGTTCGTCACGCAAGCCAGAAATCACGATTCTGCCGATAGAAACACTATGTGTGGGTCACGTTACCTGCTGAAGCCTAAATGTAGGGAGACCTTTATGGTATACGTAAAATTATGAACAGCGCGTCAGCATGCATTACATTGATTCACATATTTGCGTTGTTATAGGATCAAGCAAGTAAGGCGACAAACCCTACATGATTCATGTGCATGAACTGTGTTGTGCAGAATCCTGATGGAATATGAAGCTGGACAAGAAAAATCGTTGGGGGACAAAAACACAACACTCCTTGAGCCATTTTGAGACCTTCGCTCCTTCTCGTCGACTGAATAACTTTGATCTTCAGATCAGTTTACCTGACATCTGCCTTGGTAATTATCTGTGGCATTATTGTTCTTTTTCGAATGAACGGAGGTGTTTAAATGAGCAGTGCCATTTAGTTCGTTCAAAGCACTTTGAATAAGGTCCTGCGGGATCAAAAATCGTGTGTTTAGAGCTCGTCTTAAGCGGGTTAAAACGCAAACCAGCGCTATCCACGGCATACCTGGAATTATGTTATCTAGCACAGAAAACGCTGACCAGGTAATGAAACCCATAGAAATCTGTGTTAACATCGTCACTTCAGACGTGTTGGACGGTTGGACGGCCAGCGTGCAGTCAATATTGCGAGCCGCTTGTGCTTGTGATCATATTTGAATGGAATCACTGTAGCTTGTCATTGGCTTGTTACTGGCGCTTGATGACGGGGACCATTGCAGGTTGGCCCATCCAGTGCGTGATCGATATCTATAGCATGCTGGCGAGCCCCAGATGGCAAATTTAGATTGCTCGCCTGGGCAGAGTTTTCTGAAATGTGAATAAAGCTTCGTGATTTCAGTGTTTTTTCAGTATGCATTCTTTGATTCCTTTCGCCCTTCAGACTTTGCTGGCTCTTCTAGCCCAAGCAAAAACATGATGTTTTAATATATCTGAGGAGGATACTGAAGCAATCAAGCGTTTCATATTTCACGGCATCACTGTGTCAAAATGTTATTACTTATTCTTGTCGTGCAACATCGTGTACAGCAAGATGGATTACATAAACCTGTTTGTTTAGGTTGCTTTTATGTGGCCAGCTAACTCAAACATTTTATTGCCTACGGTACGCGTTGCCACTGCCCCAGGAGGCGTGCCAGTCCTCGTGAGGAGTTTGCGCCCAGTCTTCTCCCAGCCAAAGCGCCCAACGCTCTGTTCAAGCGAGCAAATCCCTTGTAGAAAGTGGCACAGAGTTCCAAGGAACCCTAAATTATCCCATCAATGCTGATATCAGATACCCCAGGTGACAGCAACTGAAGAGAATCAGCGAGACGTGTAACAAGGACGGGGACGCAAGGGGGCGCGCTCTCCACGTGAACATGCTGCCACTCACTGCCGCCGTCGTCTCAGCTCGGCCCAGCCACGCTCTCGGCGTGTCCTCACGGTTGGGTGCAGGTACGGTCCAGCCGCAGCCTCCACAACGTTTCCGCCGCAGCGATGCAGCTGGTCCGTTCGCCGCTCTCCACGCGCCGAGACTGCGTGCTGTGGCGACCAGCCCGGTGTGCCGGTTGGGCACGCTCTTACCTGAATGGGGCGTCCGAGTGGCTAATGATAGCCGGAGACGCTGGTGAAAGGGTGACCCTCTCCGATTAGCCTCTTCCCCTTCCTACTCCGCCGTCTGCTTGCCCCCTCCCTCCCCATTTGCGCTGGAATGGCGGGAAGCGGTGGTAATGGGAGCACCGCAGGTCTCACGCATGTTTTCGTCGTTACCCATGAATACCAGATCATGTGATTCTTCTCATTTTGAATTCATCGCAGCAGATCTAAGAAATTCTTCTTTGGTTGGCGGTAAACCTGACGCGGAAGAATTCCAGCCCGATCCCACATTCTTATTTTTGTGCATTCCGCATACGTCTATCACCTTTTTACCCATGTGAGTTGCATATCCGTGCGTATTTTAGAGATGTTCGCAAACGCCGTTTATTGCTCGGATGCACACAGACTTGCACACATGGAGGAAACCCTTGGTGTGCGTAGCTAAGAAAAAAAGCCTGGAAAGCAAAGGACCAGAAATGTAGACACATCAAGTACATCATGGCACACGAAAAGCACTGCTATCAAATTTCGATTCCATTGGCTTGTAAGTACTAATATTGTCTTATCATGCATCGTTCAGTGTGTACAATATTTTTACGGTTTACGTTAATGGTAGTTGACTGATAATAACAAAACCGACTAACGTCTGCCGATTGCTAAGCTGAAGATGGTAGAGATGAAAGGGGGCGAAGAGCAGGTGCTGGACCTTCAGCATCGGCAGTTGTTGCGTGCCTTTTAGTCTGAGCGAATTGGACACTTTCATGACAACCGTCGTAGTATTCGACACTTCATACGAATCTAAAGTGCATGAGACGACCCGAAGTTATATAGGCATCCATGTTGGACTGGAATATATGCATTATACATTACATCATACAAATACATTATACATTATAAGTTATACGTTGGGCTATTGTGGTCTTAACTGACTGGATTATTGAGCTAAGGGGCACAACGACTACGCGTTGTGCCCCTTAACGGCGCCCATGTTGTGGTCTTAATTAACTAATGGGTGTGCCATGAACGGAAAGCATTTTACCCAGCTTCGTCGGAGCAAGAAATCCCAGATCTTCTTATTTATAACCTCATAGAAACATTCTGTTACCACACCTAGAAGCTCATTCGTCTCTGCCGTAAATGGGCAAGGGCATCAGAGAACTCTGCCCTCGCCTAGTTTTCACTGCGTGACGCCATCAACCACTGAGATGGGTACCACTCCAGTTGGGCAGAACGCCGGTTTTATCGCTTCTAGTCGGAACGAGTGCCACCGGCGGCCACGCTCAGACCTCTGGCCTCGTGGCCACCGAACGCAGCTGATAATGGCAGGCAGTAAAAACAGGAACACACACGGATGCCGCCGGGGACAACAAATGGGGAAGAGCTGTGCCACATTCCAGACGGCCGGGCCGGGCCGGGCCGGGCAGAACGCAGCCCGAGATGGTCTGGAGCGGGCCCTAAGACGGCTTAGGTAGTGGCTTTCGCTCCGAGTGGCGCCCATAGGGATGTGAGATGCGCGTCACAGGCTGTGAAACAGGTCGTGCGGGCTGCGAGGTGGACCTCGCAGCCCGCACGACCTGTCTGTGGACTGCGAGATGGACCTGCAGTGAGATGGACTGTGAGACGAGGCTGTGAGACTGCGGCGCTGGAGGCGGGCCAGGAACGGCTCTGAGACGCGCCTTGAGTGGCTGTGCGATGTGCCGAGCAGGCCTCTGAGGTGCACCTTGCAGGGCTGTGAGACTGCCCGAACTGGGGTGTGAGATGCACCAAGCAGGGCTGCAAGATACGCTGTACAGGGCTGTGAGACGGGCTGACCCCGAGCTCGCAAGACGCTGCAGCTGAACAACCGGACCTAGGGCTCACACAGTCGGGTCACGGGGACAAACTGGCAGACATATCAACATCTCTTATGGGTCAAACAGCCCCGAGGGCAAGTACGGCGGCATACCGACTAGCTTTGGAGAATTTTAGCGCTGATGTCTAAAAACATGTTTTTGGACATCAAGATAAACATCCAAGTCTAAACGTTCCGGCACTGGGCCATTTTCGGGAGCCATCTGAACACCTTGGCAACCATCTGAAACGAGGTTAAACGGTGTGCGCAATACAGATATGTTGCTAACCCTATTCCAGGCAGAGGGCTAAATCTGTCCCCTCCTTTTTTTGTCTGCCAATTCCAAGGTTTTTGACGCAGCTTCACGAAATTTAGTCATTTTTTCTACATTTTATTTCTACGTGCCGTAACAGGAATTTCGTGACTCTGTTTGCTCAAGGGTGAAGTCAGGCAACGTTTTTTTGGGAGGCATCTCAGGCTATTTTTGGCCTATTGAGGGTAAAAGAAAAATGGCTGCTAAAAATAGCGTTTTTTTAAGAAAAAACTTAGATTTTTATTTGGGTATGGGTAAATAGTAGAACAAGCATGCAAATTTAATGTTCTTGATCTGAGGTCATTTCACAGGATCGGGTCAAAGTCAAAATTTGCCTTTACAGCAATAATTTTGGTACGTTTGTTTCCAACACCAAACTCTGAATGCTTATGACGTAGAATAGTGCCTTCTATTTGTGTACCAAGTTTCAGGCTGATATCAGGTCGTGTCATGGAGCTATGGCCTAAAATATCAGTGCTCGTACCCTATATCTTAACAGCCGTATCATGGAATTTTGTAAATAGTGAATTAAAATGACTGGAGATGTTTTCAAACAATATCAAATGCAGTCAAGATCATTTCATGTGACTCTAAGGTCATTAGAGGCCATTTAAGGTCAAAGGTCGTAAATTGACCTGATGAGCACGTGACCATGACAGTTTCCCCTTTTTCGTGTCCCTGGCACCACCTGTGCTACCATTATACAAACATTGTAATACGATTTGTATTTCTTCACCATAACATGACTGGTAAAGCTAAAAAGGTGTTTTAATTTTTCGTTAATTTGGTCTTTGAAAATTAATCCTCCCATTTTCGGAACCCTGTGAACGCTTATAAATTTCTTTATATTTCAGATGCATTAACCAACGGTAAAAGCCACATCCATAATCCCCCGATTCATGCCATTTTCATTGAAACCGGTCCATAAACAAGGGAGTTATAACAAGTCAAAAATATCCCCCATTTCGGCTTTTTTGCCCCCTGAATCATCCCTTCGAAATTCTGAAACCTTCTTTTCATAAAAATGCAGTTTACACCGTGGCAAATCGATTGCCATTTGTTGCGACGAAATCAGATGTGTAGTTCTCGAGATCGCTGAGGGCGAGGGGCGCGAGTCCACCGAGTAGAAAAAAACCAACCGCAATCGAAAAGGAAGTGACGTTGGGGCCTACGGGATTGTCTGTTTGGTCGAACGAGGCATTTGCAAATCGTGAGCTAAGTATTGTGGTTTTGATAAACTTTCGTCGGTTTTTCTGCCATTACTTTTCAACGGCGAAAGCCAACAACCCCATTGCTTAGGCATTCTGAACAAAAGAGATTCATTTTGCCAAAGTAAGGTCAGCCAGGTCAGCAGAGTTTGGGTTATCACAAAGTGGTAGTCCAAATTACAGACATTGTGATTTCACATCTTTTTTCTTCTGGGGATGGTTTTCATGAAGATCTTCACACCTGCTAGAAATGTCAGCTACACTCTCATTACGTCGATCCAACCCGTATAATCAATTGGAATTGCATTTATAATGTTAAATGATATTGGCGCTTACTGCTTAATGGTTGGATTTCCCTCCTAAACTCACTGTCGTTACGGTGTGTATCTATTTATCTCTTTATTGTTTTCATACTTTTTGCTCATGATCTGAAGTTTTATGCCGACATTAAGGTAGATAGCACTGCAATTTATTTCTACGTTTACGTATTTATTTCCCTCCTATTTTGAGTCAACACCCTAATATCACTAACCGATGGGAAGTGGCCCAAAAGCCAGATCAGTTCTGGTCGCCTGTCCTCTCGAAGGCAATAGAAGCCTGTCACTCCAGAGGACTGACGTGGGCCGCGTGACCGCGTTGTCCTCCAGCGGTTCTTTGTTAGGAGATCCGACCCGGAAGCAGAGGTTGGATTTACTTTATCTGAACGGCTGTGAATCTACAATGAACTTTGGAACCGAGCTAACCATGAAATCATTGGAATCAGGGTAACGGTTGTTTTGTGGATCCTGAGGTCTGATGCTGCCACTCCGGCGGGCCGGATCTGGAGTGAGTTTTGACCCATGCACACCGAACGGCGTTGGGATGTTTAATGCCGCCTGTCGAGCCGCGACACGACCGCTCCGTTACCTACGGCCTCTTTCTATTCCGTGTGAAATGGTGTTCAATCCTGTGGTGTGATTTCTGTGCTTGCTGCACATCAGATGTGAAGCGAACACAGTGTCACGGAACCACGAGTACGTACAACGACAGGTACCCGGAATGCCTTAAACCAGCATCAAACAGCGAGCAAATCAGCAGGACTATAAACGGGAACAGAAAAAAGACGAAAAGTTTATAGCAGCAAGCCTCAAAGAATAAAAAGAAGTTGTCTGTCTGTTTAACCATTTCAGATTCCCTTTTGGGCAGTCAGTGGACGGATTTCTGATTAGCGGGCGGTCGGTGGAGGCTGGTTGTTCGGACGATGCAAAGGTCCGCCGATGATTTACGAAACACAAACAAGATGAGGTGTTGGTGACATTCATTAGGTGACATAAGAACTTGACGCTGCATAGCAACACATAGGCTGAGAGGAGGATGTGGAGAAAGAAAGAGTGAGAGAGAGAAAGAAAGAGATAGAGATATATATATATATATATATATATATATATATATATATGTGTGTATATATATATGTGTGTGTGTGTGTGCGTGTGTGTGTGTGTGTGAAGGACCAAACGATTCCTTATTCCCGCAGTGACCGACGGACCGGAGAAGTTGCATTTCATGTACCGTAACCGGTGGAGACTGGCTGTGAAATAAATTACGTTTGACTCCATCGAATTGACGACAACAGGCACTTGTCAGCCTCTCCAGTCTTCTCCCCATGGCAAGCCAAGTACGTTACTAGGATGTGCCTGATCACACGGCCACTGCGTCCCGCCTGATCATGACACGCGGCTCCTTAGGATTTTACGTTTCATCTTTTTGAACTGGAGTCAACTTAGAGTGAAATATATGGGGTCGGGGTATACACGAACACGGCACAAGACATATTACTCGTCGACCAAAGAGTCATATTTGGACTTGTTTCATGATTAGGAAAAAAACATATTTCCGCTTAAATAGGGTTATTCGAGGGCTAACGAACGTCAAATGCAATCCTCAAAAGATACTAGTTGGTATCTGTGCATACATCACTAAGTACAGTTTTCAGCTTAATCGTTTTCATAGCAACATAACATTATTTCATGTCTTCTGCGTTGCGAGGGACGTAGTCCTTTATTTCGCTAATTAGTAAATATTTCAGTCTGCTGAGGATTTGCAGCTGGCATTTTTCCTATTTGACACCCACGTAAGAAAATGTAACAAATGTTTTACGTTGTTCAGCGGACACATGGCTGGTTGAACAGCTGTATTCGTGATTTCTGCCTTTCGTTCGCCAGCACTGCACAGCCGATGTATCAGGTGTACTTTATTGGCATTTTTGTTTTTCATCGACCCGACCTCTCTTTTTAAATCGCATCTTTTTATTTCGCGTCGGTGATCTTAGCCTAACATCAAGGCGTAAACTGTCGTGCCGGTGAATGTCCGTCTTCTGCGGGCTATAGGCCGATTCCACCCGGCGAAGTGCCGACACAATATCCGGAGTCGGCTAGCTGCAGGTGTCCGGCCTGCAGTTGCCGACGCTCTGTTGCTCTGGCTGAGGCACGCAATATACATTGCAATGTATATGCCTGAAATTGGTCTGAAATACCTACTAACTAATTAATCACACTAACCTACTGCTAATATGTAGAAATTGTTACAGGACTAGCGTACACTATGACGCTGTGTTCCGCGTGTTGTGTATGGATGCATGTCCCAGTAGGCTGGATTCTGGAATAAAATAACTTTGTACAACTTGGGTGCCCACGCTTATGATGTAGGTCATTTGTTTCGGAACCACTTGGCTTGACTATGTTGAACTGAATTTGAGGCCACGTTTTCACTCCAAAGTGAAAACAACATTATGCCAATTCGCCCAAAGACACGCATAGAAATGAGCAGCTTTCTACAGCTTTCCCTCTGTGCCTTAAGAGGACATGTTATCTCGCCGTGCGGAACAAACAAGGCGGGTCGATGGCTCGCAGCGAGCGGGTGGGCATCAGTGACCCGTATCTCCTGTCCCTATCTCTGACTGATTGATACTCGTGTCGGATTGGGCTCCGCGCCGCCACGAGAAGCGCCCTCATTTGCCCTCATGGGTATGGAAGCTTTCGCTGGACAGTCGACTCCTGTCGAGACGGGACCTCCCGATGAGCCTTGCCCGGGCAAAAAGCCGGTCAGCTCCTGCCGGTCGCTGCGATCGGTCAATTTTTGTCCGAGACGCGTCTCAGCGTGAGGCGCACTCTCCACAGATTCGCCGCGTCATCGCCATCAGCAAATGAATTCCGCGAGCAGCGGGATTCGGCATGCCGTCACTTGCTAGACGCGTATCAAATCGGTACAGGCGCGTCACAAATGCCCAGTTTCTCCTTTTTACTCGCCGGAGATTTTCCTGTTGCTTCCTGGAGGCTTGCGAGAGCTCCCAATGACTTGAAATCCTACCAGAAGGTGGACGCACTTGCTTTATGCGTGGCTGAACCTTCATACACGATACATCGAGCCGTAGAAACACCCAAAAACGCATTTGAAAAGGCGAAGTGGTCATTTTCTTTTTCGACGATTCGTAACTTTCGAACACCTTTCCATGCAACAAGAAAGGCAATCAGTGCCTTAGGTGGCGTGTTCATGCATAATGTGCTTGCAGGTGTGATCACAATTCGTTGGCATTTCACTGCTGCACGTTTCGTAACAACTCAGAAGCACGCGCGGCCATCATTAATACCTCTCTACCGTGGAACGGCCACGAACAGTCGGAGCAAGCCACTGAAAAAGCCAATCATCTGAATAGTGGCCAGTTACGTGCGACGACTGCGTAAAATGACATCCAGAGCTGTTTGTTTTTTACCCGTTTGCAGACCGTTAAATAACGTTAAGATTATCTGAATGTCATGTGAACCAAAGCTTCTCGCTCGACTCTTATGCTGGCTTTATGAAAACGGGCACTCACGACAGTGCAATCGGTTTTCGAAATGGAAAGCAGATGCCGTAAGTAAATTTATACTGGAAGTGCAGTCGTTTAAAACATCCATCATTTTTACGTTAGGATTTTGTGATTAAATTGCTTAACCCCATGCCCATTTATTATGAAATCGTATTTGGTACCGGTATGCGTTTCAGCGATTTTCTTTCCCTGTTATGTCCCGTTCGTTGAAATGGAATATGATTCCTAATGATCGTACAATGACGCTAGAGAGCGTAATCTCATCAATTAAACCATTCTGGTGATCATTGTGCTCCAAATTTATCCATCGGATAGTGCCAGTTTCACGCGAGGCAGCGGCAGACTGCTCCATCGGGTACTGGCACGACGCAAATATGCGTGGGAGAAGCCAATGTTTTTCTTGATCGCCACCTCACCGCACCGCTCCGACCGTAGGAAAAACAGGCGATCGGGGACGCGGAGGGGAAGGAGGGCAGCCCTCTCACCAGGGTCACTGGGCGACGCCATTAATTAGTCGCTCCGCTACCCCCGGCCAGGTAAGGGAGCGCTCACACCGGCATACAAAGCGCGACCAGGCGACGGACACCCACAGGACGGAGCAGGGTGAGCAGATCAGCGACATCAGAGACGGTGGCAGCTTAAAGGGCACAATCGCATCGCATCCAGGTGAGAGCACGCCTAGCGCTCCGCTGCACCGTCGTTAGGAGTGGGAACATGCCCAGCCCGCGACTGGACCGTGTCTAAGAGTGGGAGCACGCCGAGCGACCGGCTGGACCGCTGCTGAGAGAAGGAGCACACCGAGCGACCGGCTGGACCGCCGCTGAGAGTGGGAGCACGCCGAGCGCGTGACTGGGACATAGATAGGGGAGCAACTTTATATACCTTTGGTATGGAGCTTTCCATACCAAAGGAAATTATTGGTTTGAAATTCCATGCCAGTATCTTGGCCCGTTGATGCGTTTTCTTGTTTTATAAAATAAAATACTGTAAACACGTCCTCAATATCGCATTTAAGGGTTCGATGAATTTATTTTTCCGTATTACAATTTATCCTCATTTATCTCATACGTATCGCCGCACCTAGGAGTGGGAGGATGCCGAAAGCACGGCCGGACCGTGCCCGGCGTCGTGACAGCGGCGGGCTGCACCTGAGACGGCCAGCTCCGGACCGGCCACCCTGTCCTCGTTACGCGCCTCGCCCGGTCTCTTCGGCCGCTATCATCTGGGCTATCTCGGCCGAACGGTGGAAAGGAACATGTAACTAGGATGCGCTAACCATGGGTGTCACAGTAAGCGGGAGTTTCACTCACACCGCCGGGGCAGCGTTGGCCAGGAGAAAACCGGGCTCCAGCCGTCTTCCCTCGGATTGCGGCAGAGAGCAATGAAGCCTCGTTTCGGGAATATCTCACAGTTCGCTCTTCTGAGCCAGACTAGGCAGAGATCTTCAGAAGATGCTTCTCAGCATGTGTCTTACTCACTCACAACTCACGCCCATAACTATTGGAAACAGATCCATTGCGGACGCAGAAATGACCAGTCGTTATCAAAGTACAAAAAATGTTCAAATCGGAAAAGTCAGTTGTCAAAAAAAATTAACCTTGATATTTTTGCGACTCAGTACTTCAAAATGTCTTTCCGCTCGGATTCGTGCGGTTGTCATGATCATGCTTTGGATATATACGAAACTTCTACGATCACATAGTTCCACATCGTCATGGCCTCCACGGGCAAACGTTCGTCAAGGGCGGCGCAGCAGGGGACAGGAGGGGGGAGCAGTTGCTCCCTTAACGGCAGGGGCAGGAGTATGCTTTGCCCTCCGCCCCCAAGGAAAAGGAATTGCGAGGCACATTTTACCTAAACTGAAAAGTTTTGTAGTTACATCTGCATTATCAAAATCGGATGAAGGAGGTCCCCATAACTGAGTCAGGTGCTCCTTAATCGAGTTCAGGAGGCCCTTTTCTGCGCCAAGAGGCTCTTTCTTGGATCAGGAGGCTTCCTTTATGAATGAGGTAGCCCCTGCCCTGGATCAGGAGACCCTCTTTTTGTGTTAAGGAGGCCTCTTTGCTGACTAAGGAGGCACCCTTTATGAATTGGGAGGCCCCTGTTTTGGATTAGGAGTCACCCTCTATATACCAAGAGGCCCCTCTTCTGGAACAGCAAGTCTCTTTTACGTATCAGGACGCCCCTGCTCCGGATCAGGAGACCCTGTCTTGGGAAAAGAAGGCCCTTTGCTGGACTGAGAGGTAACTCATGATTTTGGCAGTTGAGGGTATGATAGGCAATTTATGAATCTGGAGGCCTCTGTTTTGGATTAGGGGACCCCTGTCATGGAACAGGAGTCTCTGTTTTGGGATAAGGAGGTCCTCTGCTGGCTGGAGGAACTCCTTGCATGAGTTGGGGGAGTAGAATTTTCCAGGAGGCCCCTTAGACAAAATGGGTACTCTCCCCCCGCAAGGAGTCCCCATTTTATCCAAGGGGCCTCTTGGAAAATTCTGCTCCCCCAGCTCAAAAGACCTTGACGTCGGTAAACAATTTCATTGTGATTAAAGAAATCAATTCATGATAGAAAACTGTTTTTTTTTCTCAACCAGGAACGTTGCGGGTAACGTAAGACTAAAATGACAGTTTAACAGTCTTTTTTTGCGTTTCCGTTTTTACAGCCCGGCGGGGACCAGGTCCTGCCTTCAGCCACATCCGGCAATCTTAGTCCTTCCTGCTATGTTCCGAAAAATGGCATGTCCACTATGCTCAAGAGACGCAGTCCTTCCTGCTTTGCTCAGAAGACCCAGTCATTTCCACTGTGAGCAGGAGACACTTTGTGTCAACTACACGATGCTCTACATGCACTGTGTTCAAGGGTCAGTGACCGCTGCTGCGTTCAGGAAATATACGTCTTCCTGCTGCTTTCAAGACGCCTAGAACTTCCAGCTATGTTCGCCAGAACTAGACCTTCCCGCTTCGCTCCGGGACATCCGTCATTCCCTACAAAGCCTGGATGCTGCTGAAAATTATGGATGTTGCTAGAGCGATTTCAGGCTTATTTTCCCAAACATTACCATAGCGTAGCGCTCAATTGCAGGGTTGTTAATGAGATATGGACAACAACAAAGCCCAGATGAATCCATCCCTATTCCGTGTGGTGTTTGGGAGTCCGAAAGCAGCTCTAACGAATTTGCCTTAGACATTATGTTCTGGGAAAGGCGTCGTGAACAGACGCCACCTATCATTTCACGGGTTTCAACTGCCGTAATTTTGGTCTCGTGTAGCATATCATGCCACCTTTCACACGCTCCACCATGCGTGCAGTAGCCCATAGGGCAGGTAGGTTAGCAGCTCACCAACTTGGCAGCTGCCCTACCAACTTTGAATGATCTTCACATAACCCCTATGATGTTGCATCAAACGAAACTGACGAAGATAGTTCTGGCCCTACCAATTTTGCAAACTTTCACACTAATGCATTCCGCGACAAACTGCAAGGACTTTACCACGAGTCCTGAGACGACGGCATGGACAATGTCAGTCACGGCTCTCAAGCACCGTGGTTTCCGTCATTCCCGGCGATGTTCAACACGAACCGCCTCGCAGCTAAATTCTACTTTATAAATATTCCGTACACATCTGTAGTAAGCTTAGAGACGTCTTATAAATGGATTCAGTCTGAATCAGAGGTTCAAGGGAAGGAGCGTCACTTCGGATGCACTGCTATTGAGACATAACGTATACTTTCAACCAGGAACAGCGATGTTGCTATGTTGTTTGTCCTTTCAGTTTACCTACATATCACTGCGAAAAATACGTGGCATGGTTTCCTTTTTACCAGTACCAGACCATTCAATTGTCACGATGTAAAACGAGTTTTCTAGCAACACCGACGGAAAAATAAACGGTTAGGGCCGCATCATCTGCCACCCGCTGCCTTCCGGTGGGGTCCTATTAGGTCGCATGCCTTGCACAGTCATCAGCCACACCCAACAGGTGCAAAGACCTGAGACTCTGGGACGACTCGGAGAAGCTCAGTGCGCAGAAAGCCGCCAGCTCTGCTGCTGGACCGCAGAGGCCCGGCCAACGGCCGCCGGCCGTGCCGAGGTGCCGTCAAGAGCGGGCGGCCGGTACTGGCGGCGCTGTCTCGGGCCGGGGTGGGCGTGGTGCGGTCGTTAGTGGGCCAGAGCCGTCCGGCACGGTCGGACGCGGCAGCCCTCAGCAGCTCTCCGATCGTCAGGCGGCCGGGCAGGCCCGCCAGCGCTCAGCAGCAGCCAGACACGCGGCCAGAGCCGGCACGTGGCGACCGGACGACCGCGGGAGCAACACGTGCCGACTGGGCTGCGACGTCGTCAGCACGCGGCGACAGGGCAGTCTCGGCATTGGTCACTGGTAAGCGAAAAGGCTGAGACACTAGGGGTCATTATCTGCTGAGCTTAGTAGGGAAGATGTGCAGCATACGAATGGAAACTTGATGCATATCATTACTTCTATTTGTATTATTATTGCATTTATTATGTCATTGCAGTATTGCCTCTTCCATTACATTTTGGATAACATGGCATTATATTTCATTATTTCCACTGTATATTACCGCACTGCACTATCTGCACGGACGAATGGCAATGCGACACTATGCGGCTTTGTAGACACTTCTTGACGCGTATCCTCAACCAGACAGATTCTGAGAATAACATGTCTGTCAGTAGCAGTTTTGTTGCCGAAGTGAACGTGTTTCCTCAAAACGCAAAATGTTCATGGGTTTACCATTTTTTGTTGTGAAAACTCACAGGTAACTGAGACTTATGACTGTCCGGTGCGACTCCCAGCCTCATGGTAACTACACCGTAGCGTGCAGCACGTTAACTCGCCTATTATTGTCGACAATAACGTCTACCGGGTATTGCCGTGAAATTCCGTTATTACCGCACCATGCCTCGCCTTCTGACAGTGGTAGGTCGACCCGCCTGCATAGGACGACGCGGAAGTCATGGTGGAGGTAACGGCGTTCTGCCCGGAAATGGACTGTGGGCAGGGGTGGACCATCCCGGAATGGGCTGTGGGCTGCGATGTGCCGCCCTAGGGCCCGTACCTGGTCTACATCCGTGCACGACAGACGGCCAATCGGCACGACACGTGCATCACACGTTAGGCGGCGTGCTGACCCGGTTTCCCACCATCGAGCCGGGCGAGGTATCCTGGGCGGTTCAACCTTCTGCTTGCATTACTGCCGGATGCAGGGCTTCCAGTCACCATCACTTACGTTTTTTTACGCTGTTTTGGATCAAACTTTAGTGCGGTTTGTATTGGTGTTGGTGGATGTCGTAACTGCTCTTCAGTGTGTACGAACAGATCGTATAGTCCAACGGATACGCCTCCGGTCAGGAATTTTCATGTTCCTAATGTTCAGAAACAGAGAAAATCTTCATTTAGTTTTTCGAAGTCTACGTTAGCATAAAGGTCGTCTGATGTTATGAAAAACCCAAAGATTTTGATATAAACTGATTCGCATTTTTCAGTGAGATCATCGTCTGATCTCGGTGACGAAGGTATCCTATTTATGCCAAAATGCTTGGAACTTTTATCATATTAGACGGCCGTTATACTCACCGGCACTCCGAGAAACGCTAACGACCAACAACTGAGTAAAAAGGTTATCACGAAGTCACATGGAAAAAGATCTGTCAAATACGTATCTCATTAGGCGAGAGTAAAGGCCAGCAGTGCCCATCTGAGATAAATGTTTTCAAGGGGACAACCGAGGCAGCTTCTGAACATCAATCAACTACAAAAGTAGGCAGCAGCCGCTGGCTCTGCTGTATGTAATTCTGAAATTCATGGCAAATCCCTCAACCTTCAAGCGATTAACGAACAGCGAGCAGCATGCCAGAATGGAATGCAACCAGGCACAACGCAGCCACCTGGCTCCGAATCGTGCCAGCTTACTCTTCAGAAGACTCGAGAACCCCCGTCGGTCGTCCGGAACTTAGCATCTAGAACATGTTACGCATGTCGCTGCCAAATAGATACTGACGAAGACAGATAAGCCACTGCCACGTAGGTAATGACGAAGACTGATAGTGCCTTTTAGTCCATGGTGGTCCGAGAGGTAGTATGCTCTCGAGTCCGGGGATCGGCTTTTGGGAATGTACCATATGCATACGGTTATGAGAAATTTTGTAGCTTTTCAACCGACATACCGTAGTTCATTTTGCAGGCCATGTGGTGTGAGATGTCTTATTCACATATGTTGCATATATATACCATGTGGGCTTGAAGTTTTATTCATATATACTGCATTACTGCGTGCTGTGACGTGCACAGTGTGCATCGCATCAAAGTTATTGCATCGTTTCCGAAAGAATGCATGCATTAATTTCAGGTGAAAAGAGCGTCGGTCGCTGAACGTACAGTACTAGGCCCGCTTAGTTACCAGGCTGTTTGGTGTTGCGGTGCACCTGGTAAACATTGTCCTACTTCTCCCGACTTCTACCGATGCTGCCCTGCCGACAGCTGACCCCATTCCCCTCTGTCCGGGATCATGAGATCGTATCGGCATTGCCGACGCATAGCGGTATCCGATGGGTCGTCCGATCCCTCGAGCTGCCGACCTTGATATTCCCAAGATGGTTCTCTGTACCCGCCTCTGGAGACAGGTGATTACTCTTGGATATGGGACTGGCCACTATTTAACATAAATATGTGGGTCTATAACAACGTAAAGATTCAAGCGCGCTCTTCGTTGACCTGCTGAAAAGTCAGAAGACAGTCGTATAGTCCAATGTTCCTCAAGTTTGTTGGACATTGCAGCTGGCGCTACATTTTACTCTTTCGATCGGGATGCACGAAAAAAAAACAGGGAAGGAAGATCGATTGGTTTTGCGTAGTTGATGCCGGTTCGTCATGTGGTTACGCCTTTCCAGGACCCACTCAAGAGCATCAATATGCTGCTGCCATGCCGCGGACGCCTTGCGCTTCTGGGGATGGTGTCTATCGTGCACGCATTTGACACACCACCAATAGCAGGTATGACGGAGCTCCCGCACCACAGGCGAGTGCTACGGAGTTACAAGGAGTGCAAGTGACTGAGTAACCATCTCTGGCATATGATTTGACTTTATTTGGTTCCAAGTTGTGTCTCCACGAGCCGGCATGGAAAAAAGCCCACACTGTTTTAGAGTGAGATGGAACATTTATTCACGCACCCAATTTTCGCCAAACGAATATTCGTTGAGTGATGGTAAATAAATAGAACAGGAACGCGAAGTCTGAGTTCGTTTGTTCATCGTTGTTTTCGAATCGAGGATTTTTTGGCCTCACTTAGCAGACAGGTACGGTTTTCTCGAAACTTCGGAGAGCACACTGGTGCAGACGGGACGGAACGTTTGCCTTCGGCAGTCGCCTAATAATAATAGTAAACCATCCATAAATACATGAAAAAATATAGACTTAACATTAAATCTTCGAAATGTTGCATGGGACCAATGTTTGTACAGTCCCAGGTTAAGTAGGCGGCCCATAACGTGCATCCCTGATAACAATGGAGATCAACATGTTCCGTTATAGATATGTGTTACTGACGTCTAAGCTCCGCTGTGCCTGTGCGCATGTGGCATCTGATTTCGGTTAATTCGTCGCCTGTTCGGCAGGGGATGATCAGTCCGGCTGTGCCGCCGCCGCCGCCGCCGCCGCCGCCGGTCCGTCTCCGCTGGACCACTACCGGGCGGCCATCAGCTACCTCAGCTCGCAGGGCGTGCGTCGGCTGGTGCGGCTGGTGGACCAGTCCTCCTGTCCTGAGGACCCGCTCCTGGGGGCTGTCATCAGTGAACACGGCATGAAGCTGGGAAAACCTGTCGTCGTCGATTCCAGAGCCGACTGGAGTCGTTTGGCCGGGCTGGATAATGACATACTTCGAGGACATCTCGCCTTCCTAGCTCATTCAGGAGATCTCATTGTGGAAGCTATGAAACAGAAACGGACGAAGCTTTGGAGCGATGCATTTTGGTACGCTCCTGGAATGGAGGGAGCCTTTGACAGCGCTTTTCGGAGGAGGAGCAAATCAGTCGATGATGAATTTAAAATAGTGACCACAAAGTCCATATTCACACAGAGTACAGGCTCCGAAAACCCGTCCAGAGCCAGCAGCGTCGGAGATAACGAAGACGACTTGTCCGAAATGTCTCTGGCCACCGCCACAGCTGCGAGCCACCGTCGGTCGGTGGCCGTCTTGAGATGGGCGCCGCCGGCGGAGACGAGCCCCAATCCGCTGCTGTACGTGCTGCGCGCCTCTCCCTGGCTGCTGGTAGTGACTCAGGAGTCCGGCCGGGCGCCGCTGCGGCCGGCGGCCTCCCTTTTCGTGCTGCGCAGCCGGCTGCGGCGGCGGCTGGCGGCCGGCGGCCGGGCCTGCGCCGCCTGGACGGTCGAGCTGCGCGGCCGCGACCCTCTGACGGCCGAGCCGCTCCGCCGGACGTTCACCCAGCACACGATGCCGGCCACGGTGGCGGCGCAGGGGACGGGCCCGCTGCAGCTGCGGGCGCGCTGTCGCCGCTCGGCCGTCGAGCTGAGCTGTAGCGTGTCCGCCGGCCGGGAGCGCTGCCAACAGGGCCCAGCGGCCAGCCGGCGGCGGCGCCGGGCCGCGCACCGCCGCTGGAGCTGGCCGCCGGTCGCCGGCTGGCGTCGGACGACCAGGGGCGGCCGGCGGCAGATCTACCGCCCTCACGCTCTGCAGCGTTCCGGCCCGACAGAGGCAGACTGCGGCGCCGCGGCCTGTCCCCGCATCTCCAGCCGGAAGGTCGGCCGGCCGTCCAACTCCACGCTGGCCGTCGTCACCGACGTCACGGCATGCGGCGGCGCTTTGGCCGGCTGCGCCTTCTGCATCATGCTGCTGGAAACTGTCAATTCCATATCGCCCTTCGCTTGCGTCGGCAGCTGCGCGATGGGCGGCAGTATTTCCTGCACCAGGGCTCTCGCCGTCATCTACAGGGAGGTGGTGCAGGCAGAGTCAGCAAGCAGGCGGCTCCTGCTATGATTCGACGTCGTTCGAATGCGGTTGAGGCGACATCTATCAAGCCACGGTCGCAAGAAGGCATCTAAAGCAGCAACAGCGACTGTTTCAAAGCTGTTACGTTACGTTGTTTCAAAGCTGTTGCGCATCTTGAAGAGGTATGAGGCCATGTCTCTAACAGGAACATGCACCATAGTCCCACGGGAATTAGACGTGAGAACGGGATGACGCGCTGTCAGAAAGGACCGAATTGAGATACGAGTAGGCAGGAAAACAAGTTGAGAAGACTGGAACCTTGCCGTGATTGTACACGTTTGTGACACCATTGTTGGAAAATATACTTGTGTTTTCATTCTAGCTTTCAGTAAATTCTTGATCTTAGTTTTTTACATCCCAGGATATATGCATTACAGGTAGAAAAACTAGTTAGAAGACCAAATGCAAATATAGGCACCAAAATACCTCAGAAATACTGATTAACAGCAAGTTTTTTTATGCGTAAATTCCGCCGTTTCATGGAGAACGTTATGAAACAAAATCTGACATACACTGTCACTGCATTTTTATTCATTTCTTTATGACTGTTATTACTACCCGTCAACTGATGTTTACAGTAGCAGAAAAATGACAGGCCCAAAAATCGACATCAACTATACATTCATTCTGGCATGCAGGAAAGGCCCTCAGAAGCCACTGAAATGACCTCGCGGTTATCCCCTCCTCTGGCCGCCCAATGGTCAGCAGACGTGCACCGACGGTCCACACGCGTGCGCCGACGGCACACTACACCATCCTCGCTCCGACGGCTCATTCCATACCGCACAAATCGCACCCAGTTCACCCTCGCACAGCGAATCCTTACAACGACCCTCGAACCGCACGTAGCATCACTACGGCACTACACGTCCGTCCGGCACGGCTCCGAGCCGCCCGGTCCGCCGCTCTCCGCCCGCCGGCCGGACCGTCAGACGGCCGGCGGGCGCTCCGGCCGGCTCTTCCCCCGGCGCACCGCCTCCGAGAAGAGCCGGCAGTACAGCCGGACCGCGTCCGTACTGTCGTCGTTGCCCGGCACTGGGTAGGTGACCAGCCGGGGGTCGCAGTTGCTGTCCACCACGCCAGCCGTTGGGATCAGCAGCTTGGCGGCGTCGCGCACGGCGCCGTGCTGCTCCAGCACCGTGTCCAGCGTGTTGAGGAACACCAACAGGTCCGGCAGGCGCGTTACACCGCCGAAGCGCGCCGTCGAGTCGGTGAACACGCCCGGCGACCAGTGGCGGCAGTGTGCGAACTCGCCGCACTCCAGCGCCGTGCGCTCCACCTGCGACGGTCAGACGCCCGGTCAGACGCCAGGTTAGGGGGTTGGCAGAGGCGAGGCCAGGTGTAGCTGGGGCCCCAGCATCCGACAGTACGGAGGCAATCATCGCCGAGCGCGCAGGCTCTCTAAGAAAATTTCCGACAAGACGCGCAACGTAACGGATAATCGCGAAATGACGTTCCAATGGAGATAAAACGCAAGTTGTACATGACTTGGTCGTCGATCACCGGAGTTAAACAGATGCCAAAGCTGTGAAGAGATAATATCAGCATCAGTCTCTGCGGGGAATCGAGGAAGCTCACCTAGCACACAGTCAGTTAACAAGCAAGACCCGCCACAAGGGCACATAAAGTATTGCTTAACTATCGTCCATCGTTTATCAATACTTTGTGTCCATATCTGCGGCTATATCTAAGGGGGCAATATTTTCCGTCAAATGCATAGTCTATGGACGTTACAAATGGAACAACAAACTGTTCACAATCACTCAGGGGACCGACCAGCTTTACGTGTTGTCCATAAGCAACACCAGCCGACCAGACAAACCCAGCGCTCACCAGGTGCACGTGCTGCGGCTGTCGGCTGACGAACATGATGATGCCGCCGCGATGCGCCACGTGCGCGGTGAAGTTGAGAGCGTCCCGCAGCAGGCGCGCCGTCCGTTCCAGGTCGAACACACAGACGCCGAGCCGCGCGCCCAGCACGAACTCGGCCATGTACGGGTTCAGCGAGCCCTGTTTGTGGCCCAGGTGGACGCGCGCCTCAAACAGGTCCGACACGGTGAAGAGGTCACGCACGCCGAAGTAGTCCGGGTGGCGCAGCGGATCTAGCTCGGCGGGGCCCGGCTCGGCGTCTGCGGCGGCGCGGCGGGCGAGACCGTCAGACAGCGTCAAGCGGGAAACTGCCCGCGGCCTGACAGAGCGTCACAAGCAATGCAGGCACGAAACACCAATGGGAGCAAAAGCAATCAAGGGAGCACGAGACCAATGGGAGGCAAACAGCTTCTGGCAGATATGCTGGTCGACGTTCTCTACAGAACCGAACAGGAAATATTCCTATCATGCCACAGCAGTTGCAGTTACTCGACAAGCAGCGCATCACACAAATGGTAATGGTTCCCTTATACCTCGTTCAGTCTCGTTCCGAATATTTTTGATTGTTCTTCTGCCCGTATATTTTTAATGAAATTGGAATGTCTTCCTCACACTAACCTAAGTCCACCTGCACCTCTGGCCTCGGCTTCAGCGAGGCCCACGTGCCCAGAGGCCCGGCTGGTGTCGGTTGGTGCAGCTCCTTATCCGACTTGTGGCGGTATGACGTTACCATTGGTGAACGTGACGTCACTAGGCGGCCAGCCGGCAGAAGCCGCGACAGGGCTCGGTAACGAGACATTGTTCAGTGCTGACGTGCCTCACGTACAGCCTTCGCTGCCACTCCAGCAGTTACTGTGTGAATGTCTGGTAGATTCGGCCTGCTGGGAAAATACCAGTAGTACCAGTCGTAGTACAGGTATACAACTTAGGATTGCATCTAATCTCAATCTCAAAGAACCAGCTGACAAAAACTGAGAACTCAGCCAATTACAATTAAATAGGATAAAAAAATACATTTTCAAAAACTAACACTCTGACAAAAAACTCTTTCATATAACCATCAGTCAACATCAGACTACATCAGGTTGATGCTATCAAGATGGGCATTAAATATCACAAATGATAAAGCCAGCTGTACTGCTAAGGCAAACCCAAAGCCAGCTGTACTGCTAAGAAAAAGAAATATACCACAGGTGATGTTTGGTAAACTGAAAAGTCTAATATGATACAAATGTTAAGACTTTCATGAGATTTCAAAAAAGGTGTTTGAAAGGTGAAAATAGTCCTTTTCATTAACCAAAAATGCACCCACATTCATTATTACATGCACATGCAGCATGTCAGAAGCAGTCAGTACCTGGCTAGTCCAACAAATTTTGCTGCATATCACTAAGAACAATTGTTCTTTTGTAATGGGCCCTGAAAACTGACTATTGGCTCCAACCTCAGGTCTGCCACACATTTTATGCTAAAGTTCTTCATGAAATGATGTAAGCATTGACATCAGTGATCAATGATCCATGATATCAATATTGCTTGTTAAGACCATTACTTTATTACCCACATGGTCAAATGCCCCTTTGCCCCCCCCCCCCAGTCCAATGTCCCTGAGTGCAAATCATGTGAATCAGCCATCTGTGATTGGTTTGTATTTCACAAATATCTGGTCTTTGGTGGAAGAGGTCATATTTCCCTGTTGCCCTGGCTGCAAAATTCAGTAGGTTTCCATGATATCTCATTAGTGTGCACCATACATTTCATGCCAGCTCAGACATGCACTTCACCATTCCCAGGCATGCAATGAGCGGTTCTGGCATGCACCCAAATGCTGAGGCATGCACCATGTGCACCATTGCTAAGACTGGTTTGCAAAATAAAACAGTGAATTTACCAAAGGAAAAAAACAATGCACAGTGGAAAGCAGCTGCAAAAGAAAGCAATGTATGTTGGAACTGTCACATTCAATAATTTCAATACAATTATCACCAAATTTGAAAAAAAACTATGCAGCGGAAAACTATGCTATGAACTAAACTAACCATTAGGTTACATTAGGTTATGTTTGGTCAGGTTAGGTTGGCTGGTTGGTTGGTTGGTTGGTTGGTTGGTCAGTTGGTTGGTTGGGTTGGGTTGGGTTGGGTTGGGTTGGGTTAGGTTAGGTTAGGTTAGGTTAGGTTGATTCAGGCTAAGTATCTTGTTAAATTTGTTTATTATTCATTAAGTTTGGTTACACTGATGAAATCATCAGGCCTAAAATACCCAAGCCTTGGAAATTTCCTTTTCTGGATTTGTTATCGAAGAATCACAGCAGAAACCAACCAGATGAGTGGCATGGCAGTCAGCAACAGAGTGCAGATATTATTTGGAATTGTTCATTTTTCCACATTTTTCCACTTTCTTCATCTTGGTATAATATTATGCAGCACCAGATCACATCTACTTACCTTAGAACCATCTGCTGTACAATTTCTGTGCTGTTTATATCATTTTTCACCACAAAATAAGCACTTGGCAAGAATGCATTGCATGGCCTAGCCTTCTGTAACTTTACAAAAGTCACATATCAAAACAAAAATTTCTGGAATTAGAGATCTTAATACGTGCCACAAATTCCTATGTCCAAATCTGCAGACCTAAAAGCTTCAAAAAAACTGCAGAGGTTTGTAAATAAACCGGTTCCAGATGGTTGGGCTGGCATCAACCATCAACACACCCTAATCACCGGTCAACTGGGACAGTGGCGCCTCCCACAGCAATGAAAACATGAAGTGCTCCACTCGCTCGTGAACTGAACTCCCATTACTGGTAGGTAGAGAAGGGAATAGAGTGACCATGTATTATCTCAGGCAACATAGGAAGGGTAAGGGAATCGAGGTTCCTTAGTCAAGGGTTTGTGTGGGAAAAGGTTCCTAAGCATAAGGTTCATATCAGGAATGTCCCTATATGACAAGATTCATATTGCATAAGGTTGGTTCCAGGTTTAAGCTAGAGGCACAATTCCATTACGAAGGCACTGTATAACATATTAAGGGCTGCAAGCCAATAAAGGATACAACTGGACTTGGCTAGTCCCACCAAGAGGTTATGTTAGGCTGGGTTAGGTTACTATTTTAGGTACATTCCTTTCCTGATACCAACCTTTTCTGATATGGACCTGAAGTTTATTAACTTTTGATTGAGAACTTTTTCCCATGAAACTTTTCTCTTACCAACCATCTTCATACAAACCATTTTTACTATAAACCTGGCCCGGTACACTGTCCCCACTGAGATACAACCCAATAACGCGCTTCGACCTAACCTCTTTGTTGGCCAGAGCCAAGTCCCATCGCACCCTTTTATCAGCCTACGACCTCCAGGGACGTAGCCAAGGGGGGCACAGGGGCCATTCCCCCCGAGCCAAGCGGTCTACAATAGATATACAATTTCGTAGGACTATGTAACAGTGACCATACATATTGCAAAAGGAAGCATTACATGTTTTCCTTTACGTTAAGGCAAATTACATAAAAGTGCTGCTTTTTCCTGCACATTTTGACGTATGTCAGTGGCATTCAACAAATCTGACATTTTGCTCCCCCTCCTACCCGTGGTTGGTTGGTTATTGGGGCTTAGGGGCGCACGACTGCAGGGTCATTTGGCTCCCACCCTCCTACCCGTGGAAAACCCTGATTACGTGCCTGACAGCCTCTGGTATCCTATACCGCGCCTTCGGCGCAGCGTTGCGCTACAGCGCAACATTGCATCCCATGAGGTCAATCCGCAATCAATACAAGGTGGAGAAATACACCGTCAGTAGTGTGGAAAGCGAGTGAGTCTACGACTCCCTTAGTTTCACGGCCGCTGTCCGTGGAACTAAAAGAGCCTTTCATAAAAAGAAAATACCCCGTCATTAATGTGGAAAGCGAGTCTACGAATCCCTTCCCTTCACGGCCACCGTTTATAGCGCAAATGTCGCAGGTGACGAGCCATTAGGGTGAGCTGATGCCTGCCCGACCGTCTAGAAACCGGCTTGCGTAAGTCAAGTTCCAATTACATATATTAGCAACTAATGGTTTCCTATTCTCAAAAATTAAACACAGCAAAATTATTACACTCACCAGCCTGGAAGGTACCACCGTTCACACCGTGTAGGAGACACGTCGTTCAGTTATTCAACGCTCAGCTCCTGTAAGTAAATGTATCTTGGTCCCGTCATTCAATTTTCATCATTCAATCATTCCGTCCGTCATTCAATCGATAGCAGTCATTCCGTTAAGCATGGCGTCAAGTTTTGCACAGCAGGCACGCTACATACTGAAAGTATCCGCACCACATCTGTCTTTGAAACGGCATAAATGGTCTCCTATCAAGGCTCTTCTATTATTTCTGCATCTATAGCATATATGGTTTGTATCCGGTTCACTTAAGGTCAGCATGTAAATTATTTAAGGCGTAGATATTTCTGTTACATGAAATATTTGACCAACGAGAAAAAAATTTTTTGGTTTCGTGTCCTTAAACTGTTAAAAAATGATATCAAAACTTCTGCACCTGGCTACAAATACAGCACAATGGAAACGAGCTCGGATGAAATGCATGCAGCAGGAGACCTTTGTTGATTTCATTCGTGTGACTGACTGGTATCACGGATGAAGACGACGAGGCCTGTATTACGAAACTGGTACCCTTTCGCATGGTATACCTACATATTTCTGAGTGTTCTTCAACACCAAAAAACACCTTTTCCGATCTTGCTGCAAAATGTAACTGTTGCATTGATGGGTGCCCAAACTGACTTGACATTGGAAAACATTTAAAAATCGTCCATTGACTGTTGTTTATCACAGTTTTATGCAGTTTGACAGACATCACTGTCTTCAGTGCTGTTCATAGTGGGTATTTGAGGACTTGCATACATATAATGGTGAGACATCACATTTTATATTTTTCACTGCAAAATCTATCTGAGAACACATGTCTGGACATAAAATCTGACGTGCATTTTCAGGTAAATTAGATATAATTCTGAACAAAACACTTTTCGCAGGCACTTTGATTTTCATCATGAAATGAGCATTGCAGTGAAGATTCATGAAGTTCTCTATGGAATCATTTGGGATAGTTTTATATCAAGGTGCAGTGAAATTTTGTGAAGCATTTTGTTTTGCTGACAACAGTATATCTTAGCTTTTGTAACACATGCTCTTCATTGATGATTTTATTGAAAAAATGGTGTAACACTACATATCATTCAGTTTTATATCTCATTTGGTTATTGTGCTGCAAAAAGGTAGTTAGCTTTAACCCTCTCTTGTGAGTGGTTTCTGCATAATGGAAATGCATAGGGGTGCACAACTTCTGCCCATTTACATACCATGCACCTTAGAGAATCACAGAAAAGCAGTGTATTGCACATCACAAGATGTGCAGAGGGCTAGAGATCAGTTCATTGGGTGATGTTTGAGTTCTAGTCAAAGGGAAAAGATTGTCCAAGAGTGGTACTTTTTATTTTATGCACAAATGCATGCCAAAGAATAGACAGTGATGGAGAGAAACAGGTATCATAGGGGGTATCTGTGGCACACACAGAACATTCTATTCTTTGTAACATCGTCGAATCTTTTTTGGACGTGTTTGCAGTGTGCCAGTTTTTTTTTGTTTACAGTTGTGTTATGCTGATGACAATAATTGTGCATGCAAGACAATCATGAATCAGCAGTGAATCGGTTATGAACCCGCTGTATTTCATGAGGCAGGATAGATCCATGGATAAACAAAGAGGTCAGAGAGCTCACATTGTTCAAATGCAGGTACTGGCTGGTGGGTGAGTATTATTATAATTTGGATCCCCTTCAGTTCCTGTTTTCACAGGACATTATCAACAGGATTTGCTTTATGCCAATGTCTAAAGCAAATTTCTGTCATGTGATTTCTTACAGGTCAGGCGAGGTGGATATATAAACTATTTTGCAATGCTTTCCCCTGCCATAGCATATGACTTTAGTTTACACTCTTGAAAATCCCAGTATTGAGCATAAGCCTACCAAATGCTTGTATAGTCTCTTAGAACTTACCATTTTGAGGTGACTAATGTATACTGTATTGCATTTGTGCATTCCATCCATCTTACAGTGAGATACAGTGAGATAAAAATGAGACCATTGTCAACTGACAGCGATGGCACTGAAAATGGTCAGTTCAGGCAAACTTGAGAAGCTTTAATTGTGTTTTGTGGAGTGATTGAGACAAAGTGTTGACATTACAGATGGGGAAATTTTTTTGACTATCATCCTGGTCTTGTGTGTTATTGTTTACACAATGTTTCGGCCAGTTAGTCCTCTGGCCACCACCAGGTGTTAATTGGCAAAGTGATGTTAGTCAAATGTAACCTCTGAATTAGCCAGCACTATTGCTGAATGACATATAAATGTCATCTTACATCTACTGCAGCAGCTGTCCGTATGCCGCTTTGTGCATTTATTGTGTTAATTGGCCATGAGAAGAACCGGCTGTTTTTTGGCTATTAGACATGTATTCATCGCAGGTTCGAAAGCCTTGCAGTATTTTTGTTAATGCATGTGGGCTGGCATGTGCCACTGTGTAGTGGTGCAAAATGAGCTGACACTCTAGGAATTTTCCAGACCAGGTTGGGACAGTTTTAAAGGCACCAAAAGAAATCTGTGATAACGTATGTTATTGAATTGAATGGAGCATTGGTACTGAAAGTTTGGCATGCATAAGTGGTGTTTTTTTCTGTTACATAGGAAAATAGAGTTGGATCCTAGGGAGTCTTCATTAATATGAAGGTCACAGGTGGGTATTGGTTGCAAGACAACAGGGACCAAACAGTGTGATAAAGACAGCAGAATATTCATGTTAGCATTTGTGCCAAACGCCTGTCATCGGGGACTCAAAACGCAATAAAGGGCGGTTGCCCGTCATTCTTTGCAGAGAAATTACACGAGGCGTTTTGAAATCGATCTGCGCAGCATTATGGCCTTTCCTATCAGGTGTTTATACCAAAGAATCCACTCCTGCATGTGATATCCAGTATGTAAATGTGAAGATTGGAGATTCTACCTGTCTTTAATGAAGTGTGCTGTTGTGGTGTTGATCTCTGTTGGTATGTGTTTTGAAGGGCAACAGGATATACTTGGTATTTCGTGATTTGCTTCTTGGTATGCTGTCACATGAATGTGTGTCTGATTATGGTCTTCACTTTTACAGGTTGCAAAAAGAAGCACTAAGCATATTTTCAGTCTTTTCATCAGTGACCCGGTGACAGCAACCTTGGCTTCAGCATTTAGATAAACTTTGCAAGATGGATGTTATACAGAAGGATAAACGCTTTTCGCATGTTGGCCATGACCCAAAGTTTCGTTCCATGCCCCAAAAATACAAGAAGGCCAAAGTCGACAAGCGGTTTGATGCAATGTTTCGAGTGAGTAGTTAAGATGGCTTCACATTTATTGCCATGTTCTTCAGTAACATAAGTAGGTCTGCTTGAAATTTTGACTACGAGCATAAAATGCATGTTGTAACAGCATAGCTTTTGTGACTGCTTTGTAATATGTATAAGTATCAAGTTGATACTTGGTAGTGCTATGCTGAACTTTGCATGTAATTTCTGTTTTGGCACTGGCTGGTAAATAAGCTGTATTGCGCTATTTCCATGCGGGGAAAAAGGAAGCATCGCGTCTTCAAAGCGCACTCAATTTCAGGATAAACGATTCACGCTGAAATACACGGTGGACAAGAGAGGTCGCCCAGTGAACTTCTCTTCAGCAGAAGACTTGAAGAGGTACTATGATGCTGGAGAAGAGAGTGACGAGGAAGATGAGGACGCAGAAGATGGTAACTCAGAAAAGGAGGAAGAAACCGGGGCAGCGGTGGCCCCAACACACCCAGGTGCCGACGATGGGGAGGGCGAAAGTGACGAGGAAGACGAGGCAAATGTCGGTGAGGATCGCGCATCGCCCTCTGAAGATGAATCAGTACCGTCCGTGTTCAGGCCGGCAAGCGGTTCGAAACAGCAGCCTGGGAAGAAGTCAGAAACGTCGACTGTGGCCTCTTCCGCGACAGAAATTTCTACGAAGAAACTCAGTGACAAGAAGACGAAGAACAAGAATCCGGCTGTCGACGAGCCGGAGGACGAGGACGCAGCACCGCTGAGCGAGCCGGTGCGACAGCGCTTGATGGACCTGACGGTGGACTACGCCCGCGGCGGGGGCGTCCTGCTGGAGGACAGCAGCAGTGACGACGAGTCCGAGCCGGAGGAGGGTGAGTGGCGCTCGGCCGGTGTTCAGGGCCGTTGCTGGAGCTGGCACGTACCAGGATCCCAGTGGAATGCAGGCTGTCCTCGTTTTCCGTCGGCTTCTGAGTTGGTCAGTGTAAGTGCTGTGACACCTCGTCACCGCTTGCCCTGGCGGGACTCGACCTTGCCGAGATGACGCAGTGGCACGAGCAGGGTAGCGAAGGGTTGAATAACAATGGGCCGGGACCCACTGGCCTCCTGTGACTGCCTGTGAATTGCGGGGAAGGCGGAGTGCCAAGAGGAACGGCCTGACAGCGGCATTGCGGCGGCCATCGGTAATCAAGCCTGTTTGGACGGCTCCACTTCCGTCCGTCTCACGGTGAAGGTGGAATGCGTAGTGATAATTGTGTCCATTGGGCCAGTTCTGACTCTGCAACCCTCTTGCAGTGGAAGTGGAGCACGACTGGGCCGAGCTGGACAAGGAGGCGCCGCGCATCTCTGACGAGGAGACGACGGCCAGGCTTGCCGTCTGCAACATGGACTGGGACAGAATCAAGGCGCAGGACATCATGGTGCTGATGAATTCATTCCTGCCACCCGGTGGCGTCATCAAGGAGGTGGTGGTGAGTGACACTGTGGCCTCCAGTTGCACTCGTGTTCCTTTTCTGTGATGTTATCGATGCGTGACCTGGGCTTAACTGTCGAGAAAAATGCAGTGTATTGTGTTTTCAGTGATTCTCAAGCATTGCTTTGTCAAGTACTGCTCTGAAGTTAGGTATGGGAACAGAACTATAAGTTCGTCAACTTCGTCGTTCGTTTTAACAAAGGAGTTCATTGTTCTCTTAAAATATGACAGGGACAGATAACAGTATTTGGTTCCATCTTCGCTCCCTCACATTTTGGAATCGTGTTTGATGACTGGAGAGTCATATGTAGTATGACTCTACGTACGGTGACAGCCTTTCCCGGTACTCTGTGGCGCCTTCAGCTGTCTGTAGGGGCTGCGCCGTGCTCTCTGCGAATTTGCCAGCGTTCTGCATCGCCCCCATTCGCCTTCTTGGCCCGCGATATAGTGCTGAAAGGCGCTCGCAGTCCGTCCTTCAGCGTCCCCAGGCTGCTAGGCCTGGCTGCCTGGCTAGGCTGCCCCAGGCCCCAGTGCCCGAGTTGTCCGCCGGCGCTGCTAGGTGGACTGAACGGTGTTTGCACGCCGACAGATTTACCCGTCCGAGTTCGGAAAACGGCGGATGGCCGATGAGGAGGAGCACGGGCCGCCGGAGTTGTTTGACAACAAGGAAAAGGAAGATGACGGCGAGTCCTCGGAGGAAGACGACAGAAAGGTCAGCAGCTGGCTCTGAGGTGTCTGCCATGTGGCGGAAAACTGTGCTGCTTTGCGGCCAGCAACAGCTCATTTGGATTGAGATGAAATGTTTGGGCTAACTGATGTGGTGGTCGTTTCCACTATGTCGCCAATAGTAAATCACAACTGGTGGAGTGGACTAAAACTTGGAGAGGATTTTGGACTTTGCGGGCCTTATCTTGTGAATGTCATTGGACGGTTGTAGAGTGCACATGCCTGGTATGAATAGCTAGCACTAGCTAGCATGTAATGGTTATAGCTTAGTCGTCTGCAGTCCTTTAATGAGCCTAGCATGGAATGCATTGCTCTTTCATGGCGTCCATCCGGGCTTAAGTGTGCAACTGTTTCATTCTAATAGATAAAATGTAGTGAGCGGGGTCTGGACCCACGTCGGCCGCCACTCGCGGCGTTATCGCGGTGCCCGCCGTCAGTCGGTTGTTCCACGCGCTCAGTGCGGCCCCGTCCGCAGGATGACGCGGAGACGGCCGAGCAGTCTCAAATGGAATACGTGCGCCGGTACCAGCTCAGCCGGCTGCGCTACTACTACGCCGTGGTCACCTGCGACAGCCGCCAGACGGCCGCCAAGCTGTACGACGAATGCGAGGGGCTCGAGTTCGAGAGCTCGGCCAGTCGGGTCGATCTACGCTTTGTCCCGGACGACATGACTTTCGATGAGGTCTGTAGTCGGGACGAGATCTCACGGTTCGCGAAGCGTGTGCCGTGCATCGTATATTGTGCCAGCCAGCGTGCTTTGTCTTTTAGTTGGTGCGGATGTGTGAACTTACGTCACGAACCCTGTCACTAGACGATGGTACAATGCGAAATGCCCGCTATAGGCTACAGAAATTGTTTTTTTTATGACTGCCTCCTGCACGTCGGTCGCCCGGTTACTAGGCGATATGGCAGATCTCATCTCTGCGTCGCTTCCCGCCATCTCGTGTCTGACGCTGCCTCCGTGTGCCTCTCTCCCTGTCCGCCGCTCTGCCCTGTGTGACGCTCCCCGTGTCCCCAGACGCCGCGGGAGAGCTGCTCTGCTATGCCCGAGCCGGGCAAATACCGTCCGAGCCAGTTCGTGACGACGGCGCTGCAGCAGAAGCTGGTGCGCTTCACGTGGGACGAGACAGACGCTGACCGGCAGGAGGCGGTGCGCCGCGCTGCCCGCGCCGCCGACGGCGACGACGCCGATATCCGGGCCTACCTGGCCGTCAGCAGCGACGACCAGCAGTCGGGTCAGTCAGGGCTGATGGCACAGCAGGGATCAGTCAGGGTGTACGAGCAGACCAGGGTTACGGTGAAAGCCGGACCGTGAAGACGGCAGTATTAGTGGGGGCGGTCTGGCAGATGCTTAGTGGCCAGTTCTGGGTGAGCACGTTAGTCCGGTGAGTCGGGACGGAGGGCCGGACCAAAGAGGTGGCGGCAGTTGAGTCAGTGGGGCCGACGGTCATACCAGGGATTAACGGTGGAAAGCCAGGCCAGGGGTCTGCGGGAGCAGTGCGGCAGTCTGGTAACTGTCCGTGGTTGCCATGTCTGGACCAGGACGAACAGTAGTGTGGTCGGTCGTGCAGACGCTGATGATGGGCTGGTCTGGTGAGCAGTGGTGGTCATCGAAACTGGATCGTTCAGTACTTGCAACGAAGAGAACCTTGTTAATTATGCATCAGTATGCGGATCTATAAAATCGATGGCAGCGAACAAAAAGGGATTGTGTCGGCAGAGCAAAAAGGTACAGAGCCATTGTATTGACCACGGTAATCAGCAGGCGTTTGTCGCCCCGTGTGGGATGCTGCCTCACCAGTACGCTGATGAGGCTGTACAGTAAAGGTCCCTGGTGATGATGAATAGGTCCATGGTGCGATTTTTAAGTGATCGGCGAGCTGTTAAAGCTAGACAATAGATGTGACGATTGTGACTGGATGGACAGAGATAGTGGGTTCCGTGAAACTCGTCTTTACGTCGATCAGCTTGCATTTCCAGACATTGTGACTCATTTCACATCTTAAGTTTACCATGTTTCGATACCTTCAAAAGCTTGTTTTCTGTATTTGTGTGCAACTTATAACACACACTTTCCAATTTTGGAAAGCCCCGCCTACAAGCTTCTGATACCAATTGCTTGCGGTGCATTTACGTCATGTGTTAGCATTGATCTTGTTTATCCATTTTTCTTGCTTCCACGCATAAGCGTCTTTTCGCTGTATCCGTGGCACAACGAACGCAAGTCCACGGTGGACCTGAATCCAGTTTCGTACTATAAACACGATACTAGGCACTGTCCTGCCACGCTGATCGGTGATCCAAAACCCGCCGCTCTCCCACCCTCCGCGTCACCGCCGCGGTGCGTCTGCTACCCGCTGTTGTCCGTGTCGATCTGGTCCGAGAAGGCGGACGTATCGTCGGCGGGCGGCGCCGTCGTCTGCAGCAACTGCACGGCCGAGAAGACGCTGCGCGGCGCGCCGTCGGTGCGGCCTTCGGCCTCGCGCCGCCGCCGCCACCGGTCGACCGTGCGCCGGATCTGGTCGCGCGACGTCTTGCCATGCGCGCCGGTCGACACCATGGACGGGCGCCGGTAGTGGCCGCTCTCGGTGCGCTCGACGCCGCCGGCCACGCGCCAGCGCAGCCGCCGCCGGCGCAGCCAGCCGTTGACGGCGGCGGCCACGCGCGGCACCTGCAGCACGCGGTAGTAGCAGCAGGTGCAGAGGCAGGCGAGCAGGCAGACAGCGGCCACGGCCGCGCCCACCACCAGCGCCAGCGGCGAGTGCTCCAGGTCGACGACGGCCCGCTGCGCCCACGTGCCAACCGGGTAGCAGAGCCGGTAGCGAAGCTCAAAGCGCGCCGCGCAGCGCGTCACCGGCCGCACGGTCAGCGACGCCGGCAGTGGCCGGCTGCCGCCGACGACCGCCGTCGGCGAGCGGAAGAGCGCGCGCAGCCGCGCCGCGGCGCCGTACTGCAGCAGCAGCTCCCACTCCTCCATGCAGGTGTCGTTGCAGGCGTGCCGGAAGCGACGGCCCTCGACCGGGTCGGCGAGCCCGAGGACAGTGAGCAAGCGCTCGTCACCGCGCCGCCGGCACGCCACGTCCAGCTGCGTCACCTGGCACAGCTGCATGCACTTGCCGCCGCGCCGCCGCGCCGCCGCCTCCGCCGCGCGCTGACAGAACCAGCAGGCGCGCTCCAGCCGGTCCTGCATGCCCTCGCGGAAGTCGTGCAGCGCTTGGCAGTCGCTGGCCGTGTAGCGCACGCTGAAGTTGGTGGCGAAGACGGGCCGCAGCGCGCCCACGATCTCGTCCGTGGTGACCTTGGTCTGCACGTCGCGGCGCAGCTGCGCGCGCAGCCTGCCACGGCCGAGCAGGCGCAGCAGACCACTCTTGACCCAGGCCTCGTCCACGCCCTGGTTGGAGACGCCCTTCTTGCGTGCGGGCGGCACCGCCGGCGCGCTGATGATCTCCTCTTCGATGTCGGTCTCGGCGTCGTCCGAGTCGACGGCCGCCGCCGGCAGGTCGTCGGGCTCGAGCCGGTAGTCCGCCGAGTCGGCTGAGTCGGCCGAGTCCGAGTCCGGGTCGTCATCCGAGTCCGTGTCCGCAGTCGCCGTTGGCGGCGGCGGCGGTATCGGCAGGAGCGGCGGTGGTGGAGGAGGCAGCGGCGGGTCAGTCGGCGCCGGGCCGACGCTGTCGGGCTCGGCGCCGAGCCCGCCTGGCGCCGGCTGCCGCTTCCAGAGGGCCGGACTCTGACCGGCCGTCAGCGGCCGCCAGCCGTACTCGCGCCGCGGCCGCGCGCCGCCCGCGAACTGCGCCCAATACCGACGCACGAACGCCGCGAACGCCTCGGCCGCGCCGGCCGGCGCCGCCGCCGGGTCAGTCGACAGCGCCATTTGTGCCGGTGGGGGTTGCAGGCTCACTGGGCCGGCCACCGGACGCTAGTCCGCCTCTGAAAGGCAGCAGGCGGCCGCCGCGCATCCCAAGCGATCGGTCCGGAATTGAGTTCAACTGGCCGGTTCGTGGAGATGGCTCGGACGCCACGTCGCGCTGTGAGCTTTCCCCAGTATCCTGGTGTGACGTCATATAAGGCTGAAGTTTACTTCCATGGTTGCCCCGGTATTCTAATGGCGAAATAGATATTTGTATCTGTTCCCATTTGCGTTGTACTGTTCCAGTTCCTTCTGGGCTCTTAGTTGAATTTACCGGCTGCAGAAGCCACTTGACCGAACCGAATTAAATTGATGCGCTAGAGTATCACACTGAGAAGCAGAATGTGTCGACAGAAGGGTTTTGCAATGTTAGTTATGAATGAGTCGTACAGAGATGCCTTCACCGATATTGTAGGTAGACCGCCTCATGTGCGAAACACCAAACGCGCCGAAGTGCGTCGAAAAAATATGGCAGAATGTGTTTTTCAGAAACCTGAAAACGTGGGCATGTAGCGTGGTCACCTTCACTGCAGCAAATCCTTAACCCCTGTGTGATATTTCTCACATACAGAATCGGTCACGTCACACCAGCTGTGGTGAAAGATGGCGAAGTTGTGTGGAAGAATGTGTCAGGATGCTTATGAATAATCGAAGCGTGATGAAGTGAACTGGAAGTAGTTCCATGAGAATGCTGGATGGGAATTGATGGTCACATCCTATTGTTCGTTTTCGGTTAGGCCGCTGCTGAACGTGATTAATTTTATTTTGATTTTTTTTTTGTTGTTGGATTGGTCATTTCCCATTAATGTTGGCACTCCGTTACATGTTTTTCTAAGGTGCCTGTGTGTTTGGACAGTTGAGAGAGGGATGGCCTCTCAGGCGCGGGCTGCGGTGCGGCCAGTGGAGCCGCCGGCCGGACACCGACGTTTCTCTGTGGCAGTGTTACCCGGCAGCTCGTCAGTCGGGTCCTGCCAGGCTGGCAGCGCGATCCATCACAATGGATGGTGCACGTTGGCAACGGCAGCCGGCGGTCTCGGCATGATCAGCGACATCCAGTGCCCGGTTTTCACCGCTTTTGATGGATTGGCGGTCTGTTTTTTATCAGGTGTCACGTGACGAACGTGTGGCGTGACTTGTCTTTTCAGCTTTGCGCAGAATGCACGCCGCCGTTCTGGGAAATGCAGCGAGTAACTCGGTGGGACCTGATTGCCACATTCGGCAAGCTTTAAACAGAGAAACTTCGCCACTGGAACTCACGGTTGTCTGACTGCGCCTTCCATGTCTCTGCAGACGAAGCAAACCACTCGGAACGGGAGGGGGACAGCCAGGAGAATGAGAAGGAGAGGATCGCGAAGTACCGCGCTCTGCTGGTGGGCGCTGACGAACAGGAAGAGAAGAAGGTTGGTTTGGAACCGGAGACATGGCGTTGGTTGCTTGGAAGTACCAGGCGATGTTTTGGCATTGATGCTAACAATATTCTTCGTGTGTCGGCCGTTAAAGATGGCTAGAAAATGGTATGAAGATTTTCACTTATTCGTCTTAAAACTGTGCAATGGGATGTTTGCGTGCCGGCGTTATTATCAGCATCTTCACCCACGGGCGTTGTGCGCAACTCCTTTGTATATCCTTTCGTTCTCTTGGTTGGCTTTTCGATGTTTGTTTAGTAGCCTCGAGTCTGCCTTGTATAAGTTTCATTGAGCCAGTACCTGATGGTTTAGTCTTTTCAGTTGTATGTCCCTATACGGGCTTTGTTTGATGGCGCAACATTTGACAGGAAGATGCCGTTGAAATGGAGATCACATGGGGCATTGGCATTAAGGAGAAAACGGAGGAAATCGTGAAGAAAAAAGAAGAGAAAGATCAGACCCCCTGGGAAAAATACATCGAAAAACAAAAGTCGAAGAAAAAAGCCAAATCATCGGCTCGAAAGGAGGTGGCCCCGGCTGTGAGTAGATGGTTAACGGATTGACGCGAGTTGTGCGAACGACAAAGAAAACTCCGTGGTAAGTGTTGTACCACACCGTCATTTCCTCCAAAAATTTTAGCCTACTACCATTGTTGGCGTCATCTAGAAAGCGGCTATTAGGTGAACAAGGTAGCTTTGTTTTTCATGTTCAACTCATTTGGCTCTGCAGAAAACCTGTATGCTACGTTTTCTTTCTTCTGTCGATCTGCCAGCTACTTGGTGGCATACTGAAGTTGCTGATTCCAGCAAACTGCGAAACTTCTTAGGGAGCTGGTTTGTTTCCCTTTAAGGAGGGGTCCGTCACAAATTGTTGTGTGTCGGAATGAGGCAGGGGCCAAAATGCGCCTTCCCGCGAACGGCTGAAGGCTTTTGGGGCCTGAAATCGTCAGACTGAAACTGGGACTGATTTGCTGCTAAAGAGATGTGTGGTTGGCGGTCTTGCGAGCGATTGGTGTTTGACTCTGTCCGGCGTACCAGCAACCCGGTCTCTGACTCTGTCCGGTGTACTGGTCGACTGATCTAGGACTCTATCCAGTGTATCGGCCTGCCGATGTATAAGTTTGTCCGGTGTACCTGCCTGCCAATCTGTGACTGACCGGTGTACCGGCCTACTGATCTCTGGCCCTGTCCGGTGTATCGTCCGGTGTATCTCTGACTCTGACCGGTGTAACTCAGAGTTCGGCGGAGGAGAGCGACAGCGACATCCCGTCAGACCTGGCGGAAGATCCGTTCTTCAAGGAGGAGCTGGAGGCGCGCCGAAAGGAGCAGTCGAAATCGACAAAGAAAAAACGCGGGAAGGACAAGGCAAACGATAGCCACTTTGAAGACGAAAATGATGAGGTGGGATCGCTGGTGTATCCTGTCGGTTTGATTTTGATGTCTGGCTGGGTTCAGATGACTTGAACTTCCATCCTTGCCTGATGCTGCAGAGCTCCTTCAGAAAATGAAATCAGTTCAGATATTGCCCGTCGTTTTTCGCGGGTGATAGGTGGCGCTGCCGTAGTATGAACTCCGCGCGTTTAATTTTTGTATTTTTGTGATTCATTATCATTGACGCGAGCATTCGTAATAGCTGCTCTCTGCGAAAGGACAATGAAATACAGGAACTGAAACTGGAAGTCCACAATGATTGTGTTCAGGCAGATGTAGTACAGGTATATTGTTGCTCAGTAAAACAGTGTCCGATACTGATTACTTCTGGCATGAGCAGGGTCAGCTGGCCCTTCTGACCATGGATGACGAGGACGGCAGTCGGCGGCATTTCAACTTCAAACAAATCGTCAAAGACGAAACGTTCTCCGGGAAAAAGAAAAAGTGGAAGAAGAAAAGAAAGCCTGTGGAAGACAGCAAAGTCGAAGATGATTTTCAGGTATGTGCATCATTAGTGAATCTTTGAAGCGTATGGTAGCTGGTGGTTGCTTTTTCCTTCAGTAATGGAAAGCATGTCTTGGCCATCTCGGCAGCTGATGTGTTTTTTGCAACGACGACTTGCAGCCGTGTGAGTAAGTGATCGTAACGAAGATTGGGAACGAGTTCGGGCAACAGTGCTGTGAACCTGCCGGTATTTTGCGAACTCTGGGAATATCGTTCTTGCTGGGGCGGCGTTTGATTCATCGAACCTGAATTCAGTGCAGCAGTTCGTGTCAGTCAATCTACATGACATGTGAACGGGTGGTGAGCTTAACGTCTGCTACCCTCAGCCTAGTGTCTTTCCAGTGTTCTCAGTGTGTTTACATTGTTGGCCTAGGTTCCGCCGCTCGGTAGGCGGGCGATGGTTTGTTGAATGCATCATGTTTTGCTGCCTGCCTTACTCCACTAACCGTAATGCTCTGATAACTGCATCTTTTTACGTTGAGCCGTATCCCCCAAACTGGGAGATGCTGCACTGACTGATGTGCCCCCGGCCGCTGCTGTGGTCTGCTTGCACCGTGAACTGTTGTCTTTACCGTTTCCCGGTGCCTGTGCTGTGGACCTCTGTAACCTTTGTCGCTTGCCTGTGCTAGGAACGTCTGTAACCACTGCCTTCTGCACATGCTATAATCTTCCGTAACGACTGATTTCTCCCTGCTCTGTAACGGCTGGCCTCTGCTGGCGTTGTGTTGATGTGATCGCGGTATGCTGCGCTAACCGCCGGGGCCGTTTGTGCGCGCGCCAGGTGGACGTGGCAGACCCCCGCTTCTCCAAGTTGTACGAGTCGGCTGAGTTCAACGTCGACCCGTCTGACTCGCGCTTCAAGCGCACGGCCGGCATGGAGCGACTGGTCAGAGAGAAACAGCGCCGCGTGACGGTCGGCGAGACGGCCCGTCCAGCCCAGGTGAGGAAGGTGACGGGAACGGAGGCGCTGGCGGATCCAGAACTGCGAACACGGATAGCTTCCGCTCAGGATTCGTGTCTGCAAACATTTTCGAGTTGTAGACTATCTGCCCTTTTTGCATTGATGGTATTCACTGACCTGGGCGTCATCTCATAAACTGTCGTGTCCCGAAGGAACAGAGTGACGAACGGTCCAAGTGGCGAAATCATATCCCGGTCATTTTGAAGTTTGATTTAAAACGGTACGAGTGCCGCCTCAGAGTTCCAGGGATTTCACCACTGCAGGAAATAACTTACTCTAGCTGCTAGTCGCCATCGCCGCCTTCGAAGTAGTCCCCTTGGGCGTGTATGCAGCGGTACCAGCATTTTTTCCGCGATTCCATGCATCCTTGGAAGTCTTCATGTGTGATCCTGTTGAGCACCTCTTCTGACTCTTCTTGGATGTCCTTAGTCGTGTCAGAGCGATGCACCTTCAGCCGGAATTTCATTTGGGGAACAGGTAGAAAGTCGCAGGGGGCAAGGTCAGGCGAATAGGGGGTCTGAGGAATGACTGCCGTGTTTTTGGAGGCCAGGAACTGCCGAACAGCAAGTGAGGTGTGGGCGGGCACGTTGTCTTGATGTGGAAACCGGTCGTTGTTCTCCCACTTTTCTGGACGTTGGCGGCGGATGTTCTCCTTCAGCCACTTCAAAACTTCACAGTAAAACTTTCGTGACAGTTTAACCAGGGGCAGGGATTCCTTGTGGACATTGCCTTGGATGTCGAAAAACACGATCAACATGGACTTGACTTGCTGCAAACTAGACGCGCTTTTTCAGCCTCGGTGAATGGGGAGATTTCCACTGCGACGACTGCGGCTTTGGCTCAGAGTCATAACCATAAGCCTACCATTCATCACCATTTATGGATCTTGAAGATTAAGTTGGAGTCATCTATGGTTTGATCTTTGAGCTTTCTGCAAACATCAACTCAATGTGCTTTCCGGTTGTCAGCAGTCTCGGCATAAATCTTGCAGCGATGTGTTTCATCTTCAACGAGTCCGCCAAAATGCGTTGCACGCTCCCGTGCGACATTCCCACGAGCTCTCAAAAATCATGGATAGTTCGTCTAAGATCTTTGAGGATAGCCTCGCGCACTTTTGCGATGGTTTCCGGTACTGTGCTCGTCGATGGTCGTTCACAACGCTTATCGTCTTCGACCGACGTTTGTCCTTCCTTGAACCGCTTGTACCACAAAAAAGGTCTGTTTTGGAGCATAGCACCATGACTAAAGGCCTCCTTAAGCATTCGGTGAGTTTCTGCTGCCTTCTTTTTAGTCTTCGAACAAAACGTGATGCAGGTGCTTTGCCCCGTAAGATCTGTCGTTGCAAAATCGACGAACGACCTAAACAAGACATTACAGAAACGAGCGCAAATCACCAGCAAGTGCACTCAGCATGACGACCGCTGGCACAGTGGTTCACGAAGGGTACTGCTGGCTTCACCTGGCGGCGGAAGGCCGTACTGCATCCGGTTTGCGTGCGCTATTCAAATTCCCGCAACTTTTGGTTAGCACCTCGTATAGCCCGCATTCCAACGGATGCAAACGTATGACTGCTCTCGGAGTCGCGTTTTCTGAGCGTTGTTTTGACGTGAAATTTGTGTGTGTTGGGTTTAACTTTATTTTCGTGCATTACCAGCGAAAGACCTTAAAATACGACTAAATATGTTACAGTAACACATGCGGAAGTTCATGGAGTTACGATGTGGTACCTTGCGCTGCCGAAAATGATCAAGAGGCAAGCGTGGTTGTAATGTGGTTGAACCCGTGTTTCCTAAACTATTTAAAATACGCATATCTGACACGATTTAGTGTGATTCTTTTCATCTGTCGGAAGTCTTACTGTACTATCGCAGCATGCCATTTCGCCACTGGTAACTGTCAACTTGCGGTTTTGCTTTCGGCCAGCTGTGGATTAGTCTCAGACGTACGGTTGTGACGACTGAGCTTGGTGTGGTGATCAGCTGACGTCTGGCCGGCTGCACCTCCGTCCTGTTTTCAGGACGAGTCAGCGCTGAAGAGAGCCCGTCTGGAGCCGTCAGCTGTCCCCGTTCCCGACGACCTCAGCCAGCTCGTCAAGACAGTCAAGGCTAAGGCCAAACACATCAAGAGCAAAAAGGTCAAGTCAAGGTGATGGCGTGCTGTGCCGAATGCATTGTGCGGTAAATACACGTATATTTCACAAGCGGACGTATCAAAACGCAAGCGCTACGGATTAGTGTGGGCAGGCGTACCCCAGTGCCCAATGCACAGAGAGGCCGGCGGAAGGTCTGCCGGTGCCAGAGGCTACTTCGAATCCTCCGGGCTTCGGCAGACTTCTGAAACATTGGCGCTGGCCTTGTTCCAAGTCGCTGGACGGACTCCGAGTCCAGCTGGACAGATACTGAGTCCGGCGACCGTGTTTAACGCACACTGACACACAGGCCGTGCTTGGTGGATTCAGAGCCCGGTCGGCCTGCTGGACAGATTCGGCGTCCAGCTGGACAAATACTGTGTCCAGCCGGCCCTGATGAACGTACGGCGAGTCCAGCCGGTCTTCACGTCTCTGTGGCCGGCTTGTGGGCCTCGGGCCAGACTGCGGCGGCGGCGGCGGCGGCGGCAGCGCAGTATCACAGAGGAGTGGCGGGGGTGCGACCGCCGCATCTAAGGCGGCACCAGCTCGCGGTAGACCCGGTGCCTCCGGCCGGCCGGCGGCGGGCCGTCCAGCTCCGGGGCTGGCCCGGGCGGCGCCGGTTCGCAGGCCGGCTGAGACCTGCCGGACACACCGAAACTGCAATTAGCTTACCGTTACAGCACAGTTACAGTTACTTAGCAACAGTTAGTTGTTGTATGAAGAAGACACGAGCGCCACGGAGCGTTATCGGGCGCACTTTCCTGGTAAATCATGCGCCGCGGTGGCTTTGCGGCCTGAAAATGCTGCAAGACAAAAATATTGCTTGGTAATGATTTGCCTGTTTGTGATAAAGACGGGCTTCCTTTGAGCCTCAAAGCGAGTCGAAGAAGCAGAAATGGTGTCAGAGTTGGGACATAAAGGAGAATTTACATTGCTGAAGTCGTGCCTAAAGAAGGATTCTGATCATTCGTTTAGTCCGAGTATCTCTACAATGTGACGTCGTGACCAGACCCCACGCTTCTCCGTGATTATTTTTGCAGACATTGTCCCGCCATCCTGCTGTTACCCAATGAAATATTTTTGGTCGAGTCACCGGAGCACGCTCCAACTGCCGCTGGTGGATTTTTGTCGTGCCGGCTGGGGAAGAGGCTCGTCTTTTGGTCACGGGTCAAATAACGGCGCCTGTTGGGGGAATCGAACCCATTGGCCGCCTCACAGCCAATGGGTTTTTTTCTGGACCGTCATTCAAGTTCCGTCATGCATGGGAAACGTAACATATGTTCAGCGTTCAACTTAAATTTTCCCTTGTTCTGCAGATTGCGTCCATTCTAGCGTCTTCCGCGCTTGGATCCGGTGCATAGCAATGAACGTGCCCGAGAACGTGTACTTATTTGTAGAGGCCACCTGATTAAGGAAATAGCACATTTTGCTAGTCTTATTATGTCTTGTTGACTTCAGAGTCCCAACACACCGCTACCACAACACATACCAGCGCTAACCCGGGGTCCCCGGAGAAAGTGGAAATACAGAGAGTCCTCCCCTCTTTCGGCAGAATAGTTAGGTTGCACTTGCTCGTCTGTCCACGACGCGGCGTGGCCAAACTCCTTGCAACCGGGCACCGCCATGTGGGGACACTGCACGCTGCCTGGACCTTGAGGCACCATCAAGGTAGCCCTGACCGCCGTTGCAAGTTAAAACTCTGAGAGCTTCTCCGTGCGATTTATTATGCAGTCGGCGAAAAGCAGCTAACACCTCCACTCCATCTGAGAGATGTAGAGATTGTGCACAACCGCTAGGGTAAACAATTCCGCTTCTTCAGAATCGAAAGTTTCTTTGCAACCCCTCCAAACAAATAGATCTGCCTTACGTTTTGTTATAGATGCGCATGAGACAATCGCATGGCAGCTGATGCTGCCGCCTTAATTTACTTGATTCAGTGCGCTGTCGGAGAATATTCATAAATAAAACCATAACGTTACTAGTTCTAAGAATCAGATGAACGGCTTTTCTTTTAACTAGCAGATGAAAGTCATTTCAGAGCGTGGTGCCCGATCCATCGAAATTGCCGCTCTCCTAAATAGATCACATCCGTTTTGGTCTGGGAATCATACCGAAAGAGGTCGTTCCCCAGCTCAATAGTCTACTTGTGGCATCAGCAACTTTTCTCAACTGAAAGATACTTTTAAACCTGAAAATCTCTTCTAAGTTTGAAAATGGTTTCCGGATTTCTGACCATTTTAATACGTAAATCCGTGGGCTTCTTTCAGATCTGATGATGTTCCAATAAAGCGAGGCTACCGGCTGTCATTCACTGATTCCTTCGCAGGCGTGCCGCTACATTCAGTAACCGAGACGGCTCAGATGCTGTTCCCGTGTATGTTGGGTGCACTTCGAGCCCGGAGTGTTCTTCCATCTTCGCGGCTAATGTCAGCATCGACCTGGTCATCAGGAGGCCTTCCTCGTGTTTCCCGGACCTGATGTCGTTTAGTGGCTTTTTCAAGTCTCTGGACCTTGCGTAACAAAAACTAGGTCGGGAACCTTTTCGTAAACTACAGGTCCATGACTCCCTTGTGGGGTCCGGCCGTGGTGGAGATCTGCTCCCTGTAATCGGATGCATCCATTCCTTTGGAGGCCATTCTTTAGAAGCTTTCCATGGATGCTCCTACCGAGCACGTCGCAGGAATTGCTGTAGTCCCGGTAACGTCACCGGGAGGCCGTGCACTGAGGCTCTATGTGAAAGTCCCTGTGGAGGCCACCATGGGGCTGCCCTGAAGAGGACCCAATCTGAGGACTCTTTCAAGGCCCCCACCCTCATTCCAAGGCCTCCCCCCTCAAACCCACCATGCTTGTGTGTGATTCTTAATCAAATCGAATGAACACGGAATCGATTCGGGAATTAAGGACTTTGTCGTGAATTAGAATTGCACTGTTCCAGGTAAAACCTGCAGTGGATCGGAATCAGTTGAATCGCATATTTGTCCGAGGAATCAGTCATGAATTGGTTCACCAAAACGTCCCCAGAGCACAATGACAAACAAGTTGCATTTTTATACGGTTTTTACATTTTTGCATTATTTTATTTCAGCATTCCATAAAAATTTGTATTATATATATAAATGGCATCCAAATGCCTCTAAACTACATCAAAACTGGATTGATTCATTTGACTCTGGGGCCGAACTGAATCCATTCAATTTAAAAATGTGTTGAAACGGAATCTGGATCGATTTCCCGCTTCGTAAATCCGAACGTTAATCGATTTACTTGAAGTGAACTAGGTACCAGCCTCTATACTCAAACACGGGAGGGTCATCTGCATGTTGTCGCTCCTGTCATGCAAACCCCTTTTTGTGTTACTTCTTGGAAAACCCACGACGGAGACCTCTTCAGACTGGGATCGGCCCTCCCGTTACCTTTCCCTGCTGGTCGTGTCCAGACGGGTACATTTGAGGCTGCGCCGCCCGACTGGATTCCTCTGCGCCCCTCTTGTGATATATCTTATAGTGTTTGCTTGTTGGTTGGGTGTCCATCCAAAGCCAGGTCCCATAAACGTCGGGCTGATTGTTTCTCTCCCGCCAGAGGCGTTCGCTGCTAGTCTCTCCAACGGTTGTAACTATCATTGTACAAAACCATGGCTCATAGAGATCGACGGCTAACAAAGTCGATCTCCTTGGTTCGAAAGGCGAAAAGTACGCCCACGAAGCCGGCTGCTATTGTTTCACATCGAGATCTTTTTGGGGCTTTGAAGCTAACGCCAGTATAAAGAAGGCAACGTGCGATAAACTGCGTTGAATGCCTTTGTGTGTTGTGTTGAGCATGCATAGTAGCATACAAACGTAAGCAAGGATATGCAGAAAATTCAGTTCCGAGCTTCGGAATAACCTGTTATTCCTTGAATGGTTTCTGAGCTTATTTATTTATCCCAGGTGTGATCGTGCACAAGTAACGTACGTGCTGGCGCTTAACATACGGTCCTCAGACTCAAACGAGTACTCGTTAAGCATAAGCCAAGACTCAAACGAGTACTCGTTAAGCATAAGCCAATCATTTTTGCCACTCAACGACAGCCATTTTTCAGAAACATCTGATTCCCCACTGTTGATTTTTGGGGAATATCGGAGAAGCGACAAAATATCGGAGAATCAGGATATGGGAAGTTGTCCTGATGTTTTCACAATTTTTCTTCCAACATATTTCATACACTGGTCTTGCATCCACGGCACTTCGTAAATCGGAGTTCCAAGCGCGCGGTCACGATTCCCCAGAAATGCCAAATTTACCAAGGACGAAAAGGCCAAAAGGCTTTGCCAGACCTTTCAACAGGCAGAGCTTCATCCGCGCCATAATGAGTTTTGCCAGTCACTTGTTCAACGGAACGGGGCGTTCGACACGATGCCAGGAGCAACGCCCGCGCCATACCGCCGTCCATCGGTTCAGCGGCTGCGCGGGACGGGTGGCCGCGGCCCCGCCGCGCCTCGCGGCGATTGACTGCTGAGAAAGCCAGCTGTCTGCCAGCTAATAGCCTGAGTGGCAGCAAAAGAGCTGCGCGATGACCAAATAACGTTTATTTCGGAGAGCCGTAAATATTTACACTGGCCGCGGATGCCAAACCGCCGAGCAGTTGGTGAAATATGGCCGCCGATATACGGCGGGCACGAGAATAGTTCAGCCCCAGCACGGCAGCGGGAGGGAACTCTCCCCGACAACCACCCCTACAGGTCGACCCAGCTGGGCAGCTGCGCAGCTGGGCGCGGCCTGGTCCGGCAGCTGGCCGGCTGGCTGGTGATCAGAAGTGCGCTGATGCAGCCACCGAGCGAGGCTGGGTATTAGTCACTAAGGCGCAAGCCGGGTTAAAGTCACGAAGCAGACTGCTGCCGGTCGTCGTTGACTGGTTCATACCCTTCGTTCTGTATCTTGTCCTTGAATTTCAGGTAGCTTCGCTTCCGGTCAAAGTGCTTTACCTGAAACAAGAATTTTACGGGTTACAGTCTCTCGCCCAACAACAATGCACTTGATGTGAGTGGGAAAATATACCGAACATGTGATTATAAACGAATGAATACCTGAACGGCCAACACCGAACTTTTTCCGGTTCGCATAATTAAACGCTAATAGTTAGCACTGTCATTCTTTCAAGCAAGGTATATGGGTATGTAAAGCTATCATCGTCACTAACGATGCCGTTCCAGGCTTCATATTAATCTCGCATACAGATGCCGGTCTTCAGGCTTTGGAACTCAGGACATCACAAGCCGCGCTCCAGGCTTCAGTTACTCCCGACGACACCAGAAGCTAGACTACCGGCTTTAGAATGGAAAGATCGTGTGCACATCTCGCTACCTATGATCTTTTAGCTCCATCACAATATGTATATAGACCATGTCACTCGACCGAGGACACCCTGGTTAACGCTGTTAAGTGGATGGTGCGTCGGACTGACGGTAGCCACGTCGTCGCCTTCACCTCGATTGACCTCAGTAGAGTTTTTGACAGTGTCAACCATGACGCCCTCCTGACCAAGCTCCAGTGGTATGGCATCGATCCCAGGTGGTTCGAGAGCCACCTGGCTGATCGGCGGCAGGTGGTGAGAGGTGGTTCTCTCTCCCTTCCTCTCTCCCACGGTGTTCCGCAGGGGTCCATTGTCGGTCCTATCCTCATCATCATCTTCACGAACGACCTTCCATCCTATCTGCCTCACGGACGTCTAGTATCCTATGCCGATGACACCCAGCTTCTAGACTCCGCACATCCCGATCATTTACCCATCCTAAAATCCCGGTAAGAAGAGACTCTTCTTGCCGTCAAATCCTATTTTACATCAAACTCCTTGAAAACGAATCCATCCAAAACAACCCTGCTCCTTGTCGTCACAGCCCATAACCTCAAGAAGACCACATCCTTTCATCGTAACTTTGCCGGCCACATACTAAACCCTTCTCCGTCCGTGAAGATGCTGGGGGTCACTATCGACAACTTGTCCTGTGAGGAGCACATATCCAAGGTTACCAAAAAGTGCTACTCCATCCTGCTCTGTCTGTATAAGATGCGTCATCACCTTACGCCCGAGGTCCTAGCACTCCTAATCCAGTCACATGTTTTCCCCACATCCTTGACTGCCTTTCGGTCTGGAGCCGAGCCGCGTCGTACCATCTTAGTAGAGTTCAGAGGGTGGTGAACTTTGGGGCCAGGATCGTCTCCGGGCCTCGTAAGTGGGATTCGGTGTCCGCGACCTTCAGGGCGCTAGGCTGGCGCGCCGCACGTGACCTAGTTGCGAGGCGCGACAGCATCAGTGTCTTCCGAGCCCTGAACGACTCGCGTGCTCCAGTGGCGGTCCAGTCCCTGTTCATTCCACGTACCGCTGTGTCCCAGCGTGCCACTCGGACGTCGGCGGCCGGCGCCTTGGAACCGCTGGCTTTCCGTCTGTCTGTCGCCCACAGGGCTTCTTCGTATCGCGCGGCCTCGTCCTGGAACCGCTTGTCGCCGGACATCATCGCTTCTTGAACCCGTGGAGAGCTTGTACGCAAACTTGACGAACTTTCTCCTATAACTTGATGTGTCTGACTGCCTAGTTTTCTCTGTATGACTATTGCATGTGCTGTACTGTAATGACTAGGATCAAACAGTAATCTTCACGGCGGAAAGATTCGCAAATAAGCCAAACTGAATTGAACTGAACTGCACTGAATTAACAGAACAGGCCTCACCACTGATGAAACTGACTACACGTAAGAGTGTAAGCTAAAAACGGCATTTCCGTGCAAAATGGCTGCGTCTGAATCAGGGTTGGACAAGGCGTCGTTTTTGGCGTTTCTTGACACCAAAAAAATGCGCTCCAAATATATCCCATACTTCAAAAGTTCGGTCTTGTACCTCGATCAGAAACCCACACTATAAGAACGTCGACTGATTTCTAACTTTGCAAACAACTGGCTCTGTCTACGTCCAACACGAGGCCGTTGTGTCGTCATAACTGACTGACACCAAGAGCGCCAACTTAAACCAGTATTTTTCTCACGTACGCTTTGGAAAATTTTGTATTCCAAAAGAAAGATAAAACTCCGACACCAATAACACAAACAAAATGTCCAACCCTGGTCAAAATTAACGTCTTACGTCATCGATTTATCGAATCAAATAGAAAAGCGATACTCTGCTAATAATGATGCCGATATTAATCAATTCGTCATGCAGAATTCGGGGAGTTAATGTGGGCACATCGTGTGCGAACCGTGGGGCTGGTTCAGATTGCCTGGTAAACAGGTTCTGAGCCAAGCTCGACGTTACGTTCCAGACTGAGGCTAATCTTAGTGTTGGGAATGTCAGAGGATTCATCATGGTCAAAATGCAGACAGGATTACGAGAAACGACCACCAATTTTCCTATCCGCGAATTGAGCGTGATTGGTCCAAATACCTCTTGGACGCAAAGGGCAGCCATGTCAGACAAATATTGCGATTCATGTCACAGTCCCGCCGACGAAATACTAACGAACGTAATCTGTACCGAAATGGCAAAATAACGATGAGGCCTAAAATTCATCCCGCATCACTTTCACACGAGACATGCAATCTGATATAAACACTGACCCCGACGTTCATCTGCTTGGGATCCTTGAGATGAATAAATAGCAATGACCTTGAGTTTCATGTTCAACGGCAACAAACCGCGGGTCCATCACAGCCAAGAAGACTTGAACCGATCGGGCCGCCTCAAACAGCGCCATTCCACGAACTCAAACACTGTACCCGACGCAACTGTTTATTTAAATCTAGTTCTTCCAATTTCATTTTTTGCCATTTTAAAACCAAAGTGTCATTTTAATAATAATTGAAGTTGAACCCAGCCTAATTTAAACTCAGCAGAATAATTCACGTCTGATGAGTTCCTGTTACATTTAAATTTTGTTTTTCGCCATACCCTTCCGCTTTCTTGGATATCGAGTAGGATGTGTGCGATCTGACCGCCCCGCCAGGACGTGGCCAATCAATGAGAATGTTTTATACCATGCGACCAAGCAGTCACTACTTCCCTAAAGCACAGGAACCGACCAACAGGCGCAGTGAGAATACCAAGAACGTTCGTCACCATGCAAACGAGCACACGGTTAAGATGAAGAAGGTTAAATAATCTGCTTCGGGTTGCTTGGGGTGTTTAGCTAATGCTTGAGTAACGCCATGAAACCTGGCACGGATAATGGAAGGTGCTCAGTGTTGGGTACATTTTATGTTTACGGATACGAGGACAAGCAAACTTCCAGTCTTATGCATTCACAACCTGCATCACTGATGAAATTAGCACTAAGCCCAGTTGAGCCCGCAAATATCTTTTTTACATGCAAGCCCAACCGAAGTACACAAAGAAAAACGCTCGACACACCACTCCAGCTGCTCAAACCACCACCACCGCCGACCGGAACGAAACAACAAAGCGCCAGAGCCGTGGATGCTGGATACGGCTGCGCCCGCGGCTGGCGCATACATCCGCTTCCGGCGGCGCCCCCGCCGGCGGGACCGAGGCCAGCTCGCCGGCCGCCCCCACGGCTGGCCAGCAGCCGCTTCATTCATTGCCGCTTGTCAAACCAGCCGCTGGACGGGCTGCGGACGGGTGGCGGCCGGCCGCCCCAGTGCCAACGGCAACAGAGCGGCCGGCAGAGGAGGCGCCGCCCCCCCCCCCCCCCCCCCGACAGACTATCCGTGTCTGAACGACTAATGTCCTCTGCTCCAGGCTCTCCCTCAAACTCCGAGAGAGCGTATCTGCGTCTGGCTGATAAATCTCCCCTCCCCACAAACGCTCTCTATCTCCCACAGACTGTCTCTGTGTCTGACCGATTAACATCCCTTCCCCACAGACTCTCTCTACTTCCTGCAGACGGCCTGTGTCTGGCTGACTGACATCCCTTCTCCAGACTCTCCCTCCAACAGAATGTCTCCGTGTCTGGCCGATTAAAGGGAGTGTGTCCAGTCGGATCTCGAATTTTAGCTGTATACGTACAATCAAAGAGGACACTGGCCTGAATCGCCACGTATCACTTGTTTTCCCAAAATCGCCTTCGTTGACCTACGACGGCCAAATATTTACCGATATTGTCCATTACTCCAGCACCGGGCTGTCAGCACCGATTTATCGATTTTATTCCAGCTCCTTTTCGTTACTAAGCAGGATCGATAGCACCGACAACATACTGTTAGCCCCAGCGAATCATTTGAATCATTTGAACTGCAAGCTCGTTAGCAACGACAGCAAACTGTGCCCAGTAAATCATCTTTCATTTCAGCGAATCATTTGAACTGCAAGCTCGTTAGCAACGACAGCAAACTGTGCCCAGTAAATCATCTTTCGAGCTGCGAGCTGATCGGCGACGACAATAGACTGCGAACACATCAATCTCAAAAGCCTGGCGGCCGAGGCCGTAAAGAAGTATGTTCATGGGAGTGTCACCAATGTCACCGGTCATAGGGACGCTCATTTTGCTGGCAACGAACCCGTAGTAACGTCACTGGGAGTGAGCCGCTGGGAGTCGAACGAAAACAATCCAGCGGCCACTGGCAACGGTTACTTGTGCTGTGGAGCAGCGGGTCGGGCTGGGTCGTGATTTCTGCATTCTTAAAATGCTATTTGGCCGCGTAATGTAAAAAGCTGTGGTCACGAATGACAGAAATTATTTAGGCCAATTTCGTTGTCACGCATGACCGGAAATTGACTGTTGGCAGTAACTGATGAGGCAATTTGGGACGCTAAAAAAACAAATGCCCGTCTGAAAAGGATTGGATTTTGCAGCGACTGGACCCTGGCGTTGATATCTGTAATGCCTTACCAATATATTTTCACTGTCCCTGGTTTGTGGCTGGGACTTGGCACTGACAGTTGCCTAAAGTTGGGATTGGCAGCACAGGGCAGGCATGACTGAGTGGTGCCTTTTGACTTCACAACTTACTATTACCTGCCAGTGTTGTGATGTTTCTGTGACATTTTATAACAACTTTAGGGGCTTGTGATTCATACTGCATCTAAGTGTTGGTGGCACATATACTGTTGTATCCTTTATTTCACATCTGAGCCGACAAGCAAAGATGCCCCTGATTGTGCTGTGTCCATCTGTTCATTGTGGGTTGGTGGTAACTGTAAATACCATGAGTTTGGCTTGTTGTCCTTTTGGTTTTCAAAAGAAGAAGGCACTAGGGTACCATGAGTGCACAAATGCGTTTGAGCACACAAATTTAACATAGATAATGCAGTGGTTAACTTGGAACACTGTTGAAGCAAATTGTGACCCATTATATTTTGTAAAGAAGACTGGTTACCAGTATCAAACCAATGTTGAGAAATGGTGCAGTGTCACCCAGAAATCTTCCATTACGCATGTCAAGGTATTAGATATGTGGCCAAGAGCAGATCCAGAATGCTGGTTTTTGCTGGTCTGGGTGGCCAGATTCCTAGAAGGTGGACTGATAAACTGATAAAAAAATCATCAGATTTTGCGTCCTTTTACCTCAACGAATGTTTCCAAACAAATTTCCCGTTCTAAAAGCTTCTCAAATTTTCTTCAAATTCCAGAAACGCCAAACTTGCCCAATTTTGGCTGATGGGGGGACATCACCATGTTGGCCCCCTGGATGCACCACTGTTTGTGGCACTACTTGGGAAGCCGTTGACAGATTTATTTGGATGTGTTAGTTCTAACTAGGTTGTTCATTTATTTGCCATGCTGGAAAGGTTCACTATTCCCTCAGTATGACAAGCCTCTGGTGCTAATTTGCTAGTAGATATCAAATGCCAATCACAATAGATGTAGTACACTAAGAACAAAAATCAGTTTCATAGATATTCATGTCGCCTATGCGAAAAGGCAAAAATGGTCAATATAATGCACCGATGATGTTAGTCAGTGTTTTAATTTGGTAAGCCTCTGAGCTCTCTACAGCTTTTCAGTCTGCAAACAATAGTTTTCAGTCACTTAGGTCAGTCAGTCAGGCATTCAATCATCAGTCTGGCAGCATGTTTTTTCACAATCTCACAGCAACACATATTCCTGCCAGTGCTTGCTGAGTGTTCATGTCACCAACAAATGAGCCATGTCTGCCTGGCTTACTTGTTGGGTGTTCCATGCATGCGGTTCTTTTACCAGTTTCTTCCTTTACTTATGCTGTACATAAATCAATGCCTCTCATTTTTCACTGTCACCACGTCTAGACTACGTAATGCTAGAATCGTGAACATGAACCAAATTAACTTACAAGTAATATCTTATATTTCTTATATTAATATCTATAATTTTTCATATACGGAAGATGGAGTATTTTATTATTGCTAGAATCGTGAACATGAACCAAATTAACTTACAAGTAACATCTTATATATCTTATATTAATAACTATAATTTTTCATATACAGAAGATGGCGTATTTTATCATGTCTGTTGTATGTATGAAAACCATAGAGCATGGAAGGCGCAGTACGACTCCTGAGTGTTGCCTACTTCCATGCTACCCATCTTGTTTTCATGTTGGTTGTACTTTGTATGGTTGGATTGTTTGTAACGACATCTGTATTGTGCACCTGTTATTAGCGTGCCAGACAAATTTAATGCAGAAAGTTTGAAGTTGGCTGCGGCTTGCATTAAAGGTATCATAATGCAGTGGCAGTTAATTGATGCATGCCACTGTCACGCAAAAAAAATGTCAATGACATTTGTAAATATAACAACATGTAGTGGCTATATGTCGTTTTGTACATGTAACTACATGCATCTCGTCTCGGGCGCATGTAACTACATTTGTACACTACATGTGCGCCTGCCCGCTCCGGCCTCTCCATACCGGACAGCATGTCGTCAGCAGGAACCCAAGACGGCTGTTGCGCCGGAAATACTGGTGCAACAGCCGGTATCTCCGGCCCCTGCGACCGCTCGTGACGGTCTCGCAAGGTGGCGGCAGCGTTGGAGACAACGGTGACGGTGGCTGCCTCAACTCTGGCGGCCGCCACGGCGGCGACGGCGGCAATAAGGACGACGTCAGCCGCGACGACGGCCTTGACGACGTTGGATATGGCGACTGCGGCGGCGGTCGCGTCAACGGCGGTGCGTATGGCAGCGACCGCGTGGGCGCTAAACTGGATCTGTAAGCGTAGGCAGACTGCGGACTGGATTCGGGCTGCGAGGACGCCAGCGGCCGCAGAGGCTGTTGGTTAACTGGTCCGAGCCAGTGTATCGTTACGTGTAAGAGTATAAGTAAAAGGCATAGTAGTAGCCAGGCCGAGCAGTTATGATCGGTTTCGTGGGAGTAACCGCAATGTTACTGGCTGTTGCTTTGTTCTGTTGGCGGTCGGACGTTTGGCTTGGTTTCCTCCACGTCTTAGGGGCAAGTGCTGTGTAGCCATGATTGCGCTGGGCTCGGACGCCAGCGCCTGCGGCCGGCTTTTCGAAGATATCCGGCCGACCTTCGCAGCCGAACAAGATCTAGCCTTGGGCGGCAGGTGTACCGCCCCACCTGACATGTTCTTCTGTTGGTAGGAACCGAATACAGACGCGAGAGAGAGCTCAGCTTTGAGATGTGTCCCGGTCTGCGTGGCGCTCAACGACGTGTACCGGCCTGCCGCGCCACTCTGAGACGCCATGGCCGCATTGAGAAATGTTTACGTAAATCACCGTGCTTCACGTTTATGACGACGATTTCTTACTATTTAAAAAATGATCCGAATGGTTCGCTGGGGTGCTCTGACGAGAGCTTGGGTGAAGCCACCCAGATAGGGTGGGTAGCGGCAACAGACGCTCTGCCAACTGAGCCGCCGACACGACACTTGCAAAATGTATGCGCCTTTCCTATGAATTAATCATAGGTGGGCATCGTTACTAAAAAATGTAACTTCGTTACTCGTTACTCCGTTACTCAAAAAAGCCAGTCCGTTACTCGTTACTCCGTTACTCTGCCCTAAAAAGTAACGGAAGTTACCGTTACTCCGTTATTCCGTTACTTTTTTAAATGCAGTGAAAACCAACCAAGCGCATGCGGGTTTTAGGTCTTTTATGCTGCTTTGTGGTTGTAAAACGCATTCTATATACAAAGGGAAGAAACAAAAAGCGCTTACCCAAAACACTCCGCTAGCTGCCCACTGCCCTCAGCAGCCGTTGTAGAGTCGGCGGCGCCGGGACAACAGCCGCGGCGGGTATTCTACCACTGTGTTAGCCACAATGTTCAAACCAATGAATTCCTGTTCATTGCCCGCGGTGCCGACGGAGCGGGAACAACCGGCGCTGGAGCGGACGCATGCAAAATGCGACAAAACAGCGGACATCTATCGACTGGGTTTGATCAACAATGCCTCTCGAAGTATCCGCCCTGAACATAATGGTCTCCGTTCAGAACTCGTTTCGGTCTCGCGAACTTCTTGTTTTGTTTTGAAATTATGTGTGTGTATTAGTTTGTGTACGAGCGCGTGCGTGGAGGTTAGATTCCTGATACCCCTGACGTTTTTTTTTTAATACCAAACGACGAAGGACTCAAAAAAACATGACTGATATGGATTTTATTATTGTGAAATAAAAGACTAAAAAAAGGTGCTTTAGTACCTCTTCAGCACCCTTGAAAGACAAAGTAGCTATAAAAACATGGTCATAGGTAAGATGCAACGGAGGATGTTAGCCGTTTACAAGTGGAACATTTTGGAACGATGACGTGACCTGACCTGACCCCTGTGAAAGGCCAAAATTGATATCAATGAACTCGCCATTGTCTTACGGCTCAGTAGATGTCGCTTAAGTTCAGCTTTTCAGGGACAAGGTATTGTGTCTATTTACCTAATTCCAAGGACGTGTTTTGACCTTTCATGGCGTCTGGTGGCCTCAAAATTGACCTGAGGTCAAAACTCTTGAATGTTTTCGTCTCGGTTTGACAAAACCTTTCCGCCGGTGTTTTCCTTTTTTCCGTGCGATATATGGGAGCCGAGATCCTGGGAGGTGCGGAAATCCGCGCTCCCCCTCCGGCCGGGCAAAGGGCATTCTGAGCCCGGCCGGAGACGGGTTAAAAACACTTCATTTAACCCTATTCCCTGTGTGGGGGGGCAGATTCTGCTACCCGTGTCTTTTTGCTCCTCGCTCTCACACTGTTTGCCGCAGCGCCACAAGATTTTCTGTCATTTCACGGAACTGATACATAAGTGTTTTGTCAACATCTGAAAAAAATCGGTCCCGCAGAGGCGGTTCCAATCCCCCGTTTTCGGCGGTAATGTGCTGTGCGTGAAGCTGCAAAGTTGTGCGGTTCACTATCGTGACATTCTGAGTAGAAATAAAGATCACTGACTCATTTATATAGTCATACACATCCTAAACAATGCGTATGCACACACATTTTCAGGCGAACGCACACCCAGGTACTGAAAAAATGGGGGAGCACACTATTGTGCTTATGGTGCCCTCACAATTTTGTTTACCTGGATCCACCTCTGCGCTACATATAAACTTAAACTGGCTTGCTAGTTGTACATCTGATGTTTATATCACCCAAAACAAACAAAAACAAAGGAAATTTCTTATTTCAAAAATCACCCTTCTTGCCCTCCCTGGAACTGCCTATGGTTTTCTATTTTAAATTTCTGCTTTCGGTATATAAAAGACTTGGACATTCCAAGCTGAACCGTGTCATTCCCATGAAAACTGGTTGGTAAACACGGCCGCAGTGACCTTTCAAAAATCCCCAAATTTTGGAGTTTGTTTGCCCCCACGCCCTATTTTCGCAATTTTTGAATTTTTGGGGTCCGGAATTGGAGATCTCGTTGAAACATATTAAATGGCATTCATCCCATCAACATTGGACGAATGCATCTCGAGATCTCTGGAAGGGCGGGGAGGGGAGGGGCAGAATTGGTAATCTTCACCTTTCGGCCAATGCATATTTTTCGAAGGTGCAAAAGTGGCAACGGCTCATATCATGTTTGAGTTTGGGTCCTCACTTCTGCGTCTACAAAAAATAATGGGTCAGCCGAAAGGTGTTTCGGCTAGTTGATATTTTTTTCGGGAACGCAGGAGTGGTAACTCGAGTCGCATGGACAATGTAGCCTGTCCTCCAAGTTAAAAATGATTTAACCTAACCTAACCTAAAACCTACTGTATGGTTGCAGGGATTGCCCTAGATGGGCATGTAAAACTAATTTTTTGTCAGGTTCAATTTGCCTGTTTTTTGGTTTGGTTAGCTCGTATCGGCTGAAGGCAAACATGTGTCAACTGAATCAAAATTCAAGAGTTACCTAACCAAGTCAGTTTACACATCCAGTAGGGGCCAGTGCTTAGAAAAATACCTGAATGGGCTAAATTGTTCACACAACTTGTGTTGCCGCTTCCGCGTCTCCAAAAATTACGCGTAAGCGTCGGCCGAAAAGTAGATTACCGCAGATCTGCCCCCCCCCCCAGGGTAATGTGAATCTCACTGCCTGCAGAGAATATCGATAAGGCAAATAGTCCAAGCAATAGTCGACAAGCTTCATAATTATGCTTCACTACTGACAACTTATTGTGCACATTCTGTTCTCACCTGGAAATACCGTAAATAATGCTTCCTCTTGATATATGCCTTTAGGTTTGAAAGGCTACTCTTGTGACCCTTGATTATAACTTCATTCGGTCGGCACAGGACATACGTAAAAATGACGTTTTTCCCCTCCTCCTTAAACTCAAAGTACGTTTCTAGATGTGGCCATGGGTGACCCAGACCGGGCTCGTCCTCTGCCTCCGAAGCTGAGGCACCGTCGAACTCGGAGTCAAGGTTTTCGGCCTCCAGTGGCTGCGTAAAGACGCCTTGATGGGACATTTCAGTGTCAGGAGGTAGTTAAAATTTCAGGCCAGTCAAGAATTAATCACCACTCCATCACCCCATGGACATCACAGATCCAAGGCCATGGCGGCAGTAATCATGTCCTCAATAGCCTTGAGTGATCTTGGCGGGGAACCGTGTGGCGGTGGTAAGCAATCCGTGACTAACTTGAGACAGCATTGAAAACTGCCGTCAGCTGGCTGTTCCAGTAACCAGTAACAATAACTTTGGTATCTCTTAGCTTGAAAAATGACGACTGGTTAATTTATCATTTTAAGTCATATCAAACTTACGCATAATTAAATACTTTTGTCCCAAAAGAGACCAAAGTCAGCTGGCCTTTACACTGAACCATTGCCGCCAGCTTGCCGTCAACGTTTATCAGCTGACGAATATTGTCAACAAGTCTACTCCGCGATTGTCAGCTGCGTGCGCGCCCAGCCGCGCTTGTATCGCCGCACGCTATTGGGTGTTGGCTATTCAAGTAGCCAATGGCGTGTGCCGATGCAAATAAAGCCGGGCGGTGTCTGTAAGGAGTTTAAAAAGTAACGGAGTAACGGACCAAAAAGTAACGGAGTAACGGACCACAAAAGTAACTTCCGTTACTCAGTCCGTTACAGTAAAATAAAAGTAACGGGTCCGTTACTCCGTTACTCAAAAAAGTAACTTCGTTAGTAACGGAGTAACGGAGTAACGGACCAGTGCCCAGCTATGCAATTAATACTTTGCTTTCATGAACATATGGCATACCGCACGATATTGTGTCCGTTAAAATCGGCACAAAGATGAAGCACAAGCGTCCAGCGGTCGAGATCTAAGCCGCCTAGTGAATGCCCGTGGCGGGCGCCGACGGAGCCACTTCCAGTGACGACACGCAGTGGCTTGTGAAAAGTGTACACAAATCGCTTCGTGATTTGTGTACACTTCGTGATCATACCTCCTATACAGGCCTTCGGTATGCTGGTAAAAACTTGCACACTGAACGGGTTGTGGCTGTCTGATTTCGAACGTTTTGTTGAATAACTGCCGACATTCTCAACCACTTTGTACATGCTCCTGTCACATAACGAGGTAATATAACAGTTTATCTAGCCTCGAAAGTATTCTGTGACATGACAGATATCCAGCAACTTAAGATAGCCAACGGCGATCATAATTAGTGCTCTCATAATTCAAATTCAGGTTTTGAAGATTTTCCAAGTTTCATATTTGAAGTTAATTGGATATAGTATGTATTTTTGGGTAAAATTTGGACAGCTTGCTCGAAGTCAACAGGTTGGAAGTGTGAAGAATGTGACAGCTGAATGTCTTTTTTAATATTCGAAATGTGGACTGCTCCATGCAACATATCCAAATAACGTTTTGATACTGCCATTCAGTACCATGGTTGGCTAAACTTGCCTCACCCCAAATTGACAAATATATTAGAATTGCCTCAGACTTGGATCTTGGATGGTTGTGGATACTCACTTGCATGGTCTGAAAAACTTATGTTTGTTTGTGTCCTTGTACTCCGGAAGATTTTGTGTTTCAGGATGTGACTGGGCCAGACATTTTGTATGTGAGCACAAACCTAGTTGAAAATAAGTCCTTGTGAAAACAAAAGTTTGCAGCTGACTTAGTAATAGTCCTAGTTTGAGATTTCATGGAGCACAGAGAGCACAGATGAAGAATTTTCACCAATATTTCGTGAAAGATCGTAAGTTCTTTTTTTCCTTGGCTACTGCAAACTGTTGTTTGGAATGATATGGAACATTGCACTGTTAATAACTGTGTTCTCTACCCTGGCATCACACTTATGTAGCTCAACAGCAAGATTATTCCTTCTTGTTCAATCTTTTAAGTCACTACATGGACCTGAGCTCTGTTGCTGTGTTCTTTTGTGGTGAATATTTGAATCTGGTTCTGAAACCAATGCAAATGGTAAAGCCTGGCTGATTGCAGCCTCAATGAAAAGTTGACATGCAGTGTAGCGGCTGCCATTTTTTTTTACTACTAGTTGGCAAATGTAAAACTGACAACAGCCCATTTGCCATTTTGCCATGTCAACCTCCCAGCCATTACCTAGCAGCTGATAAAAAGAAATACACCAAATTGCTTGATGATATTTTGTCCTAGAACATTACTGATAGGTAGATAAATGACTGAAGTAAATAGTAATGATGCAGTCATGCATAGCAGTCAATGTGGGCACATAATAGATATTTACATGGGACACCAGCGTCATTAAAATAATGGTGGCAGTTTCCTTGTTGAACATTTGAACATTGCTACCCATATCATTGACCCGTCTGCAAGAAATACATAGTTGTGCAGGTCTAACCATAAATGTAAAGTGTGCATCAGAAAAAATTAACATGGCTTTGAGGAATGGCTTAGGTTGCCCTTAGGCTAAGTGACACTATCATGAGGTCAGAGGTTACTTGCATTATCAACTGGCATTAGGCTTCCCAGGCACTACTGAATAAACTGTTTTCAGTAGCTTTATCAGAGGCTGGAATACATGCATGATGACTATATTCCAATATAAAGACCATCAAAAGTAATATTTTTTGTGCAACATTACCCTGTTGACACCATTGGCAGTTATTGCAAACCTGCTGCAAACCAGGTGGGTGTGTTGCAAAAATGTGATGCCAGTTCAGAGATTAGCAAAAATACCTCAGCTTACTTCTGCCTCATTATGGGCACAAAATGACCTCAGTAGTCAGCGTGCCTGCAAACACCAATAAACAACAAATCAGATTATTTTTGGTGGCAGTTGACAAGGTGCAGATAAGTCTACTGGCTAGCTGTCAGTGCCATCAGAATAGTTCAAATCTCAGATGAGCTTGTGGGTGTGCCTACTAACAAGTGGCAGTAATTCTACCAGGGCCATGTAGAAGCCAGCTGAGGACTCACATGTTGTATCATGTTCACTATGCAATCACATGCAGTGTGTGACAGTAGTGCCAGCTGGAATCAACAGTTTATGATCGCATTTGGCTGCTTACAGGCTACATGCTGTCATTCTGAAAGGCAGTGCAGTGTTCAAATATAAGCTGGTCAGCCGTCGCACATGCGTAAGAGAGACTACTTTTTACAGGTTAGTCCCTGTGCACAGCTGGGCAAAGCGAACGGCCGCCCTACGACAAGAGCGAGCTCCAAAGGGCTACCCGGACGTTGCGGAGATGCTCCGGCTAATGCTGGCTTTCAGGAAAGAGGCTTCCATCTCTGGCCCATGTCCGAAGTTCTCCGACGGTCCATGACGCACGCATTCCCATGTAAACCCTGGTGCCCGACCATCGGCGGAGGACATCAGTTCGTTCAGAGGTCAACGCGAAGCTCATCGGCGGTATCACTGAGGCGGTTACCGTCGCCATCGAGTCGCCGAGGAGCCTACACACCCGGAGCGGCTGGCGCCACCGCCGAACTCGCTGAGGGATCGGTACATCCAGCGCGGCAGGCGCCGCCGCCGAGCTCGGCGAGGAGTTTGCACATCCGGAGTGGCTAGCGCCGCCGAAACGTGCCGAGCAGTTGGCGCTGCCCGCGTCACCGCGGTAATGGCCAAGGAGTGTACGCATCCAGCGTCGCCGGCGCCGCCGCGGAGCGCGCAAAGGGGTCGGCGCGACGGGAGCGATCGGCGCCGCGAATGAGTCTGTGCGTCCAGCGCCGACGGCGAGCTGGCCTGAGGAGTATGCGCATCCGGGGTGACTGGCGCCGCCGAGCAGTTGGCGCTGCCCGCGCCGCTGCCGAATTGGCCGAGATGTCTGCCCATTCGGCGTTGCCGGCGCCGCCGCGGAGCGCGCAGATGGGTCGGCGCGACCGGACCCGCCGTGAATGAATCGGTACATCCAGCGACGCCAGCGCCGGCGGCAACCTGGCCAAGGAGTCGGCACGTCGGGAGCTGCCGGCGCCGCCGAGGAGTCTGCGCATCCGGAGCGGCCGGCGCCGGAGCAGCGCGCCGAGCAGTTGGCGCTGGGGGGGGGGGGAGAATGGATAGCTCAGAGCCCCCTGGATCACGCTCCGGAAGCCGATGCATTCCGAATAGTTAGGCTCTGGGAATCGCCAGCGGATGGTCTATACAATGGAGGATGGTAGTGGTCGTCCAACACCCCGACAGAGTTACCCCCACCCGAAATAGGGTGCTGTTTTATGCATTATAGTATTTTTCGCCTCGGCTGCGCCTGACATTGCTTGTTTTAGCATGCACCCGGAGATGGATCACGAAAATTGTACAAGTGAATGCAGTTTTCAAATTTTTGACTGTGTAAGCAAGTTGCATTTTGATGTGCTTTATGAAAATGAGTAATGACAATTATATTAATTCTTGTTTCATTATACAGAGTGGTGTAAAAAGATACCGATGCATATCTACCTTCCTGGCTGCTGTAAGCAAACAGATGTTCATAAATAACGGAATGGACTGCCCCGAGAAACGCGTAACCAATCTAACCCAAGAGTAGAACTACGAAACTGAAGCTGACACGGCAGTCACACATTTCATCTACAATCTGGCTCTACCATCTGCAATCAGTTTGCATTGCACATGATATTAAGCGCAGATGATGCAAAGTGCCACCAAGGATGTAGTTTGTTATTCACTTGGGAGGGGAGGCTTGATCCTTCAACTTTGGCATCAGCCCCCCAACTTTGGGCACTACGTGAAGTCCGGGAAGAATTCTGTATTTTGTGGGTTGGGTTAGCCATTATCCTTGCTCACCCCTCCCCCCCCCAACGTATTTTGCAGAACTACGCTCAACGTAGAGCAAAGAAATGGGAAGGAATCGACGTTTGTTCAAACAAGACCATGGGTGCAGAATTAGGACGAATTTTGGTAGGAAAAATTGATTCATCGTGTCTTGAAATTTGGTATTTACAACGTACCTACAGGCTTTTATTTTATAAAGCAAGAAAACATGAATGAATCAAGATATTGGTATGGGGCCCCATACCAATAATTTCATTTGGTATGGAAAGCTCCATACTAAAGGTACACAAAGTTACCCTTGGTTGAGATTCCCAGTAACCATTCCTAACCCAAAATGACTAGATAAACATGTGGGCATTCTGTGATCTTGTTTTGTCTGGGGTGCGTCGTTTTTTTGTAACACGTACTGATCGTTTCTAGTCCGTTAATTGGCTGCTTTTGCTGCCGCCCCTTAGTGCTGTATTCGCACCCGTAGAGCTATGGATATCGAAGGTTTGAAAAAAATAAAATCATGAGTGGATCACCATTGTCCGAAAACCCAAATGCGCTTTTCATTGCTATTATAAATCAGGTCGATCTAGGGTCGAGTATCTCCTGGAATGTCTTTTTAGAAAACCGAGAAGATTAGACACACTCCCTTTAATGTCCCCTCCCCACAGACTATCTCCACTCCCTTTAATGTCCCCTCCCCACAGACTAACTCCAATAGACTGTGTCTCACTAATGTCCCTTTCCCACAGGCTCTCTCTACTTCCCACAGACTCTCTCTGTGTCTGGCCGACTGATGTCCTATTTTCCAGTCTATCTATACCTCCGATAGACTGGCTCTGTGTCTCACCCACTACTGTCGCTCCCCCCCCCCCTCGCACACTGTTTCTATCTCTGAGAGACAGCCTCTACGTCTAACAAACTAATGCCCCCTCGAACTACCTATCTTTACCTCCGACACACCGCCTCTGTATCCGACAGACTAACGTCCCTTTTCTACGGGCCGTGTCTACCTTCGACGAGCTGTTCCTATACACAACAGGCTGCCCCTACAGCCAGACTCCAGGAGGGCGACCACTTCTGGCTGAGAGGCGCTGACAAACTGAGTTTGACAGATCGCCTCTGACAGGACGGCGCAGACCGACTGGCTCAGACAGACTGACCCTGACGCACCGTGACACGGACAGCGCTCGGCTGACTGGGTGAGGGCGGCTTGATCCCTCGCGTCAGTCGTCCGACATCCAGCCGAGGCCCACGACCGGCTGCCAACGAGCACGACGCCAGCGAAATGGATGTGATCCTGTTAACTGGCTTTAATACATCACGTCAGCGGATTTCGTGTCGGCCGACCATTTTCCGAACCAAAGAAAGGTTACGTCAAACACGCCAGAAAGTCCAAGCGAGGCTGATGCATAGTCAAGACTGTCAACACGTTAAATCCAAATGTCTCCATTAACCTCTGGCTCCTTCCAGAATGACGTCAGTTAGACATTCCAGGTCCTACGTCCAACTGGGTGCCAGCGAGGGCTCAGAATGAGCAAGATCTGGCCGCGCCGTCTGCAGTTTGAGTGATTCGCCTGCCAAGGGCGATAAATACGGCAGACAGAACTTTGGGACAGCCCGCGCCGGTGGTCTGTTTGTGATGCGCGCTGAATATGTTATTCAGAGATGCTGGTCTTTAACGACGATTTATGGTGAAACGGTAATGATGAGCGTGTTACCACGTTCGTGATGAGGTCAGGATTGAGAACGGTCCCATAAGAAACCAGTCCAGAGTCCGACGAAGCGTAGCACGCCGCGCTGCGACGGCTGCTGGTTCTGGCGACGCAGACAGGTGGCAAGCAAAGAATGCACGTGACGTGAATGACAAGGCCGCTTCGAAAAGAAAAAAATAATCTTGAGTAATGCTCTTGTATTAGTTCTCAGTTCTCCACATTGCCACCTTCCAACCATCAAGTTCTTCATTCTAGTACCCACGAGAAGAATGTCGCTGACCATTCTTGCCTAAACCTGCTTCATGAAACATGAAATACCGCACATTACCACGATCCCCCCGGTGGCGATGATGAACATGTAGCTTTTTTCAGTGAGCAAAAATTAAAAACTTAGATTTTATGACGTGAAAGTAAATGCAGAAAACACTTTCAATATCTAACATGACAACAGAAAAAAAATGTTCCTCCGTATCCTGAAAGTTACGGAATACTCCATCTACATGCAGCATATTACGTGAGGCAACGCACAACGTCCCAATAAAGATACCAATTTTGAAGCCCAAGACAGCGACCACTTCACAACCTTTGCCGGCGACGAAAATGCATGAGAGTGGCTCTGGAGGACTCAGTCATCAACCAAAGCAAAAGGATAGCAATTCTGTCCGAACGCAACTCTTTACGTGTATGTTCCACGGACGGCACCTTCGCTTGTATGGTTCCCTGGCCAGAGAACAGATCACCGACAAGACAATCCTTCCTTCGACGGTGTTCTCCCACCCGCTCTGTCCCCCCCCCCCCGCCCGCCCAGTCTGCTAACTACGGCGCCAGAGCGGCTGCCATGCAGGGGGCTATTCTGGTAACAAAGCAGAAACATACGGCAGACACGGCGCCGACGGGGCGGCCCGGTCACAGGCCAGCCGTCCAAACACAACAGCTCGGTGGTGACAGCGGCGACGGCGCGGTGCCGGTCACACTGGCTGCCCACTTCGCCATCCGGGCAGGGGACCTCCTGACTGCCCGCCACCCGGACAGGTGGACGCCTGACCATCCGTCGCCCGGGCAGAGGACGTCCTGACTGCCCGCCGGCCGGGTGGCATGGCCAAATTGTTTCACCCGCTGTCCCCGCGATGACAAGGAATCCATTTGGAAACCAATTGAAAAACGGCATACAATTATACAGACCGGCAATCAATGGTTATTTTATTCGCTAACGCTAAAAAACATTCAGCAACTCATGTACAATATTATACTACCATGGAATAACAGCACGAACATCAATTCTTCATGCTCTTAAAAAATATATGTCCTTCTCATGCCCGATGCCCAGAAACCTGTGTCTTGTGTGAAAGATTCCTAGGGTGGGGACGCGACATCGCCAATGGAGCTTAAGGGCGCGTCAGCAACCCACGATACTTGGTGGCCAGCGCATAAAACGTGTCATCTTCACAGAGGGGCAGACAGTGGCATCAATCGTCAACGGGATCGTCTGGGGGCTCAGGATCGCGACTTTCCTCGTCTGTAGCGACGATACGTTGCGATGTGTTGTACGACGTCAACGCGTTGGCGGGATGCGCGTGAACGGGTCGTTCTCCGAGAAGACGTAACCGTTTATTGCGCAATGAAAACCTCCTTAGTGTATCCTACACAAACCTGTGGACAGCGACGGCAGAAGGGGGGGGGGGGGGGGGCGGGAGGGCGGTCGCCCCCCAGCCGTCAGGCTTGGGGCGCAAAACTATATTTAGCCTCCCCCCAAAAAAATCGGTCACTGAATCAAGCAAAATCGTAAAAAAACAACCTTATGCGATTAAAAAAAAGAAAAATCATTGCGAGAGTATCGGCGGCAGATTGCTGCTTGATTACAGTAAGCATCCCGACAACAATCTTCGAGAAATTTAGTACAAATCCGAAGGTTTTTTTCAGGTATGGTAGTCACTAAATTTGATGGTACTCGGCGCCCCTTACAAGACGCGACGATTCTGACGATGATTTCAGGAATAATCAGCACAAGTGTAAGTGGCTTATACCAAACGTGAGACGTCAATAGGGAGAAATACAACTGTTTTTGTGCACATTAATACATATGCGTAGAAACAGAGGGAAGAGCGGAGGGCAGGACCATGATCCCCACTTTTCTTGGAAATTTAACATTATCCCTATGGGGAAAATTATATCATATTCATTATATGTTATCTTTACGTGACGTTAGCGTCACTCATCTTGCTGTATGTTTAGATTCTTTTTTATATACCATGCGTAGCAGTGTTGGACATGGAACTGATTGTTAATCCCTTGGGCACCGGCAAGATGGTTCCATCCATTTCACGGTGGCGTAGCCAAGGGGGGAAAAGGAGCCATCCCCCCGCTGGAGGTCAAGCGGGGCACCTGGCGGCTGAGCGGGTCCTCTGGGGCCGAAGGCCCCAGTTCTTTGTGTCAGGCGTGAGGTGTGAGGTGATAGCATGAGGCAAACGCTGGGTGTCTTACACTGTCCGAAACGGACAGTTAAAGAAAAAGAGGAATATTTTAAGCATTAACTCGTCCCCGACTGGGCGGGGGGGGCGGATGACCGCCCCAAGGTTTTTCTAGGATTGCGAGAGAACGAACAAACACACCGCCATGAAATTTCGTGTACTTTTTGCTTCACCATTTCTACACCTTTTGTCAACGTTCTGATCTCAGGTCAAGTCAGGCGTCTGACCTAGGTCAGGTCAAACGAACCTATGTCCAAAAAAGTTTAGCGTTCTGCAACTTTTTCACAAAAAGAGATATCACAATAATACTTTCAGGGACTAGTGATATTGACAGATGCAAGAAATCTGCTATCTCAGATTTTTCGGGATTTTCCGGGGTCACTGACCTAAGGTCAAACCCACTTTTAAGACATGTCGTCGTTTTTTCAGAAACTGACGAAATATTTCATAACATTTTTAGTGTGGAGTGATGCAGACCTCCAGTTACCGTCATTGGGAAACGTATCAGTGACTTCCAACCATAGACCTGAGGCCAGGTCAGGAATAACTGCAGTGAGCCGAAATGTACCGCCGTCAAAATCCACGATGAATTACTCAGAACGGGCGGAAAATGGCAGAACTATCTCGCACAGACATAAGTAATACCAGGAGCCTCAAAAAGTTTTTTTTTTTTAAAATTCCGTATTTTGGAAATAAACAGGCTCTCGCGAATAACGCTCCACCATCTGCGTAGATTGCTAACTAATGGATTTTTCCAAAATTTACACATAACAAACCACCACAAGAACCACTAAGATCAATAAAATTGACATGGATAGGCTTCTGTCGCGAAAATAAAGGAAAGCTCAAACTAGTTCCTGTTAATTTCCTACTGCGTACAGCTCCGTCGCCCGCCGACAATCGGCGTGAAAATTGCCGTGTCTTTAACTCAACGTTTCGACGTATATATTGAACAAATCTGAGAAATTAGACGTGTATCGGCATCTGCGGACTTTTACTTCTGCGCTGGTGCCTTTACCTATGCGCTGTTACACACAGCCCTTGAGAGTCAGGCCGTTTTTCGGCCTCATGCAGTCAGCTATGAGAAAACATATATAGGGCGTTATTTGCTTACATATTATCTAAAACTAAAAATGAGACCAGTTTCGAGCTCTACTCGTCGCAAGCTTTCCAACGGTGTGCTTATTTTTTATCGTGCGACCAACCGTTCGTGAGTTAGAGGGGGGGCCGTCAAGCGCCCTCCCCCCAGTCGGGCGTGATCGTCGTCGACCGACGGTCGTGCGCGGGTTAAAGAAGACTTACCAACCGAAAGAAAACGTACTCCGAATATACAAGAAGGCTTTGTGAAGAGAGGCCTGTGGTCTGAATGAGCGTTTAGGGGCCTTTGCTAGCATGTAGGGGAGTTTACTGCTCGCCTGGGGAGGGTCCCCTGTCGACCCATAAAGAGCCCCTGCCAGCCTCTGAAGGAAATTGCTTTCGGTCTGAAAGAAGGCCCCTGCCCCTGCCTCCAGAAGTCGACAAGGGCGCTTTGCAGACAGATAGGGTGCCCTCTGCAGACTGGCAGTGACCCCCTGGCCAACAGGGGCCCCTAAACGATCATTCAGGAGTCCTTACTTCCCTGTTGAGATGTCCCTGCCGACTTGTAACAGGCACCCGCCAGGTCGGCAGGACCGTCTTTACAGGTGCGCATGGGCCCGTTTACACTTCAGCGAAGTACATTTACAAACCAACAGTAATTTTAACTACATGGGGCCCCAATGATTATGGGGGCCAGGCGCGGATCCAAAGGGGAAGCAACTGGGGTGATCGCCCCCTCCCCCCTGAGGTCTGAGAAGGGGCCCCTGTCAGACTTAAAATGGGTCCCGAAATGGCCCCGTATGAGCTTCACGGGGTCTCTATAAGAACCTGACGGTCTCTTGGCACGGTCAGAGAGGCCTGGAGGGTTAGATGACCTCTGGGACTCAAAGAGGGTCCCTGAAGCTCTCAAAGGGCCTCTAAGACCACAACAGGGTCCCAACACGGCAGAGTGTTCCCGAGACCGCCAGATGGATCACAGAGTCCCTGAGACGGCCAAGATGAGGACTGAGTCTCTAGGGGGCACCTGTGAATGAAAAGCTGAAGGTGCTTGATGTCGTCAGAGGGCCTCCGGGAGGGTTAATGAGGCCCTGACACGGTACGATGGCCCCTAAGATAGAAAGAAGGGTCTTTGAAACTCTTCGAGGACCCTTGGGACCGCAAAGGGCCCCAGCACGGTAAAGGGTCCATGAGACCGCTAAAAATGTCAGACAGGCACCTGAGACGAGAAGAACTTTAGAGGGTGCCTGGCACGGCATGCGGAGACCCTGGCTAGCCAGAGGGGCCCCCTGAACGGGGATTCGTCGGTGACCTACTCAACCTCCAGAGGAGCCACAAATGGGCCACACTGGCTTTTTTGAAACCTTGAGGGGGTTCTCAATGCTGTCAGGGGCCCCCGGGAAGGTCCGGTGGTTTCTGAGACGGCAAGATGGGCCTGTACACCGCAGATGACCCCGGAGACCGCCAAAAAGGTCGCAGGGCCTCTGCGAGACAATGGCGATACGAGGGCCTCTGAGACGGTATTTGGGTTTTATGGGGGAGCTGGACGGCCAGAGGGTCCCCAAGTGTAATAAGCGGGCTCCTGGCACGGGCAAGGTCCGCCTGAGACTGCCAGTGACGCCCCTGAAGCGCCAACAAAAGTCCCTTCCTACGGCTAGAGGGGCCCTAAGACTGCCAGATATAACTCACGTAGCAGAGTAAGACCCCTGATACAGCTATGGGGATCACCGCACATGTTCACAAAGTCTATGACACTACACAGGGGCCCTGAAATTGCCAAAACGTCTTTTGTAACTGCCAGAGGGCCCTTGGGATGGCAAAAATGTTTCCCAGAGACGATAAGAAAGGTACCCAGGACCGCAGGGCGTACAATGAGACTGCTAGAGAGAGACCTTCGAGACTGTTAACTAGAAGTCTCTAGCAATAGGGGCCCCTGAGACGGCCAGAGGGGCCCATGAAACTACTAGAACTTGAGACGTCCAGACCGCTCCTGAAACGGCCAAATGGCTTAGACAATTGCAAGAGGCGCCCCTGTCACGGCAGAGAGAGACTTACAGAGAGCCCTTTTTAGTGCCCGAGGAGCTCCTTAGACGGCAAAAACGTTCCAGGGACGACAGGATGGAACCTGAGATGGCTTGGGCGTCCCTGAAACCGCCAGATGGGTCCCTGAGACTGTCCGAGGTGCCCCTGCAACTGCCCAAGGAGCGCCTGAGACGTCCCGCGGGACACGTGAAACTGTAAAAGGAACCTGAGACCACTAGAGGATCCTAGCACGGCAGAGGGCAGGAGACCACCAAAAGTGCCCCTGTAACTGCAAGAGAGAATTTAAACTAAACTAAACTAAACTAAACTAAAAAAATCCACAACTTACGGGATGGGGTGGCTTGACGGTCTCCTGAACCAGATGCAGACACGACATTTCAAATGAAGGGAGGGACGGAACCGCCTAAAATCTCGCCTTTTTTGTCATATTCCGGCCACTTCGTTTGGAAACAACACGCAGAATGTTCTCAAATAAGATGACGCGTTTGAATTTCTTCGGTGATTTTATATCGTAAAAAGGTAAAATTACATCATTTTTCATATCTGAAAGGCAAAAAATGGGGGTCTCGCAGTGACCATTTGCATCCACCCCCCCCCCCCGCCTTGGCGAAATCCTGGACCCGCCCCTGGCGAGGGCTCCCATTGGTTACGAGGGCCCCTTGGTCCGATCTGACCCCCCTGGGCGGAATCCTGGCTACGCCCCTGGTTCATTATGTCAGAGGTTTGGTGCTAACATTATTACATTATGTGTGTGTGGGGGACAGGCAAAGCTGCTTTGATGGTCTGTAAAAGCTTTGTTACTGAGTGTCGAGTTATAATTTCATGGTGTGGGGGGAAACTGTCTTTCAGCCGTCCACAAATGTACTTTACAATAATGCTGAATTCGTGACGTAAACGCAAAACAACACAACAAGCAGAAGTTTGCATCATTCGCCATTATGTAGATGGATGCCCAATGGCAAAGACCTGAAAAATGTCAGTCGGTAATGACATGAACAGAAAAATCCACGCATTTGGAGAACACAAGTGTACACTAGCGCCAAAACCTGGGCAAAAATTGTTTATTTAACGAAAAACTGGACCGTATCAAAACGAGTGAAATTCAGATTTTTCGGAAGGGGGAAGAGAGCAACCTAATTGAGTTCGGCTGCTGATATGATAGAGCTTGCCCTCCCAGCCGAAAATGCAATCCGCCGTCCCTGCGTGTGGATACACTTAAATCTACATACACGTATGCCCGCCTAAGGACGTTACACAAGTTCAACATTGGAAGGCATACCAGAACCATCGGCCTTCATTCCATCTCCCAATGACATCCTCATTCTGCGAAACGTCGTCTTGAAACCCTCTGCCGCTGGCGAGAATCTCACCTTGCATTCAGTGAGAATTTCACTAAAGTTGCTCTTAACCCTATTCCCGGAGGGCTAGACGGTATGGCCGATTCCCGGCAGAGGGGGCGGATTCTGCCCCCCCCCCCTGAGATTTCGAGAACCACACATCCGATTTCATCGCAACAAACGGCAATCGATTTGCCACGACGTAAACTACACTTTTATCAAAGGAAATTTTCAAAACTTTGAAAGGTGTGGCAAAAATGTCAAAATCAGTAGTATTTTTGGACTTTTTGTAACTCCTTTGTTTATGGACCGATTTCGATTAAATTGTCATGAAAGAAGATATTATAGATAGGGCTTTTACCATGGGTACACACATTTGAAATTTTGAGAAAATTCTTGGGCGTTCACAGGGTTTCAAAAATAGGAGGATTAGTTTTCTAACAACTGAATGAACAAAAAAGGCAAAAACGCTTTTTTGGCTTCTGCTAGTCATGTTATGCTAAACAAGTACAAACTGCATGACAATGTTTGTATAATGTTAGCATAGGCGGTGCCAGGGACATGAAAAAGGGGAACTGTCATGGTCACACGTTAATCAGATCAACTTGTGACATTTGACCTTAAATGACGACCCCCACTGACCTTGGGGTCACTTGGAATGATCTCGTGTGCATTTAATATTATCAGTAAACGTTTTCAATCATCTCTATTCCAAAAATTTCATTTTATGGCTATTGCGATACAGAGTACGCACACCGACATTTTAGGTCATACCTCCGTGACCCGACCTGATATCAAGCTAAAACTTAATACGAAAGTATCAAGTTTCAGCTTGAAACTTTCTTACTTGATACTTTCTTGATACTTAGGAAACGAGGGCACCTTTCTACGTCATATGTATTCCGGGTCTGATATTTGAAGAAACAGCGCCGAAATTATTCAAAAAAACAAATTCTGACTTTTGACCTTGACCTGACCTTGTAGTGACCTCATATGAACAAAATTATATCTGCAAATTGCCCAACTATTTAGCTATACAGCCATATTAAGTTTTAAGTTCTATCTTCAAAACGCTGCTTTTGGCGGACATTTTCCTGTTACCCTCAACATAGCCAAAAATGGCCTGGGTGCCTCCCAAAAACGTTGCCTGGCTCCGCCCCTAAGCAAAAGAGAATTTTGAAATTTTGTCATGGCATGTAGAAAGAATAGCTAGGAAACGTCAACAAGTTTCGTGAAGCTGCGTTAAAAAGCCTGGAATTGGCAAGCAAAAAACCCGAGGGGGGCCGATTCAGGCCTCCTGCCGGGAATAGGGTTAAGGAAACAGACCACAATGTTTGACTTTCCTGACTCATCTCTCCCGACAATACTGCGCCTCTATTTGTGCCATTACACTGGTCTGCCTCCAGCATTCGACTCCAATGATCCATTCTCCCCAAAAGTCCAAAATATGCTCATATTCATACCAGGACCACGACGACCCGTTTACTGTTTGTCTAATTTACCCGTCTTCAGCTAATTCAACAAGTGCCAGAAAAACTGCATTCTCTTGCTGGTTGCGACGGTCTCTCTCCACTCACCCACTGGCTGGGGCAGCCCTTCTCGTAGAGCTCCCGAAGCGGACCGCAGGCGGCGGCCCCCTCTCCGTGGGCGTCCAGGCAGGCCCAGAACTGGTCGCGCGCATCCCAGCACACCTGACGCGCCGCTTTGTTCGGGAACGACATGGCTGAAAGACGGCACAGCTGGTTTGACGGCCGCGACACATAGCGGGCAGACGCGGCCCGGACGTCCCTCCGCAGTCAGTGCTGGAGGTCACGACGGTCACAGCAGACGAGGACGACGCAGGTACCACTCCTCCGTCACTCCAGTAATGACGGACACCAGGGGTCGCAGGGTCACGGAAGGACAGAGAAGATACAGGCACCACTCCTCATCAGCCCACCAATGGATGACTCACATGATCATAGGGGACACAGGGGCCACACGCATCTCTCATTCAGTCACCACACCAAACGAGGCACGCGAAAGGTTACAGAGGACAGAGACGGCAGCGAACTGACAACCTGCGTTAAAAAAACGGACAGCATTTTCCCTTAAAACTTCACGTATAAGATACCACCGGAGTCAAACACGATGTCCCGAAAACACGTCGAGAGTAATTTAGTGGGACCGTTACTGTCGTGAAACTTGGCAGTGAACAGGGTTCTTATGAGTGGGCGATAACTCCCGGTCTGGCGCTTGAGGCAAGACGGCCGACCCTGGCCGAGCTCCAGCCGGCTCGCGCTGTAACTGGCGCCAGCCCTTCGGTACCGGCCCTGACCCCGCACCGGCCCTGACCCCGCAGTTCATCTACTGACAACAGACTGTCCTCCGCCACCGACCCTGACCCCGCAGTTCACCTACTGACAATAGACTCTGTACGCCACCGACCCTGGCCCCGCAGTTCATCTACTGACAACAGACTCTGTCCTCCGCCACCGACCCTGACCCCGTAGTTCACCTACTGACAACAGACTGTCCTCCGCCACTGACCCTGACCCCGTAGTTCACCTACTGACAACAGACTGTCCTCCACCACTGACCCTGACCCCGTAGTTCACCTACTGACAACAGACTCTGTCCTCCGCCACCGACCCTGACCCCGTAGTTCATCTACTGACAACAGACTGTCCTCCGCCACCGACCCTGACCCCGTAGTTCACCTACTGACAACAGACTGTCCGCCACCGACCCTGACCCCGTAGTTCACCTATTGACAACAGATTGTCCTCCGCCACCGACCCTGACCCCGTAGTTCACCTACTGACAACAGACTCTGTCCTCCGCCACCGACCCTGACCCCGTAGTTCACCTACTGACAACAGACTGTCCTCCGCCACCGACCCTGACCCCGTAGTTCATCTACTGACATCAGACTGTCCTCCGCCACCGACCCTGACCCCGTAGTTCATCTACTGACAACAGACTGTCCGCCACCGACCCTGACCCCATAGTTCAACTACTGACAACAGACTCTGTCCGCCACCGACCCTGACCCCGTAGTTCACCTACTGACAACAGACTGTCCTCCGCCACCGACCCTGACCCCGTAGTTCATCTACTAACAGACTCTGTCCGGCACCGACCCTGACCCCGTAGTTCACCTACTGACAACAAGCTCTGTCCTCCACCACCGACCCTGGCCCCGCAGTTCACCTACTGACAACAGACTCTGTCCTCCGCCACCGACCCTGACCCCGTAGTTCACCTACTGACAACAGACTGTCCTCCGCCACCGACCCTGACCCCGTAGTTCATCTACTAACAGACTCTGTCCGGCACCGACCCTGACCCCGTAGTTCACCTACTGACAGCAAGCTCTGTCCTCCACCACCGACCCTGGCCCCGCAGTTCACCTACTGACAACAGACTCTGTCCTCCGCCACCGACCCTGACCCCGTAGTTCACCTACTGACAACAGACTCTGTCCTCCGCCACCGACCCTGACCCCGTAGTTCACCTACTGACAACAGACTCTGTCCGCCACCGACCCTGATCCCGCAGTACACTTACTGACAACAGGCTCTGTCCTCCGCCACCGGCCCTGACGCTGAAGTACACGAACTGGCAAACAAGCTCTGTCCTCCTTTATCGGCTCTGACCCTGCTGTATACTAAATGGCAACACGCTCTGAAAACAACAAGCCCTGACGTCTGCCACTGACCCAATAATAGCACTGGATTCAAAATACTCTACAAAAAAACAGCAAGCTTTGGTTTCCCTCAGAAGGCCCTGGCTTCGTTAATGCCGCTGATCTAATCAACCGGCTAGGACCTCTAGGCTAGGACTCTGCACGAGAGCGGCCGGAAACCAGATTTAATGTCAGCAAACAAGTCCGACTCGAGAAACAACTTAGGTGTTTTTTATACTAGGGTGAATTTTTCTTTGTGTTCGCGGCTTACGTCCGATTCAAAGAAATCCATGGACGCTCAGTTTTGGCTCGTACCTGAAGATGTTACGTGAATGCTCTCATAACATAACATCTCATAACGCAGATGATGATCTGGCCTTGCATTGCTTCTAGCGTGCTCGTGAGGCCTCCTGCTGTCCGCGACGTCCTTATGTGCACCTCCCATCTGCCCATATTCGCAGAAGTAATGGACTCACCGTAGCATTCATAATGCGACGATGTATTACATAATCCAATATGCTTTTTAAACACCCCAGTATTACGGGACTGGAATTAACCAATAAGGATGAGAGGTGTAAATCACAGATTTTACTAGGTTCAACGTTACGCCCACAGAAAACAATATCATTAAAATAAATGTCCTCCAAACATCGGCCAGGTACGGAGCCACTGGCTGAACTGCATGTCATTCAAAACATTGCCCCGTGCCCCAAACGTTTTAAAAAGAAGCCCAAAGGTAAGGGAAATCGTTTTGAAATTGTTCTGGACGGCAAAAGTCTGTATGCAAAGTCAACATCCGCCTCCTCCACAGAGGTAATCAAACACACCGAACGAGAAAACAAATAATGACTTACCTAAATGACGAAAATCAAAACAGCGAACGAGTCATAATTTGCCAAACCGACGGATGTCTACTTCACAAGCGTGGAAACATAAATCGTGGGCGTTGGGTAAAAAAAAATCAACTTCAAGTCACCTAATGATACTTGTAAAAAGGTGAAATTTCAATATGACAATGGCAAAAGCGATCAGTCCCTTGACAACTCATTCATGCGTCATTCGTCATTGTCCCATGTTATGCCTCATGTGTCATCATCGCAACCTACTTCCATGTACTTGGAAACAATGATTCACCAGGAGAATGTAACATTTGTCATAAAAACATACATAAGAACCGAAACCTGATTAGTGTATTGCAACCTGAATAAACCATAGTATATCTCACCGCCCTACTTCAGCGAACTGAAGACCGAAACTGGAAATGACGCGAGACTTCAAAACAGTGTCCGATCAGCGGAGTCGGACAGTTTCGCTTCCTTGCATAAGCCACCTGAACCTCGACAATGACGCGAGCCGCCGCTCCCTCCCCAGCCGGCGGCCGGGCCGTCCGGGCCGACGTACCTGGCGACGGCGGCCAGGGCTTCTCCAGCGGCTCCCTCGGTCCTCTCACTCTCACTAGCCCGCACCGCGCCCGGCACCAGCACGCTCGGAGGCGGCCTCCAACTGCCACTGGCGCGTCCAGACCGGCCCTATTCCCGGACCCAGCCGGCCCGAAATAGACCCCGAGGCTATTACCAGCAACCGATTCCCGGCCCCGGCGACCTTCCGGGCTCTGCAGGGCTACGGGGTCGCCGGAGCAAGCCGCGTACGAGAGAAGAGGGCGGCAAGCTTCTGTGTCGCCCCGATGGTCATACTTGCCCGGGGGGGAAAGTATGAGCATTGGGACGTCCTGGGAGGGCCTTCGTATTCGCCACAGACACCCCGACGCGTGCTTTAGAACCGTGCAGGCTTGTCGATTTCAACATTCGTCGCTCAAGCCATACACAACAAACATGCGCTGTTCTTCCTTTCTTTTCGTCCTGCGTTAGGCGGACCAACATTCCACAACAAGAAGCGAGGCACAGGCACGTGTCAAAAGAAAGAAGACTTCGAGGACAAAATAATGACCCGGTAGGCCCACCGGGGTATTTTAAATGACTAGCAGATTTAATAACACTTTCATGGCCCTAGTCATTTCGAGTCCCGTCTCAGGTCGCCTATCGTACTGGGTAAATATCACCAGTTGCTGGATTTAGGCGACGGGCCTTACCGCCCAAACCAAACATAATGGCCTCTACATTAGGTCCCAAAGTCAGAAAGCCCGACAAGTACCATCGTGGTGTAAGCTGTGACGCATGCATAGCTCATGACGTAATCGACGGTAACGCAAAACGTGAGCTCACTAAAGAGGCCCATTCTAGGGGGCCAATGATTCGACAATACGTAAATAGGACGGTTAAAGAGTTTAAAATGAATTTTGTCAACTTCAAGAACGAATCACGTGCTTGTGCGACCAACATGTCGATCGTTTGAAAAGCAATGAAAGCTGGCTATGGACAGGAAGAAGTTGCAAGCCTGTCAGCCCCTGTGGCCCACGTTTCATACGATGCCCGGGGCACGCATCTCTCCTTTAGTCCCCACATTTTTGGCATACGGGCAGCAGACATCTGAACCCTGTTTGGTGGGAAGACTTTCTTGTCGCACGGGCGTTCCTTTGTTATATCGTGTGCATATGCACTGGAGGGCTTGTGGTATCCCAGGCACCCATGTAAACTGTGAAAGACCTTCTGTGAGATGTTTGCCACAGGGATACTCTAGGATGACCTATTTCAAAACAGTTGAGCGCAACTTTATTTGTTGATCTTTTCTGACAGGCCTGACAAGGAGAACAGTCTGTGCGGGTTGCAGTTCTTCTAGGTACCCCATGCTTGTAAACCTGTTGCAAGCCTAGTGTGTTATGTCAGTGCCCCAAAAATGACTGAGCTCAAGGATTAATCAGGACACCCCAATGATGCATTTCATTTTTATTTACCACACCACTTAATCCTATTCCCGGCGGGGGCTGAATTTGCCTTCCTCGAGTTTTTTGCTTACCAATGCCAGGTTTTTTGACATGCTTCACGAAACTTTGTCACTTTTCCTACGTGCGCTTTCAACGTATTGGAACAAAAGTTCAGGGGCGGAGCCAGCAAACGTCTTTTCTTAGGCGCCTCAAACCATTTAAAGCCCCATTAATCGTAAACGAAAAATGGCTGCCAATGGTGTTTCCAAGCCAGAACTTAAAACTTTACATGGAAGTACAGGTAAATACTTTGCTAAATACTTGGTAAATACTTGGGCAAATGTAATTTTGCTACTCTAAGACCATTTTGCAAGGTCAGGTTAATGCCAAAAGCCAAAATTTGGTTTCATCGTGACTTGTTTGGCGTTATTTTCCCAAAATCCAAAACCTGGAAAAGGTATGACCTAAAAGGTGGCTTCTACTTGTTTGCCAAGTTTCAGATTGATATCAGGCCGGGTCACGAAATTGTCACCTACAATGTCAGTACACGTACCATAATTCCATACAATGGAATTTTGCAAATGGAATAAACTTGAATTATTGAGAACATTTTTAAACAATATGAAATGCACTCAAGATCATTCCACATGACTTAAAGGTCACTAGAGGTCATTTAAGGTCATAGGTCATAAGCTGACAGGATAAATATGTGACTATCACAGTTCCCCCTTTTTCATGACCTTCGCACTGCCTATGATAACATTACAACAACAAAGTAATATGATTTGTACTTCTTCAGCATAACATGACTAATGAGGAATAAAACAGTACTTTTACCTTTCTTGTTAAATCATTTTTTGAAAAACTAATCCTCCCATTTTGGAAACCTCATGAATTCATGAATGCCTATGAGTTTTCTCAAAACTTCAGATGTGTGCACCAATGGTAAAGGTTCTATCCATAACCTCACGATTCATGCCAATTTCATCAAAATCAGCCCATGAACGACAAAGCTGTAACAAGCCCAAAAATACCCCCAATTTTGTTTTTTCTGCCCCCCTGTATCCACCCCTTTCAAAATTCTGAAAACTTTTGATAAAAAATCTAGTTTACATCACAGCAAGCCAACTGCCATCTGTTGCTATGAAACTGAATGTGTAGTTCCCAGGATTTTGGGAGGGGTAAATCCACCCCCCACACTGGGAATGTCTTACCATCTAGTCTTCTGGGAAAAGGGTTAACTCAAGCTGCAGAGTTATCACCCTGCACTTTGCAGCCCTGAGAGAACAGTGAATGGAAACATCCAGTAAAACATTTTGCCTGAGGTGACTGCTTTAACAAAATACTGTGTGCCCATGAGCATAATTTTCAACCATGCAAAAAAATCAATGAGGGACAGAACCTTGTATTTTGCCCTCTTGGAAAGCATAGCAAGGAAAAGCAAGAATGTTGTGCATAAAGCACACTGCCCTTTCCATGACCTTTGCCTTCTTTTGCACTGCCACACCAAAACATCCTGAGTAGTTCCAACCCAATGTCACTAGATCCAACTCCTGTATCCATTTTTATAATGCCCATCCACATGGCTCTTCATTGGCCATCATTTCTGCTATATGCTTACTATCACTGTCCCTGTTGCCATGGTCACTAGGTGATGATGACAGCACATACCAGTTTTGCAACTGTTCTGCCTCAGTCCCCCCCCCCCCATAATAAATCCAGCTGTCATTACCACACAGCAAGATTACACCCTGTAAAAATGACCAGGGTCTATGCCTGGACCAAATCAAAACATGCAAATGATTGTCACACAATGTGAATCTAACCCACTTTGGCCAATATCACTGTGACACTGTGTTCACCACACTGCTATGCCTCATGCTATCATTGTGTAACATCTCTTTTCTCTGCACCATAAACTGATGCATGTACCTTACCATTATTTTCTAGCACAAATCCAGTGTTGGTGTAGGTTTCATCCCTTCTTTGCAAGAGTACCAACAGCCAAATAACATGGTCAAGAAAGGAAAGTTTCTTCCACCCAAGGACTGTACAGAAGCTGGAGGCACACCATCCCCCTTCCCCATCCCAACCTGTTCTGTTTATATAGCTCCAGTTACTGTTACAGAGCATGTTAAAGCACTGCCACAATCCATGGATCACTGTAGGCTATTTTTGTCCTGGAAACATTTAATGTAATGTGCAGTGCACATACTCTTTGGTAATTACACATTGACAGTTAACTGCAATTCATGAAAAAGAACAATGTTTCAATGTGCCACTTCAATCCACAAGCAATCTGCAAATTGCACAGCACATGTCATTGCTCCCATATGAGAATAACCCAATTTAATATTGATTATTGTAGGCAAGGCCTTCATCTTTAAAAATTCTGCTTAAATCCTTTATTTTTAAATCCAATGGCATGCAATCAGTGATGATTTAATGGTGTAAGTGACACAAATGCAAAAAAATGGTGCTTGCACAACCTGTAAAATCCCTGTTTCATCTATTCTTCAATCTATGTGAGATTTTTCTCCTAATTAAGCCTTTCATTTTACATGCCTGTGTAATTTTATATTTGGATTTAATTTCCCTACCTGCTGCTATAAAATTAAGGGCCTTAAACACCCAGTGTAGTGCAAAAATGTGAGCTCTTCCTGACATTAGTTCATTGGCACTGATTAAGCATAACAAATAAACAAGACAAGCTGCAAGAGAAACTGCCTGAATAACAGAAACTTTACAGTGGCAACCAAAGGATGGGTTTATAATTAAGTCATCTGTAACATGCAATTTGCTTGGCATGGATTCTTCATTCATCTTGTTGCCTACTACACAATGCAATATTCCTATGCCAGAATAAACTGCAAGCAAATGAAAAGAACAGTTTCCAAAAATACAACACAAACCTGCACTTTCACTTCTCAAAAACCGACCCATTCCGTAAGCAGAAAGAAAAACATAGAAGAAAAACATTCCAAATAAAAAAATGACGTTATGGTTCACATGCACCTACCAAACAATTCCCCTATTCAGCAGAGGTGAAAAATACGTCGTTTTGCCTCTTCTGTTGTTAAACCCTTGCAAACTGAGTAAAACAATTGTGAAATACGCGGAACTCGCCCACGCTGTGCGGTTGCTTATCAAACGACATGAAGATGAAGATCGCGATATTCGAAACTCGTCCACGATGTTTTTCAAGAGGCAAAACAATCAAATGTCATAGCTGCGTCATATCTGTCTACAAAACAAGAACATTAACAGGAAATGAAACCAAGGTAAATTATCACAGACTGAATGCAGAATTGGCAATTCATTCAGAGCAAAAAACAGTCAATATAATTCCAGTTCCATATTGTTTCGATTTTCTTGTCTCCAAGAACAACTATGCTTTCCTCACGAATTATGAACTACAAATGCCTATAGGGCCTTGACAAATACACTGGTCTGCGGGACCGTTTTGCCGCTGTTGGATCAGTGGCCTGAATGCATGAATTTTACAACAGATAAACTTTATCCAAGTTGGACCCAAGCGTGTCAGTCACTGATGCAGTTGCATAATATTGTGTAAAAAAACACTGCAAATGCTTTAAATAATTGTTATAACTCAATATGTGAATGTCGTCTGATCCTTATTTCTCAATTACATGTTAACAAAGATTCCATGCCAATACATGCAGCTAAATGCAGAATGTTATAGCGCTGGTGACCAACTCAAGGCAATATGCCAGTCAGCGTAATTCCGACTTGGAATTCCCTGTTGTGCTTGAAAATCTCGTCCAGCTACATTTCTTCCAAGTTTATCTACTATCCTCTGAAATGTATTTTTTTCTGAGTGGAAGCACACTTCTTCATGTTACAGTCATGTCTTGGTAAAAAGTACGAGCACAAAAAGTCGAAGACTAGAAAAAAGTATCACAGGGCTTAAATTTCGCAATACCCTAAAATAGAGCTGCATTACAACTATTTTCAACAGCAATGATCGTTGGCAAGCTCCGGGCGTTTTTGAAAAGCTGATTGCAGCATTTTAGTCCACCAGAATGGCAGTATTTTAGGTTGTGGACCAGTGTCGTCACAGATACAAGTCGATGTGCCCAGTGGCCATACCTTATGCATGGATTATACGGATGTACCTTATCTATGTCTGGATGTACCTTATCTATGCCTGTCTGTGTCTATGTCTGTGTCTGTCTGTCTGTCTTTGTCTCTGTCTCTGTCTCCTCTCTCTCCCAATGTTTCTGTTTCTGTGTGTCCCTGTCTCTGTCTACTTCTACGTGGCTCTGTTTCACTTGCCTTTGTCTGTTTCTGTCTGTTCGTCTGCATCTGTTTGTGTCCATCTTCCTATGCATGTGTCTGTCTGTCTTTCTGCATTCGCCTGTCTATGTCTGTCTCTCCATATCTGTTTATTCACCTGTTCCTCTGTCTCGCTGCCGTTGCACGTACCTCCCCATCAGTCCCTCTGCCTGTCTCCATCTTTCAATATCCCTGTCTGTCCGTCCCCGTCTTCGTCCGACCTAGTTCATACCAGCATTAACGTTGCGCTGTATCTGCTTTGCAGTAGGCGTCGACAAGCACTTCTTTGAGAAGGTTTCTTCATCATTTTCGGCTAGCCGATGTTCAACGTGGGCTGGTGTTCAGTTCACCACCATGAGTGCCTATGTTCACCGTTTTAGGCACGGTTTTGGTTGTGCTGCTGGCACCGCCCTACGCATTCATTTTTTTATTATTTTATTTTATTGCTACTTTTCTTATTTTTTGTTACGATTGTTGACACCATGTGGTACGCTGAACGTTTACATTGTATCGTTTTGCATTGAACGTTATTTGTATATTTGGCAGTTGCGTTGTAAACTCATGTAACAGCGTTTTATCCAGTGTAACTAAGCCAACGAAACTATGATATTTTCAAGCGATAAAGTTTAATGTGATGATTATGATTATGATGGTCCTGATGTGTTTCTTGGAGATGGGAAGTGCTGATGTTGGCTAATAAAAAGTCATCGTGATGAACTTTTTAATTGTACGCCAGGACGCTGTCTGGGAAGGTGCGGATGAAATACTGACATCTGCTGTTTCAGGTCTGCGAATATATTCCTGTCTCTCACGGGACGAAAAGACAGGCAAAAAATAGTACATTACAAGTCAATGCGGAAGACCGTTTCTTTACCCATCTCACTTTCACCCGCTCAGGGGTTTCTTGCTGAAGGTGCGATGGAGATTCGGAACTGTACATAACGAATGCAATGAATGCGCAACGAGCGTGATAACAGGAATATCATTTGCGACTGTGATGTACTTCAGTCTGCCATTGCAATGTCTGATTGGAGTTGTGAGAGGGGAGAGGGCGCTACGCACATATAGGGAGCAGTACAAACGCGGATGTCGCAGCGCATGATTGTGGTTTCTATGTTCAAGCCTTCGTGGGAAGTCTTAGTACAGTTTTTAGCCGCAGAATGGCGCATGCACCGATAAACTTCGGAACCAGTAGCGTACAAGGTGGCAGAAATGACAAGGCCTGGGCCTGACGCCACACGATCTCCATCACTGTCGCGCTTCGTGGACGTCCGACTCGATATTGTTTTGATTGGCCTCACCATGGTGTTGTGGGAATTTGGGCGGTGGCGCACGACCGTTAAAGAGAGACGAATACTACATTTACACTTTACTCGGGCAGTCATGTATGCTGTGTACATAGTTGGAGGTTTTCGAAAACCATTGGGCGGGTTCCCGTGTGGTTTCTGACAGTTTCCAGCCAATGATAAAGGCCTAATGCTAGAATGCTAATGCTAGAATTCCTGAATATTGCGGGGGTTCCGAACCCCCCCCCCCACATCCCTTGGGATTGCCAGCCATGGCTTCCCTCTTTAACGGCCACGCCAGCCACAAGTCTCCGCCTCGACACAACCTGGACAACGAAAGCGGAAGGAGAGATTGTGGCGACAGTCAGTTTTCAAAACATCGGCAATTCGGCAAACTGGCAGAGCGGTCCCAGGTAGTAATTTTGGTGTGCCGCCACATAGGCCGCAGTCCTCGAACATCACTTCATGCTTTACTTCATGCTCAAAACCCCCTGAATTGCTGGCGCTGTCTGCGTCAGCGCTCTGGACAGGCCGCCTGCGGCATCGCGTGCGGCTGACTCTGCTGTCGCCTGTACATTGCTGGCTCTGCTGTCGCCGACTGAGCACGCTTGGCGAGCAGCGGCTGCATTCTTCGACCGTCCCGGTCCTTGATGCGTGACAACCATTTCACGATATACCGTCCTACAGCCGCCGGATCCGATCTGTGTCCGTTCGACCAGTCCAGCGTTTTTGGGAAAAAATGGCATGTTTTTGCCTCTTGCAACACTTTCTCCGAAAACAGCAACTTTGGCTTGGATTGCACATTAAGCCGTCCCCGACTGGGGGGGGGGGGCAGTTGACTGCCCCCCTGAGGTTTTCCTGGGATTGCGAGAGAACAAACAAACACAGAGTCACGAAACTGTACCTTTTGCTTCCTCAATTTTACATCTCGGGTCAAAATTTTGACCTCAGATCCGGCCAGGTGCCTGACCTGGGTCAGGTCAAACAGACCTATGCCAAAAAAAAGTTTAGCGTCCTCTAACTTTTTCGCAAAACAAGATATGTCAATAATACTTTCAGGGATTAGTGATCGTGATAGATGCAACAAATCTGCTATCTTAGATTTTTCGGAATTTTCCGGGTCATTGACCTAAGGCCAAGCCCATTTTTAAAACACGTCGTTTTTTCGGAAATTGACGGAATATTTCCTAACATTTTTAGTGTGGAGTCAAACAGACATCTAGTTACTGTCATTGGGCAAAGTATCAGTGACTTCCAGCCATTGACCTGAGGTCAGGTGACGAATAACTGTAGTGAGCCAAAATGTACCACCGTCAAAATCGACGATGAATTACTCAGAATGGGTAGAAAATGGCAGAACTAGCTTGCACAGACGTCAGTAATACCAGGAACCTCAAACATTTTGAAAAATTAGCATATTTTGGAAATAAACAAGCTCTCGCGGCTAAACCTCCACCAACTGCGTAAATTGGTAACTAATGAATTTTTTCAAAATTTAAGCATGAGAAACCATCACAAGAACCACAAAGATCAATAAAATTGACGTAGACCGTCTTTTTTCGCGAAAATAAAGGAACAATAGAAATAGTTCCCGTCAATTTGTTACCGCATACGGCAGCACCTCACGCCTAGAGCTGCCGCGAGAAATGCCGTGTCTTTAACTCAACGTTTCGGCGTATATATTGAACAAATCTGAGAAATTAGACGTGTATCGGCATTAGCGGACCTTTATTTGTGGGTTGGTACCTTTACCTATGCGTTTTTAGTCACAGCCCATGAGATTCAGGCCATTTCTCGGTCTCATGCTGTCGGCTATGAGAAAACATATATAGGGCGTAAATTGCTTACATATTACCTAACATTAAAAAATGAGACCAGTTTCGAACTCTACTCGTCACAAGCTTTCCAACGGTATACTTATTTTTATCGTGCGACCAACCGTTCGTGAGTTAGAGGGGGCGGCCACCTGCCCCCCCCCCCCAGTCGCCCATGTTCGAAACGGACCGACGGTCGTGCGCGGGTTGAGCTGGGCAGTTGCAAAATCAGATGAGCACTAAGCCGTAAGTTATGCTCTTTTCTGACTAATCAATAAGAAAATTGGACTATAGATTCTTCCACAAAAGGTGGGGGCGAAACGTGAGCCACATAAAATAGGCAGGATGTTAACTCATCCTTTCCCTGTCCGAAAAGCCCTTGGTTTACTGCGGGGAGGGGTCTCGAGAACCCATCCCATGAGTTCGAGAACCCTCCCCCTATGAGTTCGAGATTGGGGAGCAATGGAAGTGAGAGAGATGCCGATCGAAAGCTCGTCAAATTTTGTGAGAAAAAAATCTATTCATACTTATTTAATTCACACTTATTTAAATGGCCAAGAGATGGCACGAAATATAGCACAGATTTGCTCTGTCCTCCCAGCAAACGTCCTACGTTGGTGCAACATTGTTACGACGTCGTATTCTCGTTGTATCTTCACGTACGTTCTGGCCCAGCGAATGTCGTGGTCAGTCGCAGTACAACGTAAAACGCACGTTATCACGCAATTTTATGGCGACGATCACGTACTACATGCCTGGCACGTGAGGACTGCGTTGACCGAAGAGACTGCAGGTCCGAGAATTGTATCGTTTAATATGTGAGTAATGTATGTAAACACAGAACACAGATAAGACAACGGCGACGTTACGACGACGCCTCTCTGGGAATTTCGTAACATAATCTCCGCGCGAGGTACAACGCACGTTGTCGTGCAGCTTTATGGTGACGTTCGCTTCCTTAGTGCATGGGACTTGCGGCCTATGGTGGCCGAGGAGGCTGCGTGTCCAGGAATACCACTGCATTGTCATTTAACTTGTAGCTTAATGGACGTAAGCGGAAATAAAACACTGTAATTCCATCCATGTGATGTCAATAAAGAAATAAAACGAAGAGCTTGAGACTTTGACAAATATTTTATAAGACCTATCGTGCTCCCCACCAATAGCGCAGCCAAAGGGAAAGGGCTTAACCCCCTCCCCCTTAGATTCGGTGTTTTTAAGACAATTAAGACCAAGCTGACATCTCTTTCATTTGTTTGGAAATTTACAGGACAGCCATGCAAACATCCATTGTTTAACCGTTGTAATGACCTGGACAGACCAGGTAATGACCGGCTGAAAGTTAAAAAAATCACCTGGCCCCCCACATTTTTCATGACTGCGCGCCTGCGCCCCATCCAAGGTACCCAAACCTGGGCCCCTACCGATCGTCTGGTGCCCCTTCCCAAACAGTGACCACGAACCCGTCATCTACTCATGCGGGCCTGTCTATCCGCATCCCTTGTCACCTTTGTAAACATCATTTATCAATGCTCCGTCCTGACAGAGCCGCCCCGCCTCGGAAGTGGGCCGGCAGTCCAGACAACGCGACGCGTCGTCGGCCTTTCACCTCCCCCACTTCCCCTTGCCCGTCTAGACTCGGATCTGACCGTTCAGCCAAATTTCTGCACTGCTCGCGTCTCCTGAGTCTGCCGATACATTGGGGACATGCTCAGGAACAGGCAACGACAATGCACATGCGCGTCTTTGCCAATACCCCATCAGGAACGACATGATGTGAATCGGAGGTAGAACGATTTCACTTGCACCTTCGTTTGTTTATCTTTGCAGCAATCTGGGTTCGAAAGACAGAGTCCTTAATCAGTGCCCAGATTAATGCCGGAGGCCCCCTGCAGCTGTCGGAGGGGAAACACTGACACCCAGGGTACAATAGCAAAAGGAAACTGTGTGTAGGGGGCGGGGTAGTTCTAATCATAAGAATTCTCCCCTTTTTCCCGTTTTCCCCTTTTTCCTTTTCTCACCTACCTGCAGAGTTCACTGATAACATTTGCACGAATTCTGTCACGCATTACGCACGTTCTTTGTCTCGTGACTTGTACTTTTATGCCTCCATGTTGTACCAATGGCTGATTTTACAATGTATCTCAAATTAGTAACTGGTAAATGCGGAATATGATGTCGTTTGTTATTAAAAATGTCTTAACGAAAACATAACGCTTCATTGTACAACATGGCATATATACATATATATATATATATATATATATATATATATATATATATATATATATATATATATATATATATATATATATATAGATATACACACTGCCATGGTATGAAGGAACAGCAACACACGACAGTACTTATGCATAGCACGAGGAAAGCAGATCGTCCAATGATTTCGCTCCAAGTAAAAGTGCTGCATGATCATCCTCAAACATGGCAGCCAATCGGCTGGCCTCGCTGTTTGGCGTCAATAATTGAAAACTAAGGAAATACCTACTTCGATGCAATACATAAAAGAAACCTGGTACACTTCATGGTAACCCATACGGAGGGAACGGAGGGAAGGAGGTATGCCATGGTACCCATATGGTACTGTTATAGAACCCCTTAATGGACGGAAACTGGTCTCTACTTACGTAATTTTTAGTGAACATCAAAGTACGTCAGCGCCAATGCACGCACGAGCAAATGCACAAGGAAAGAATGCATCTACGTAAGCAGTACAAACGTACATAAGCCCACACATATGTTTGTCCTATCCATGCATATCTCCATAACAGTTGTAAACGAAAAAGAACGCGCAATGAATGCATACGAGTGCAAATGTGGTCGTGGAAATGTATGCAAACCTAACTGTAGGACCTAGCAAGGACGTACATCATAACTGGTGGGCACTGGAAAATGAGACACTTCGTAAATATACATATATATATATATATATATATATATATATATATATATATATATATATATATTGAACATTACAGGTCTCACCATTGGCATTGGGCACATGCATTCCATCCACTGTTGGCTTCAAAATCATACAAAAAGTTGTGAGGAATTGCAGTTTATTTGCGGCCTTGGAGCCAATGTCAAAGCAAGATGTCCCTGAGACTGTCGCGAGATTTGCCCATGAGAACCCGGGACGGCCCAAATAATTTATTGGGAGACATTGCGAGCCTTCTGGGATCCCGCGAGCGACTGTTTACAAAACGCTAATAGCCCTCAAGAGTCGTGGGAGTGCCTCTCATGCTGGCAACCACCACCAACCAACCAAAACGAGCATGAAAAGACTGCGCCAGCTGACTCGAGCTTCAATTGGAAGACGAGAGATGACACAATCCGTTTTGGCTGGTAGGTTTGGCATCTCGAAAGCGTACGTGAGAAGAATCATGGCAGCAAACAAGGTTCAATATCAAAAAAGCAAGCAGGCACCCCAGGTCACCCAAAAACAAGAAGTCACCCCAGGGCCTATTTTAAGGAAAAATGACTGCGGGGGCAATTCTGCGAACGAGGGGCAACGAGGGGCTGAAACCACCCCCTCCCCCGGCATTTGCGTTCTCCTTGTTAAATTTTAATCACTTCATATATACGTGCATATAAATATAAATATATATATATATATATATATATATATATATATATATATATATAGGGGGGCTGCGCAAATTCTGAATGTGGGGTCGGCCGCCCTGCGTGGCGCCGGGCCGGTCCGTGCCGGCGCCCGGCGGGCGTCGGTGACTGTCGGGTCACCTTGACCGGCGTGGCGCCAATCCGGACATGTGCGGTCCGGATTGGTCGAGACTGATACCATGTGATGAGGAGTCGAGGTCGGGCCGCCGGGTCGCCGGGAAGGAGGTCGGGAAACAGGGTTCGGGCGGCGCGGGCGTAATGTGTTCTGGAGACGACTGAAATAGAGCTGTATATGAAGAGACTATATAGAAGTCTATGTGTTAGAAAGAAGACCACGCTTACACACACACACACACACACACACACACACATATATATATATATATATATATATATATATATATATATCCCTAAGGAAGGGATATATATATAAAGGCGAATTATGATTAAGATTTTTCCAGGGTGCTCTCCCATTAACTGATGCGTCTCTTGGGAGGAAATCATGCATACAAAATATGGCTTTGGCCCAACATTTTCAAGCACTCTCACACGAAGATTGCATGTCCCTTGTGTTGGACTTTATTTTTATTTTAGTGAAATTCGCGCCGGCTTTCGTGCATTTCGAGCCCATTAAAGTCAAAGGATACTATTCCATCTATCCCCAGCAAGACCTCATCCTCCATGGACCTGTGATCCCTGGGAGATTTAGTCAGGGAGAGGTGTGTCTGAAATGCCCCTAAATACGTTTTGTGTTCCAGTTTTTTTTTTAACCAAGTGCACGATACGCATAAAATGTACATGATAGAACTCCTTTTGACACACTGGATCAAAAGACACTTTACAGGCTGTCTCAGGACATAGGTCACTAGCTCTGTCGGCAGCAGTGTGGCTCGGTGGAATGATACTTCAACCCTCTTTGTGGCTTCGGGGTTCTGGCGACGATGTCATTCGACGACTTGCAGCAAGTACTGCTTTAGCGTTTCATCCCTCGTCATTGCCTCACTGTACACTTGGATAAGAGCCACAGCCCGTTCGGCGACGTCGCTGACTAGCGCGATCCCGCGCAGGACTTCCTTGGCGTTTTTGAAGCCAGATGCTGTCTCCCAATCAGCGGGATCGGCGGCAAGGAAGTCCATGTTGATGCCACAGGCCTTCAGGTTGCCCACCGACTTTGTCGTAATGAAGTCGACGGTGATCTTCCTGGCGCAAACCTCCTTTGCCGCGAGATCTATCTGCGGTCGCTTGGGCGGACTCTCCGATCCCTGTTGCTGGAGTGCCGCGTTCATCCTCCTCTTCATCTCACACGGCACGCCCTCGTCGAAGAACGACACACCATCCAGTTCTTCGCTGAGGTACCATAACAGGTGATTTTTATAACAAATAGTATGTCGTATATAATGTCATAATGGATAATAGGTGATTGGCGAACTTCTTGGAGATCGCCTACGAGATTTCAGCATTCAAATCAGGCTTTGCAGGACGGCCAGGTCGTGCACGGGAGCCTTGTCCGCTGATGAAGAGCAGAACCATGCACTGACGTAGACGAAGCGCTTGAGTGCTCCCAGTTCACTGGGAGTCACGGAGAACTGATGGCGAAGCAGGAAGATCTTGATCCCGTAGATTATGCGTTCCATCCATGCACAGTGGAGAGCACCTAGTTGGGTAGCTTAATTCCCCGAGGAGGTTCTTGACCAAAGAGGATGATAGAAGACCTCAAAGAACTCACCATAATCATCGCTAGGCTCGATTTCGGCGAGCTTCTCATGGCAGAAGGCGACCTCACGATCCTTGGAGGAGAGAAACGTTTCGGCCACTGCCGGCTCCAGGTCTTCATGCATCATGGATTCAAACTTGCTCCGAGCAATGGGTCTCCATCTCTTCTTGAAGCGCTTGAACAAGGAACTTCCCGGTCCCGAGGACGGACCGAAGCGCGTGGAGAAAAGTTCCGTCACAGTTTGTAGATATGATGACGACAAGCAAAGTGAAGGAACTGTTGTCCAAACTTCTGTTAAAGAAACGTGTTTGCTCCCACAACTTGTCCAGTATTGCTGGAGTGGGTATCGAAGCTTATCCCGACCACTTTATCCGAAACCTCCCAGTCTTCCAGACAGTGAGCGGCAACGTCGGCTGGCGCTGCTCCAGCCCTGCGTGCAAACTTCGGAACATCGAGGAGCTTGCAGGCACTTCTTGGACCGGTTACAATGACAGGGAGTCGACCCACCTTTTCCTTTCTATTGTCAGGTAACAGTTTGCCGTCCCAGTGGACCACCAGGCTGGGTGACACGGAGAAAGAATGCTAGATTTCGTCCGCAATGGCTTTTCTCTGCGATCTACGCGCCCGCCTGGTTGGGCTTCTGTGATCGCCAATTCAGAGGCGCTGTAGACGAGGGCCGAGGCCGTCGCCGATAGGAAGTGAATTGCAGAGCAATTATTGAGCTTGGTCCGATCGAGGGCTGCTGCCAGACCAGGAGTGACGATGTTCTGGGCTCTCTTACAGGGCCGCTTCGAAGGAGAAGGCATGGCGAAGGGCTGCGGGTCATCTTGATCTGTCAGTTCTGTGTTGTCGGTAGACGAGCATTCCAGTTGGACAGTTGTCTCCTGCTCGGTCTGCTGTTCAGTCTAACGGCGGGCCCTTTAAAGCTTCGGCCTACTGTTGCTGAAGAACTCGCTCCTCCTTCTCAGAAGGAAACTTATCGAATACCACCATGACACCTCGACGACCTGGCCCTCTTTGGGCCTGGAGAAGAAGAGAATCTTTCTCTCCTTGGTTTTGATGGTCTTGATGGTACCGACAATGGCAATGTCACAAAGGTTTTTGAGGTCGTCTCTAAATTCATTCTTCTTGTGAATTTCCGGGTTGGACCTCCAGCATTTGCCTTTGATGACATCTCGGTAGTGGTCAAGCTTCCTGCTGGGCTTCTTTATCACGCTCCGCGCCGGTGCAGTGAGAATAAGGGTTTTGTTCCACGTCCTCATCACTTCGCGGACGATGTCTTTTGACCGCCCTCTGGGTGAGCCTATCCACACGGTGAGACTGAAAACATTGCTGCAGCACTTCTCACCCCGAAGGCAGTTTGTTTCCTGGCACTGATTCGACCGGAGCACCGATCAACCAAAGCTCGTTTTTTTCTCGTTGTGCATATCCCGGTGTCTAAGATTGCGCGGGGAATTGCGAGACCGGCACCGTGGGTTACCGTGGCATGGCCAGGTGTAGTACTTCAAAACTGTGATATATGTCAGTCTGCAAACGATGGCCATGATAATGACGAGATGTTGCGGTAGCTTCGATTCTTCCCTAAATGGGGCAGCGGGTTGCCTGTCCGGGATAGTTTCTGATGATCTAATCTATCCCCAAAATACAATTTCTCACCAAATTTTGGTTAATATGTTTCGCAGCCCTAAGCAAAAATGCAACAGCTGTCCCAAAACAGGGAGAACAAACTGCTGCATTTCAAGATTGTCGACCCAAAAGTAAAAAAAGACACAAATTGAAATATTCGCCTTAGCTCCGTTCAATGAGATATTGTCAACACTTACCATGATCTGCAGTCTGGGCTATGCCATGTTGGTGAAGCAGATGGAACATGCTCATGGAATGCATAAACCCATGCCCAAGGAGCAGCAAGAGTGGTGGTTTTGATAAATGACTGATTACTTTTGTTTCCCTCGCGTAAAACTAGGGTTTAGTCGCCTAGTTCAGTGAAGTTCTACCAGCTAGATAATGGGATTTTAGCAGGGCTTTCAGACCAGGGTGACAACTACAGCACTGCTGGGCTGTTATCGCATTGATATGAATATTGTCTCACCAAGGCGAAACCGCCCGGACCACCAGTTCACCCTTCAGTTTTCTTGCGTTTTAATATGTACGTATGTATGTAATACTTGTATGTAATACAAATGTGTAATACATGGTTGCCTGCCTCATCATCTTTAACGTGCTTACAATGTAATGAAACGCCTTGGCCGCCCACGAGACAATCGTGGCATCGGGTGCCGGCGTACCAACTACCAAACACCCTCGCCAACGGTCACTGGGCATGTGTGCAATACGTATCATAAAGCGATGCTTCTTAGTGTGTTCCCAAATTAGTCAATGATTTAAAATATCCTTCGTAGATGAGATGCCGCTTCGCGAGAGACTCGTGTGCAGCGGTTTATGGAATGCCCTCCTGTTTACGCCATACAGCGATGACCGCAGTGGTCCCTCTACCCCTGGCTGTTTTTTTTTCTTTGCATGGGCAAAGGCTCTTGACTGGGGGGGCAAAGTATAGGACTGGGGGGCATTTGCCCCCCAGTTAACATGTTAAAATAGGTCCTGAGTCACCCAAAAGATCCGCATCCGGAAACTGTCGCCCGGATGCAAGTCAAATTGAGAAGAATACGACATCGTCATGGACGACGAAACTTACTTCACCCACCAAGGAAGCCATGTGCCAGGAAACCTTGGATACTACGTTGGACCTGGTGGAGACTGCCCAGCACAAGTACAACTGAGGCCAGAAAGCAAGTTCCCACGTAACCTTCTCGTGTGGCTCTCCATCTCTCCAAGGGGTGTGACGTGTCCAGGTATGCCAAGCACGTGTAATGTTGATGGCACCGTGTACCGTGCGAAGTGCATAAGAAATGTGCTCATCCCATTTTTGAATGAGAACTATCCCAACAGGGATATGCTGTTTCGGCCAGACTTGGCCAGCGCTCATTATGCAAGGAAAATTCTCGAGATGCTGGAAAAGGCCAGAGTGCCTTATGCAACGCGTGACACCAATCCCCTGTGTGCCCCAGCTACGTCCTGCTGAAGACGTCTAGGGCATCAATAAACAACGGGTGTATCAGGGAAGCTGGTATACAACATCCCATCTTGCCCTGAAGCTCAGGATACGTCAGGTGACCGCTGCCCTGGATCCAGGAATGCCGAGCAAAATGCTGGTGCGCGTGCCCAGGCGCGTGCGCTCTGCAGACAAAGTAGGGATGGTGGATCCATCCATCCAGAGGGTCAACCAGAGGTTCCATTAGGCAAGAACTGACGACAACATCCATGACTACATATTGTCAAGATTAATGTGCATACGGTAATAAATGTGCTCGCAGCATAACTTTAAATATTGCTTCATTTTCCAGTGTCCACCCGCTATAAGGCGCGCACCAAAACACGCGTCTGGTCAGACTCAAAGCAAAATGTTCTTTGAAAATAGCGTGGAAAGCCTCTAATGTAACCTCTCCGGCAAATGAAAATTGATCAGGTACGTAAGATCGCATGATCAAAAGAACCAAGGCCATACAGTTTTTTGTTATTATTTTGCTTTTAATTATTGTCCAGCCTTCAGGAAAACCAAAGGCGGCAGATGTCAAATTTTGTCATATGCCACTGGAATATGACGAAGTTTATAGACAAAAGCAGTTTTATGCAGCAGATCTCATTTAACCGAGAGGAATACATACAATGTCTGTTCTTGTAATATGCATGTGATCACTATTCCGCGCACCTGCGAAATCGATGTATATCTGGTGCAGATCCCTTGGCTCAGGGAGGCCAGGGCCCCCATGCCCCCCCTTGGCTACGTCCCTGTCAACGGTAGTACAGCGGTGCAGCCACGCAGGGACGCCTTTCGAGGGTATGCAATGTAAACATTGTTTCCCCGCTGAAAGACCATGCTTTTGGCAAGCACTTTTGCCATAGAAACAGAAGTCGAGGAAACTACGACACAAAATCCTCAAGGAAATTTCTTCGGTATGATCCTTCAGGACTTCTTTTTCGGTTTGGAAACGACAGAACGAGATAAAAAGGTTGTTGCATCGTGCTTGCCTCGCCCACTACAGAAGCAAGAACCTCGCTAGTTTGCTCCATGTTGAAAAGCGCCAAGTTTGCAACAAGTTTTATACCAAAACTTTCGTAGAGTTTGCGTTAAAAAAGTGTCATGAAGGGCGTTCCACCATTCCAGCCCGCCTGTTCTGGTCAGGGTTTAAAAGCGTGACCGTCGGAACAGGTCGGATCGGTTCGGACAGCTCAACATGATCTGCTCCTGCACATCGATGCAGGACGCCTTTCGCCTGATGTTTCGTTCTTTTCAAGACCTATGTATTTGTAAATCAATGCGCTTCATGAACTGCAGAAGGCAATGACGTCCATCAAGGGCATATCAAATACTGGAACCTAATGCCGTGTATTTGGCGGCAGCCCACGTGCGCATGCAGACCAATGGGACTAGAATGCCAATGAGACTTCATTGCTGGCATGCCATGTTCTTGGGATCCTGGATTGGATGATTTAAATACGTACATGTTTGAATAAGCACTCGTACTTCAAAACGAACATATTTGCTTTCGAGCTCGACAATGAAACCTTCCCACGCAGCAACCGGTACGAGAGACTGGGACGTTTGCGATTGCGGCAATCGATGCTTTGCTGAGACAAAAAATAAAAAATAAAAAGCAGGATAGGGAGTGCCACAGTCATGTATGCATTGTGTGATGTACGTCTTCTTTTAACAAATGACTTCAAGGCCACGGAATTTGTGTACATGAGGCCAGGAATAAAATTGTAGCTTGCTGATTATCTCGTTTTTACATTTGTGTATATCTCTAGTCTTGAAAAATTTTGCTCCTGTTCAATATTACAGGTTATGTCTATATTTTGGAACCACGTGAAAGTCATTACGTTTGCAATTTATGACCTAACACTCGGCTTTGTCGGTTGATTAAAGGTGTCAACACATCAGAATGTTAAGAAGCTGCGCACTAAAATGGATTGTTTACTTGACAGGGAAATTCCCCTTTTTAAGCCTGGTTCACAGCTATTCCGCAGTACGGAGCGGCGGAAAGGAAATGATGCTTTGTTCTGATATTTGGCCAGGCCTACGGCACCGGAGACAGCCAGTTCTTCCCGGGAAACACACGCCGTAAGGTGGTAGGGTTGGAGAGGTACTTCTTCATTGTTATCTAAATTCAGTTCACTTTTAAGCTGAATTTAGTGCTGGTTGTATGGCGCTTGATATTTTATTGTTTTATCACAGCATACGTCTGAGAATGTGAGAAAATTGCGTCGATGATATCAACAAAATCAATAGATCAGTGCAAATCAAGCCAGGTCTCTTGTCCTAACTGTGTGGCATTTGGCCATGATTTTACAATGCGCTTTCAAATGCTGAGACGTGACACTGTGACGTGACACTATAAAGTACTTCCAAATGTCGTATTAGCACCGCTGATATGACGGGGAATGATTGCTGGTACCAATGCCGTCTTGCCTCGTTGTCACCATGGAGCGAAGCTAGGCCAGTGCGAAATGAGTATGTACCTGCAGCTCACTACTGGATGTTTAGTAATGGGCTGAAGAACAAAAAAGAAATCCTTTTACGCATGTCTTTATTCATTAGCAATTTCCCCTCCTTAAAAAGGGGTCCATACCGGATGTGCCGAGGTATTAAACTAAACAGAGCTGGACGCGACCTGCGTCTACGATCTTATTCGGCACAAATCATTCACATCGCGATTCCACAGGATATCTTGCGAGCGGGAAACCAAGATGTTGGGAAGACCTGCCTGTTCTTCTGAGAGCAGGCCACATTTTCTTTTTCATGACACCGTGGTACCCACGACATTGAGCAGAACACGTTGTCTGTTTCAAATGCCGTCGGGGTGGGCTCGTTCCGATTGGCAGTGGTCCGTTGGGTCGTTGACAGCCGATGAGTGGGCTGCGCTAAAGGCAGGCTGGCACCGTGAACGGCTCCACTTTATTCGATCACTGGAGTTCGACTGAACTGCACTACCATTGTCCTAGAAGCCGCTGGAAAACGCCTCAGTGTCCATTTCTCGGGATCTGATCTATGAGGAGATGCGTAGCCTTTCCATCAGAATCCCAAATATTGATGATTTCTGAGTCATGCAACGGGAACCATTCGGACCATTGATCAAAGATCAATTCGGACCATTCGGTATTCTGACCCGTCATCACAGCACATCTCTGTCACAGAATGTCCCACTATACAACTTTTTTCCCTAGTGCTTAACACTGGCAATCACCTCTTGATGCAGTATTAAATGTTGCAACATCATACAAACCAATCAAACCTAAATCATACATTTATTACATTGTTTTGAGTGATTACATTCAATCAGTTCAGCTAAAATCCACGTGTACAACAATGTAGTAGCCCAAGCAACACTAACCACCTCCGGTCTTTCCACTAAACCAAAGTTGCAACTTTCAATACCACTTACAAGAACTGGTGTAGAAAGTGCATCCACAACATGGAATCAATGGCAAAATAATGGTGTTATTGCAGTAAAGCAGCACGAAATCTCCGGTCTAGCTCGCCAATTTCCCATAACCATTTGTTTGTTTGTTTGTTTGTTGTGGGTTAGGACGCACAGCCTCTTGGGCTCAAGCGTCGCTGTCCTCAGTCAAGTCTTTGTCTCATCGGGCGTCAGTCATTCGTCTGCCCCATAACCATCTTGTTGCACTGAGGGTCCACATATGCCGCAAAACTTGACACGGCGTAAACAACGCACAACTGTACGAAATCGCCAACGAGACCTGCGCAGACGTTGTGTGCCACGCACAGTTCACCGAAAAAAAAAATGTTTGGATAACAGTAGTTAAACTTTATCAAATTCCATCCAAGAACATGCAACAAGCGCCTTTTCACTGAGATTCGTAAGTACGCCGGGGATCTGTGACGTCACTGGTCCACAGTGAACACGCAGTTGTCATGGCGATGTCACCCCCTGACAAATACTACCTACATTTTAGGACATCTCGTGCGCAGATGTTTCAATTCAACCCCGGGAACAAATGGTGTGCATGGCTATGTGTCGAAACATTTTCCTCATTCAATGAGAAGATGGGGAGTTCTTTCGTGTTGAATTGCTACGAAAGGCTTGTTGGACGCGTGACGGCAAAAAGACAGTATATTATACCACAGGAACATCATATTGATGATGGTGAGGGAATTTTCCGTTGGAAGTCGTGCTGGAGCCTGGCATGAAATGACTGGTTTATGTTATCCTGTGAGTGGCAAACCGACCACTGCTGTTTTCGTGGCTAATTTGTGTGCTGTTCAGTGATGCAGGGATCATTTTGTGCATTTTCCAGTGTATGATATAACTGAATAGCCATGTGCCGGGATGTTACTGCAATCACAGCAAATAAATCAACAAGTCACGAGTCATGTGAGTCAGTAAGTAACAAGTGCTGCATGGTGAATAAAGTATCCTGAATAAAAAATTTATCACTGTAACAAAGACTGATTATGATACAGGCAAAGTAGCACCATGCCACAGTTTTTATACTGTTTGTTCTATGTTTCCTTTATGTGTGTCCCTTGAAAATGCAAAGTAGATTACTTGCAAATTGGGCCATGCAGATATGTTCATCATAAAGTTGGAGAAATTGACATAGTTAAATTTAGTTTTGTTTTGGTTATGTGACACATTTAATTTTGTGGCATCCTGGATTCTTGACTCATATTGTATGTATCTCTGAGCACTCATTGTGCCTTCTCATAAATATAGGGATATTGGCTTTGACAATAAAAACCTGGCATTTAACACTGGTAGGATTCAACAAAACCTTGTTGGTACTGTATGTATCACTGATATGCATTTTGGCTTGCAGTTAAGCTGTCTTGGTGCACACCTTGCATTTGGCATGCACCATGCATTGCATTATTGCATGCCAGAAGGTAAACTCAACAGGGAAAAGTAAGATTGCTCAGATAAGGCTCTGATGACCATAAGACATTGGCATGTAGTCTTGTCATCCTGGTGAACCTCTGTAACATATTTGCTGCAGTTTTCAACTTGATCCAAAGATGCAGCAGAGTAAAAGTAGCAAACTACTGATGAATGTCAGTGGGTACAAGAAAGAAAAGAGGAATGGCCATGGTGGCCATGGCCATGGTGTATCAGGCACAACACCATGCAATAATTTTCCAGCCATTGTTACCTGTTGTGGTTGAGGAATATATGACAAAGACAGTTGCTTATCTAAGAGAAATTATGGCAAGATGCATCAAGTGTGACACTGTGTAGACAGTTGTTTGTGTCAGTTGTTATGTGCATGAGAATAAGATTTTGCAAAACTAAATGAGCATGTGTATTGTGCACACCTCGAATTTCATCCAGCTTCCTCAGGTTTTTCTACCTTTTTGCACTTAGTGTTTTTGTCATGGAAAGATGAAATGTGACCATATTTTAAGTGCTTTGAAGTAACTATCACAGACAAAAATGCAAACCTAATGATACCAAAGATGACTAAAAATGACATGCATTTTTCCCAAATTGCACTGCATTGGGTGTTTTTTCATATTTTGCAGTTATGTAGTAAGTGGTTGAAATGTATGAGTTTTGCATGATGCAGATGTTGTTATTCTTCATGGTATATAATAATTAAGTTTGAATGTTGTGGAATTTATCTTTTGTGGTTTCCTTTATTAATGCTGAGCTAGATAATTTTTCTTATATTGGAGAAAAGCATTTTTAGAATGTAGTTTCCATAGTCTGCTTCCAAGTTTGATGGATTTCTCTTGTTGCAGTGGCCTGTAATTGGTTGTCAGGGTTCCTATGTAACCTGGTGTTTTTCTCCATAATTTGTTCATTGCAGTGGTTGGATTGACTGGTCTATGAATGGAGTGAACATTTTTACTGCAATCCTGTGTTGATGTCATTGCACTTATTCCTCGGTTTTGAAGTGCTCTTTGTGAGAGACATCCCTTATGCTGCAAGCAGTACAAAACACTGTGACATTTTGCAGTCATAAGATAGTACCTGATACTGGGATGTATCTGGCTTTTGTATGCTGCATATTCATGAAAAAAAATAATGAAAAGTTTATGTTTTGAATTGAATTTGTTGTTCCATCATCCAGTGCATGCTCGTCTTGTTTTTTTTGTTTTCATTGTTGAAGTCTGATACAGGCTGATACATATCTCCTTTCAGTTCAGCACAGGGAGAATTGCCAGGTGTGTAATGCAGCTAGTAGCACAGACCCGAAAATGCTCGCAAAACACATATGGAGAGAAGAGTAAGTGAGCTGTTTGTCGCTTGATGCATATTGTTGTGTAAACAGTTTTGTTACTGTTTTATATGTCTCTTTTTTGCATTGCAAGTTATGTTTGGCCACTGTTCTGTGCCAGGTTTATGGAGTCTGTGAGTTCTGACCATGAATGTTCTGAGCTGTGCTGTGTGATATTGGAGAATGTGCAGGGTTTTTATTAATGACATTGGAAGTGAGTGTGCTTTGTTCGTTTATTTTAAGGTATCAACAGTGTCACGCTGCTTGGACGGGCCGGGTCGAGTCCTCAGAAGCGAGGTACTGAAGAAAATCCTGTTGTGGTGTTCTCGATGGCCACAAATACTTATCACAGGCATGAAGAAGGTACGTTTTTAGCGGACGTGGACAGTGGGCGTGGACAGGGGATCCAGGTTGGCTGGGCGTTTTTTTTTTAACTTTTTGCATTTGGAGCTACATGTCTTCAATTTATTGCTTGCCTGCCTAAGGTGGTATCTGCAATTCATCAAATTGTTCTATTTCCTTTCTTCTTCAGACATTGTGCTGACCTGTAACAGGAAGCCTGAGTCCATACAAAGGCGTATTTTTCACGGGTCATTGCAGTGGTTTCTGTTTGGCGTTCGGCGTGAGTTTGGGTAACGAAGGAGCGTAGAATGTTGATCTCAGTTATCATTGAGTCACAGCACGTCGAGGCAGGCGATGTTTGGGTACCTCCGTAAGCTGTAAAAACGTAAAAGATCTGGTTATGTACGCAATTGTCGAAATACTTTTAGTTCAAACACCGCGAGGAATGTGGGGTGCAATGCTGCTGTTGGTGTTCGTGTGACTGAGATCGGTATTTGGTCGAAACGAAAGGACAGCTAGAGACGATTTCATCATTTGTTGTCGGCAGTGCAGTGCACTCACCCTGTGTCATGGCTGTCGGGCTACACGTGGTACACAATGGCTTTGTTGCAGGAGATATCAGCCAGCACGTGCAGTGGCACAGGATCAGCGTGTTCCGGCCGCTGCTGCGTGACACAGTCTTCCAGAACCTGTCCAAGGGCCAGCGGCTGCTGGTGCGGGGCAGCATCAGCTACTACACGGTGAGCGAGCCTGACCGACTACCAGCGTCAGCAGGAACGAGCTGCCCGCCTTGGGATGGCTGTGATGAAAACGTTGCTCGCTTGTGTCACCTCTTGGATGTTTTCGTTTGATTTTTATGGTAGGATAAAGCATTACAGGAGCGTGCGGCTTTCACTACACGGAAAATGTTAGCAGCTCTTCCAGGCGGTTGAAAATCAGAGTAGAGCTTTCAGAGAATGTCGGACCGCGAATCTCTTAGGATCCGTCACAAATTATTGCACATTTACCCTTCTGGCCTTCACCAGACGCCGTGTTGCAGTGCATTTCATTTCGTACAACGTAGCGCTCATGGAATCATTTCCAGGTGCAAGACGCGTTCAACAACGTCAGCACAGTGACGAGCATAGTGGCCGACGACGTCATCTTCTTGACACGCGCGAAGGAGACGGAGATTCGTGCTGTTGAGGACAGCGATGAGCCGTAGTAGGTAGCCAGGAGCACTGAGGCCGGGACCCAAGGACCGGTGGTCCCTGTGGGCGCCGATGTCAACGTCTTTTATGTACGTTTTGCGGATCTCTGCGGAGCTAGTTGCAGCTTAGATGCTGTCCTTGTACTGTGTGTCGTTGCGAGGAAATGACGCCGGCGATGCACATCTTAGTGCCAGCGTGCGCAGCCGATTACGGAATACAGCTGAGGATATCTTGATGAAAATGTTTATTTAATTACACCATTGTACAGTGTCTATGCCTGACTTGTGAGTCGCTGCTGCGCGCACAAGCACCCGGTCATTGCTTGTCACAACAGAAATACAACACATTGTCACGTTCCTCCCGTTTAGGCCTTACAAAATAAATGCTTCCAAGTAGAGGCTAGAGCAGCGGAATCACCAAGTCTCGTAGATCACAAAGCATTGAAGAACGGCTGGTTTGGTGGGGCGGTACGGCCCTGGCGGGCAGCCGCCGGACGCTGGGCCGACTAACGCAACACGCGTCGCCCCCCCCCCGGGGCGGGGCGGAGGGTGGGTTCAGACCCCGGCTGGCGGAGCGGAATTGAAGTTGACCACGGACATAGCGGCCCACAGCCCAGGAAGGGGTCAACAACCCAGCGATGGGCCTGGTGCGCTGTCGCACGCCCTGGTCCGGTGACTGCGAGGTGTGGTCGCTATGGCCGCGCCGGCCGCCGGGGCAGGCGCTCGCCGCGTCCCTATCACAAGAACCCTGCTCGCACTCGCGCCATCTTCGTGACTTTCGGCCCCGTCGGCATCGACGGCAGGAGGTGACGGCGCAGCGCGGCCGCGAACACGCGTCCTGGGTCTGCCAGCGGGGACTGGGCGGGCTGAGCTTGTCTCCGCTGGTCGGAGGGCACGGCGCGGCTGAATCGCGGGGCCGTGGCCGCCCTGGAAGAGGCGGGCGGTGACGAGGGAGAGACGGAAAGGGTGCTGGAGACGGTCGGGCAGTGGGTCCCGGTCGGGGCGGCGCTGGCCGGGCGCCGCCGGATTGTCGGCCGCCGGCGCTCTACACCGACTGGCTGCCCGGGAAGGCGGACGGGTGGTGCGGTCGGTCGGGCCGGTCCTCCAGCTTGTCGTAGTCGACGCAGAACTCTTTCGGCACCTTCCGCCAGCTCTGTGTGTCGAAGTAGTAGTAGGTGCCGCGCTCGTAGGTGTTGGTCTTTTCCACGGGCGGCAGGCCGGGCGCTCGCGTGATCCATACCCGGTCCTCCTTCAGGTACCGCCAGTCACGGTTGTAACTGTCGGGACAGGTACTGCATCAGCCGACCGGCATGCCCCACGGCGGGCGCCTTATCGCTCAGACGGGACCAAAGCGGGGACCAACGGCAATGGCTAACCACATCTTACGCAAGTTGTGATTCGCACTCTCGTCAGAACACAGTGCAGTCTACGAACGCACCAGAACTGTTTTAGTTGCGTCAAGAAAGCTCACCGTGGCAACAAGAACAGCGACGCTAGGTGGGCTAGGTGGCAGTCTTTACGGCGCCCGAAGACGCCATGCCACAGAAAAGATGGCAGCCGAGGGCAGGAAGCTTCCGTTACGCTGTCCTGAGGTGGCTTGGGTACCGACCGCGCTACGCATCGCATTGCACGAACGATGCGGAATGCTCTAACACTTCGGACCTCAACGTATCTGTATGATCCCACAGAGGATCCCACAATGCTACGAAGGGCGTGCCGATCAAGGGGCTCTCAATGCACGCGGCCTGGCTGGAATGAGTTCCGTAAGCCAATGAGAAGGCGTACATCTGATTTCACCGCAACGGACTTCACCAGATGCTTGACGTCTGGTTCACCGACAACCAACAGTGGGACGGCTCTCGGAGTCGTACTCACAGTTCCCTGGCAGCCAGTATTTGCAGCACGTCCCCGGCGTTCATGTAGAAGATGTGAAACAACAAGTCCTCCCCATACCGACTTAGCGATATCTGGGCCAGCTTTTCCCTGTAACAAGCAGACGCGACCTAGCCACCTTGGTGTTTTGCACCCCGTGCGAGTCAGAGTTAAGATTGAGCTTCCAAATCCTCTTTCCACGTCTGTGCACCATTCTACGCCTGACTCCTTATTCCATGACTTAAGTCACACTTTCGGCATTCACGGACATTCACGACTATTCCATACAAAGGTCTGATAAAGTAACAAACAGTCTTAATAGGCCCTGCGCTCTCGGCTTTCCCCGACACGACAACAGTATTACTTTTCACCACCAACGGCCGAGAGTGCGGCCGTGGTCTCGATTCCGGCTGCGGCTGGACGCTCGGTCCGGCGTGGGCCGGCCGGCGTTCGGTCACCTTGTGACGCCGTTGGTGAGGTACTCCCGCGGCACGTAAAAGTCGATGTCCTGCGCTCGACAGGGCGCCTCCGCCCAGGCGCCGCCGAACGTCAGGTACTGGTTGTCTGGCGACTTGAGATTGAGCCCGAGCGTGGTCAGGTCGGAGCCCTGCGCCAGCTGCACGATATTCTGGTCCGTCTCGGCCGTCCGGATGAACGAGAGGAAGCCCACCATGCCGAACTGGTCGGCCACCATACTGGCCGGGATGTTGGTCACCTTCCCTGCAGGGGGCGCGCGCGTCACGTAAGACCCGTCGGGTACGGCTGGCAGCCCGCCGCCGGCTGCGTCACAACACCAGACCGAGCACATCGCTGAACTGCGCCGCACGTACATGTCATAAATTTCGGCAGCTGAAAAACCAAGGTGTTCCGTAGTGTCGGCAGCACAGTCGGTTGGCCGTCTGCCACCGCTCCCCACCCTGGCAAGGTGGGTTCGAGTCGCCTTGGCTCTCGCTATTTGTCTACAAGTCACTTGCCAACCCTCCACTTACCGGGGAGGAGGGGCACTATCAATCGCATGGCCGTATCGTTCATGTCGGCACATTTACCTTTCGCCGCGACATTATACCGTTAACTGGAATTGTGCTATCGGGTGCACGGATCAGAATCCGTGCAACAAGCACAACCTAGTGCGGACTTTGATTCCAAAGCACCCTGGCAAACCATTCGAATCAAATTTATTAAAAAAAAAACTGAGCAATCTGACGCCAAATCTTCTCTCGGGGCTACTGTAAAACTACACGGCAAGACGCCTTACAGCGGCTGAAACTAGGCGGTATTTCAAAAGCACTGATTATATTGTTCCGTACCGTCTGGGGGTATACGCATGCCTCTGGCACTGTAGTATACATCGGTAAGCCTTTTTCCTGCCTATCCGTCCCGTCAGGATGCATCTGTATGACCTGCTTGTGCTCCTCCACACTGCCGGGGTGCACCTGTAACGCCTCTTTCTGCAGGAAGTGCCCGGATACATCTCGAACACCTGCTCCTGTCGTTCGCACATACTAGGCGCATCCGTACATCCTGATCTTCCTTCGAGCAATTCGGATGGATCTACGCGTCCTGTCCTTACAGCGGTTCCACACATCGGTGTAAATCTATTAAACGTCTCCACTCTTTCTTAGGCACCGGCTGTGTCCCTCCACACGGGTTTGGTATGCGCTCCAGCGTACCGTCTGGGTGCGTTTGGATGCCCTGTTTCTGCTGTTTGCTAGCGGACGAGCCGCCGATGGCGAGCGAACCCGAGTTCTCCATGCCCTGGTCAGACTGGTTGGCGCGCTCCGGCTGGCTGCCGGGCAGCGCGGGAAAGTCCTCCGACGACATGGTAAACTCGGAAGATTCGCTTGTCTGCTGCTTCACCATCCCCACTGCGGACAGAGGCGACCAACGCTCAGGGGCGGCAGAGGGAGTCAACGCACATATGCGTCATGGAGCTGCCGCCAACATTACGACGATCCGAGGGAGGACGGGGCATTGTCTTCTGCCCTGCCACCAACGGCAACACATATCTGCGTCAAAATACGTTTACGAATAACTTTGTCGTCAATCTTTCTCCAGACACGGAACAGTGTTAGGTCAACTGCTAAGACAAAGCCCCTTCACGTGGTCGCTAAATTTTTCCACATCAAAGCAACCAGCGAAATGAATCTTCCCCTTCGGCATTTTTAACAACCTGATTCTATTCGTAGCGACGGCATACACCACAGTATGCGCTACTCAAAACTACACAACTGATTCATGCCCATATTTTTTGGCATTTCTGTTTTTTAACCCTGTTCACTTGACGGTATTGCACCTGAGGCCTAGACGGTATTGCCCATTCCCGGCAGGGGGACAGATTCGCCCCCCTGAGACCTCGGGAACTACACATTCGATTTCAACGCAAAAAAACGGTAATCGGTTTGCTATGACGTAAACTACATTTTTATCAAAAGCGATTTCGCAAATTTCAAAACGGGTGGATACAGGGGGCAAAAATGCCAAAATGGGGTTATTTTTGGTCCTGTTATAACTCTGTTGATTATGGATCGATTTTGATGACAATGGCATAAATTCAGAGATTATGGATGAGAGCTTTACCATTGGTCCATACATTTGAAATTTTGAGAAAATTCGTAGGCGTTCACAGGATTCGAAAATATGACTAGTTTTTCAAAAACTGAATTTCTATTTGCATTTGCATGAATATCTGAATTTCAAAAAATGAATTTGCAAAAAAAGTTAAAAACACATTTTTAGCTTCCACTAGTCATGCCATGCTGAAGAAGTACAAATCGTATTACAATGTTTGCATAATGTTAGCATAGGTGGTACCAGGGGCATGAAAAAGGAGGAACTGTCATGGTCACATGTTCATCGGGTCGACTTACGGCCTCTGACCTTAAATGGCCTCCAATGACCTTACAGCCGCATGAAGTGATCTGGAATGCCTTTCACATTGTTTGAAAACGTTTCCAATCATCTGAATCCATTCTTTTTCTAAAATTCCACTTTAAAGCTGTCGTGATGTAAGGATATTTTACTGACATTTCCGGCCAAAGCTCCTTGATCCGACTTGGTATCAACCTGGAACTTGATACACAAGTAGAAGGCATCCTTCTAGGTCAAATGTATTCTTGGTTCGCCATTTCGAAAAACAGCGCCAAAATGATTACCATGAAACCCAAATTTGACCTGACCTTGTGAAGTGGTCTCAAATTAACGAAACTGTATGTGCATGCTTGCCCAACTATTTACCTATACACCTACATCAAGTGTTAAGTTCTATCTTACAAACGCTGTTTTTGGCCGTCATTTTCCTTTTACCCTCCACAGGGCAATCAATGACCTGAGGTGCCTCCCAAAAAGGTTGCCTGGCTCCGCCCCTGAACAAAATAGAACTACGACATTTTATTACAGTGCGTACAAAGGATAGGTAGGAAAGGTGACAAAGTTTCGTGAAGCTGCGTCAAAAACCCTGGAACAGACAAGCAAAAAATCGCGGGGCCGGATTCAGCCCCCTACCGGGAATAGGGTTAATGGACATGGGGAAAAAAATAAAATACGACCCTAACCAGTAAACTACCGGATATTTGCAAACACCACGACAAATATGACAGCCATTTACTGTCTGATGAGTATTTGTGAATCACGGGCGTTCGGACCATATGTCCGAATAGTGCCCGATAAAAAATATCCAGAACAAGTCGTAATAGCGTGGAACATTATGGCTACACTGCGTGTTTTACGCAGTTCACAACAGTTCGCCAGAAGTCCCTGACATCAAAAATTACCAAAACAATCGCAAAACAGAACCCAGCAGGACAGCAGACCGCGCGCCCCGACGGAGCGTCCGCCGGAGCCACGTACCGTAGGGCGTGCGCGAGATGGCCGGGCTGGGCGGCGGCTCGCCGTGCGCCCGGTTCGAGAGGGTGGGGAACTCGGAAAGGTCAAGCTGCGGCGGCGCGTTGTCACCGGCGCCGCTCAGCGGCGGGCCGAACACGTTCATCATGGACTGCTGGCCGGCCAGCGGGCGGCCCGTCATGCCGAACGTGCCCAGTCCGGAGCGGCCGCTGCTCACCCTGGCCGGAAGAGAGGGTGGGGGGTCACATGGCAGCCCAGGAAAGATGGCACAGATGACAATGCCGAGCACAGACAGCGCCAAGAGTCGTATTCCGTCTGGCAGTGCTGACGGTTGTGACAACTGCCAATGCCCATGGCTACACCACACTAAATGGATTAGTACTGTCCATGTACAGTTCACATACAAACTAGCTAGGGTGGTACTGGCCACAGCCAATGCTGATTGAATACTACTAACTATGGATACGGCCACCAGAACAGAAATGCCTATGGCAACTGAAATAATTTTGTCCATATGCTTGGTCACCAATGCTGCTGAAAATCAAGGAACCAATATGTCATTCCAGGCTAAAGATTTAGGTGCGTGGCCTTAAACAACACAAAAAGTCCAGGCAATGAGTGATACCTTTAGAAAACACATCCAAGACCTTCGCTGTGACAGCGTGGTTTTGCTATACATATGCAATGACTCATGGTGCACAAAAACACCCCATTACCTAAGAAAAATGTACGCCTTTATCGATTGCTTCGATCTACGTCAATTTATGTGTAAATGGCACACGTTGTTGCCCACAAGGGTTCGAATACATCACCATGCAGGGCAACTGGCATTCAAGATCCAGAAAGCTCAATCTCGACAGAGTAACAATACCGTCAAATGCAACCCAGCTCCAAACATCCGCCTTCTGTCAATAAGCCCCGACGACCCCTGATCACGCGCCGAACGACAGACCACTGCCCGACGTCGGCCACTCACCCGACGCCCGGCTGCCGACTCATCATGTCGCCCATGGTGCCGATGGGCCGCTGCGGGCCGATGACGCCGCCGCGGCTGTTGATGGGCAACAGGCCGCGGCTCGGCGACGCCTGGCCCGGCTGCGGTAGTCCGCTCACCAACGCAGACGGGAAGCCGGCCGACGTTGGCGTCACGTGACCAGGGAGGCCGTTGTTGCCGAAGCCGCGAGACGCCATGCCGCGCGCCGCCGACTGCTGCAGGCCCAGGCTCCCCATACCTGCCGACAGCGGCGGCGTCAGGTCAGGCCGGCCGGCGGGATGGAAGGACGGGCCGGTCACCGCCGGCGACGGACGCGACCACCGGCACGGGGGGACCGGCGGATACGACCGCCATGGAGAGCATGACGACGCACGCATCATGGACAGAATGGGAATGCTAATTCCCCGAGGATAGGCAGCACTCGGAGTCACTTGTCTTCCGATTTACAGTTCAAAGATGGAGTGACAGATGCTGATGTTACGGTCTCAAACAGACGGTCGGTATTACAACACGGCACTCCACTTCGGAGATGTGATCACTGATAAGTTTTTTCATGCTAACCTGAGATCTGGTTGTTGTACAGGGAGCCGAAAGGTTGGCTCGGCAGTGGTGAACTCATCGGGGAACGGTCGGTCCGCGCTCTTTGGGGGTCAGGCGGTAACCAATAGTCTTGAGAAAAAATTGTCATAAGAACAGAACCTGAAACGTAACAAGTGCAGGGTAGTTGCAAAGATTTCATCACACAAAAATACGTACTCGACCTTTCCACAAAAATATGTCAGCAGCATGTGTGCCATACCTTCACATATGTCAGATTAACAATTAAACCTAACTTTATGTGCTAAAACATAATGTCAATATGCATACCAATGCCACAGAGGTCATACACTAGTAACTGTATATTCAAACCTCACATCATAACATACTGACCCTTACCACAAGCACACCAATGTAGTCTGACCTGAAAAATCTGAGCCAGACCAGAATGCATTTCCATCACGTCATCACGCCAAACAAAGAAGGAATCCTAATGTCATTGGAGAGCACACAAGGCTTTTGCAAAACATTTACTAAGTGAATTTAAGAACACCATTTTCATCTGAAACCTTGCCCCATTTTTGTCATACCACTAAAGGAAATGTGTCATACTGGCTGAATTCTCAAACAGAGCCTTCTTTGGTCTGAAAATAATGTTGCTGATGATGTCCTCAGAAGTCCTGTTCTGAAAATGTTTCAAACAGTCTGAAAATATAGTTAATCAAAAATTACCATCTTCAATCATCTGTTAATATGATGCAATACAGGCCTGCACCAGCCAATGCATGTATGTGTTTGCTGGCTGGCACCCCCTCATTGTTCTAGTGCAACCACACACAGCTGTAAACAGGACACAGCTGATGGACAGGATAAACAGGGAAAATGTGGAAAATCGCTATGAACCTCATTAAATGAAGTCTGAAGACAAGAAATAAATTGCAGATTGGATTACAGGACTTCAAACTACAAATTGGTCATACAAGTTCAAAAAACATCTTAAGGTGGTATATTTCCTTCAAAAACTTCTTAAGAGCCACAGATCAAATATCTTGTCATAAATCTTGTCAAAAATCTTATCTTCAAGGACTGCAAGATACCCTGCAAGATACCCTGAGGACTACAAGATCATTCAGCCACATGTGTGAATTGTAAAGCTGCCTAAGACACCAGAAGTTTTTACATCTATGAAGGTCTCAAGTATAATACAGATATCCTGGCATACTGCCATCAATCTGTCACAAGAAAATAATTCCCCAAGGTCCTCTGACATCCTATTCATAAAATTTGTTACGGTAATGGCCATTTTAGTCTCTTTTACCTGGGCATCCTGTGGCAGGCAGCAATGAGATCATGCCTATGTTGTGCTTAACTTTTCTGGACCCTAACCCCTAGGTTAGGGTCTAACCCCTGGACCCACCAACCTCATTTTGGCCAAATATGAGTAATTCTGCCCTGACACCAGAACAGATGGCACTGGAGTATGTGAATGGTGCCAGTGGACTCCACAAAACAGTCATCCTATAACTGGCTGACCATTTCTGTCTGGCCAAATACAGGCACCTGTTCTGTAACTCAAGCACAGTGCCTGTCATGCACTATACTGTTGTCCATCTCCTTATTCACTAGGCTGCAATGGCAACAATGTCCAGCTGCTTTCTGCAAACATGGCACAAGATGCATTTTGGCACTGTACAACATTTCTGCCCTGTTGGGGATGGCCTATCAGCAGTTTTACATCACTCATGTATACATGCTTTGCAGAATTGGCACATTTGCAGGTAATGTGTATATATGAACAAACATGCATTTACATTTTCTTGTAATTTCTGTACTATTTTTGTTGCATTACTATAATTCTGATTATCTAGAACAAACAAAAAACTATATATCAACCTTATCAGTCCTCAATCTATAAATTAAAAAGCAACAATGCCAGTTTTCTGCACATTTATACTTAATACTTCATGTAAGTGGAAAGTGCTACTACCAAGCTACATCTTTCAGTGACAATTGTGCAAATCATGACCACCTCAATCAAATCCCCAGGTTAGATCATATATAAAGATGTGCTTAACAGGATGCAGTTACTTAATCTTCACTTTATATGAATCCAATTTTATTACTTGTGCAACACATAGGTGCTGCAATTTTTTAAAATTCTTTTTACTTCTTTAATTCACTTGTGTGTACTTTTTGCATACTATAATGCATACCTTTGTATACTGCTTTGTATATTTTTAGTATACTGTATACTATTTGTATACTGAATTGGTTTTCACCTCTGTATACTAATCCATTTTTTTAATTTATTTCTATATAAACTATGAGTCTTGTACTATAATAGAGGCCTTTTCACACCATAGTAATCATTCCCTTGACCCCCAGAAAACAATGCTTCATCAAAATGTGCATGGAAGTGAAAATGAATGTTGTTTCAAACTACCAAAACTGTACTTAACCTCACTTACTATAGGAATACCATTACAAACATATTCTGATTTTTGACAAATATGCAAAGCAAATGACAATTTTAACAACCCTATTACTGATGCTGCATACCATACCAAATATCAGTTATCTAGTCCATATAACACATAACAAATGATTTCTGGGGAATTTAGAATCCAATTCATATCTTGGTATTCATAATAGGAATTACTCACAAGCTAGATTATCAGATCACAGGATATAATATATATGCAATCATGAAAATGGCCACCATGATGCCATTGAAGTCCTTTTTTCTTTTTCTCTTTCTTGGAACAAATAATCTGAAGCTAAGTACAATACATTTCCTATGATGAGGTGCATACATGCAGACTACAATGGCCACATACAGCCTGAAAATAATGCAAAATACACCTATGAACCACAACAATGTGCCTCATCAGAGCAAAACTCAAAGTAACTACTATGAAGGGGAGTCTACAGGTAAACAAAGCCTGTATAACACACAAAAGGTGCAAAATGCAGCTGTACTGTTTCATAACATAGCCTTCCCTTACCAGCAGATGTTCTGGTCTGAAACCACATGAAGTGACCATATTATACTCGAACCCAATCATCAGATACTGAAATGATATTCTTCTTACATTTGTACCTCACTAAAATGTCCAAATGTTTCGCTGTCATTGTCAGCTTCCAAAAAAGGGAGCTAAGCTGAAACTTACCGTTCTCCAATTGTTCAAAATTGCTCGAACCAATACTAGGGCTAAAACAATGCCGATACTTCAGTCGCCTTCTAGACAGTGATCAATGGCAAGCGACCACCAAAGGCAACGCCATGAATCAACGACTCTTTTCAAAACACGCCTGGAAACTCAATAACACGCTTTGTGAACTATAACTTGCGACCAAGCGCCTGTAACGCGCAAGTCCCGACACCGATGCCCGCTATGTTGTGGTTTGCCTTTTCCACTCGGAGAACGAAGTTGACAAATTCAGCGCACAAATGAGTCTGTGACAAACGCGGTGGAAAACAGTGAGGACTTTAGCTAGCTAAATAACAAACATCAGAACTCATGGGAAGGCTTAGAGGCACGAAGAAATAAGTGAAACTTAACCAGAGGCAAATTGCGTTGGTAGTTAAGCATCTGAAGGCATTTGACAATGTTTGAGGTCAAAATCCTTCAAGACTACCTGAAAACGGATCGGGCAATGAAAATGTGAGATGTGATGCATTTGGAGCGATAGCACTTGCATGTAATAGCGGCGGAACGTGTCTAAGTAAGGTTGGGGGCAACCGGCACCGGCTACTTTTCGACACATTTCTGTCCATGCAACGCCACAAGAATGACGTTAAATTTCTCCAGTTATAGGAAGGTACGGTGCCCCGTGCCCTTCCCCCCTCCCCCGCTCCGCCGCTTATGCGTACATGCACCATTTCATACATATGCATAGCAACGTGGGTCCGTGGGTGCAATGGCACCCCCATTTTCCGAGAACGCTGAGCATGAACTTTATGGCGATGCATAGAAGGAATCGACTTCACAATTGGTTTCCGCGCCCCAATTTCTGAGGTGTTCCTACACCTATGACTTCCTATCACATTTCTTGCCATTGTGCACAACATTGGCCGTTCCACGGGACTTCTGGGAATATTGTTAGGGAGAGGGCGAGAACTATATTCTGGAGACATCGCCCTCTTCCTTCTAAGAAAACGTTTCGTCAGTACCGATGCAGAGTCCAAGTGCAACTAATCCCGTACCTGTCTTTAAAAGGCTTGCCGCATTTGCGAGAAACCAATCATGAAGGGACCCCCTTCAACAGGGAAAATCAGGACACTGGTTCTCAGCATGAACACCGGTGTAATTACCGGAGGGACGGGAGAGACATCTCCCCCACACCGCTGGTCCGTGGTGCAGGCGCCCTTAGACGCCACGGCAAAAAAATGACTTCGAAGGAAAATGAAAATTGTCTTTAACCCGATCCCAAAGAGACACCAAAATCCATGGCTTTTCCCATTCTGTTCATTTTCCTTGTTTAAATTTCTTTCATTTTCTTTTTGACTGGGAGAGGGCTTTTTGACAATCTTAGCAACCATCAGCCCCCAGGCGCCCCTTCCCGATCAACCACTCCTCGTGGACATGGCGCCCCCCACCAGCTCCCTTCCCCTTAGGCCCTCATTTTTAGTGAAAATTGTGTTGTATGTATGTACGCCAGTATGTAAATAATTGTGTAAAGAAGTACACATCGTCTTCCCAGTAGGCGGTTATGGTATGATTTCAATTCTCACTGAGCTCTGAGCCCCCGCCCCTTAAGAAAATCTTGGCTGCGCCCTTGGTGCAGCCACTCTCAAACACTTTCATAGAGGTCAGGTAACCCTCACATGCTCGGCGCCCCTTATAGGCCAGGCGGCTTCTCTTCCCGCGCATATGAGACCATGTAAAGAATTTGGCTTCCCTCACAGACCAAACACGTCTACGATGCGGGCGACCCTTACAGGTTTGGCGTCCCCAGTGGCGTAGCCAAGGGGGTCCAAAGAGGCCATGGCCCCCATTCCCTGGAGGCCAAGAGTGCCACCCGGCGGCCGAGTGCCCCCCTCCCCCTGGGGCCGAAGGCCCCAGATGTTTGGATAGTCTTAGGCGCCCGCAGGGCGCCTTAGGAGGTCCGAAACAGACAGTTGAAACGTAATAAGAATATTTTAAGCACTGAAAAAGGATTACGATCCCGAAAACGCACTCCGAGTATAAAAGACGGTTTTGTGTACTACAAAGAGGGGCCCGTGGTCTAAATGAGTGTTTAGGGACCCTTGCTAGCTTGCTAGCTAGCTTGCAGGGGAGTTCATTGCTTGTCTGCGGAGGGCCCCCTGTCGGTCCATAAAGGGCCGTTGTCGGCCTCTGGAGGGACCTCTTTTCGGTCCGTAAGAAGGCCCTTGACTGCCTAAAGAAGCCGACAGGGGCCCTTTATAGGCGGATAAGATTCCTTTACAGATGGGCAGTGCCCCCTCTCCCCTACAGGCTAGCAGGGGCCTCCAAACCTTCATTCAGCAGTCCCTGCCTGCCTGTAAAGATGCCTCTACCAGCCTGTAACGGGCACCCGCCAGGTCGGCAGGAACGTCTTAACAGGCAAGCAGAGACCCCTTTGCACTCCAGTGGGGCCCCTTTGCAAGCCAACAGTGATTTTAACCACATGAGGCCCCAATGATTACGATGGTCAGGTGCGGATCCAAGGGGGAGAGCGATGGGGGCGATCGTCCTCCTCCCCTGATGTCTGGGAAGGGGATTCTCTAAGATACAAAAAGGGGCCCGGAGGGCCCGTATGAGCTTCACGGGGTCTATGTATGAATCTGACGGAGTCTTGATAAAGTCTGTGGGCCTCCAAGAGGGTCAGATGATCCCTGGGACGCATAGAGCATCCCTGGAGCTCCCAAAGGGCCTTTGAAACCACAACAGGTCCTCAACACGGCAGAGCGCCCCTGAGACCGCCGGAAGGATCTTAGGGCCCCTTAGACGGCCAAGATGGGGACTAAGTCCCTGTGGCGGCATAGAAGCCCCTGGAATGTCATAGGGGCCCCGAATGGGCTTCACGGGCCTGTGTGAAAAGCTGACGGTTCCTGATGCAGTCAGAGGGCCTCCGGGAGGGTTAATGGGGCCCTGGGACGGTAAGCTGGCCTTAAGATGGATAGATGGGACCATAACACTCTCCAAGGGCCTTGGGCCCGCAAGGGCGCCCCAGCACGACAAAGGGTTCATGAGATCGCTTAAAGTGCCAGAGAGGCCCCTGAGACGGTAAGAATTTAAAAGGATGCTTAGCACGGCATAAAGAGACCCTGACCAGCCAGAGGGACCCCTGAACAGGGATCCATCGGTGACCACAACCTCGAGAGGGTCCCGGATGGGCTGCACTGGTCTTTTTGAAACGCTGAGGGGTTCTTGATGCAGTGAGCGGGCCCCAGGAAATTCTGGTGGATCCTGAAACGGCAAGATGGCCCCTACACGGCAAATGATCCCTATATCGCTAAAAAGGTCGGAGAGTCCCTGCGAGGCGAAGACGATAAGATGGACTTTAAGATGATATGGGGATCCTGGACAGCCAGAAGGCCACCACGTGTGTTAGGCGGGGACGGGAAAGACGAAAGACGTTTCTAGCACGGGAAAGTTCCTCCTGAGACTGCCAGTCAGGCCCCTGAAGCGCCAACAAAGGCCTCTGCTACGGCTAGAGGGACCCTAAGGCTGCCAGATACGCCCCATGTAACCGAGGAAGACCCTGATTCTGCCATGGGGGCCATCGGAGACGTTCAGAGGGCCCATGACCCTGCACAGGGACCCTGAAATTGCGGAAAGTTTTTTTGTAGCTGCCAGAGGGCTCCTGAGACAACAATGTTCCTCAGAGACGACAAGAGGGGCACCTAGGACAACAGGGACCTCCTGAAACTATTAAACCTTGAGACGTCCAGAAGCTCCTGAAATGGCCAGAGGACCTAGAGAATTGTCAGAGGCGTCTCTGTCACGGGAGAGATAAAGAAAGATTTGTAGGGGGCCTTTGTAACTGCCTGAGGGCCCCTTAGACGACAAAAGTCTCTCAGGGACGATAGGAGGTGGCTTAAGCTCCCAATCTCCCAGGAGGCCGAGATGGCTTAACGGCCGCTACTGCCAAATGGGTCCCTGAAACTGACCGAGGTGCCTCTGAAACTGCCAGAGGAGCGTCTGAGACACCCGAGGGACACGTGACTTTGTAAAAGGAGCCTGAGACCATTAGAGGGCTCTGAACGACAGGTCCGAGTATGCCCCTGTAACTGCAGGAGGAAACCGGCAAAAAAGTCTCCAAAAAGTCTACGTCAAAGTCTACGTCAAAAAAAGTCAAAAAGGCTCCTGGACCACATACAGATGCGACATTCCAAATGGAGGGAGGGGCGGAGCCGCCGAAAATCTCGCCGTTTTTGTCATATTTCGACCACTTTGTACACAAATAAAATGCAAAACTCCTCAAATAAGGTGAATTGCTTCAATTTTCCGGTTTCTTTATATGGTAGAACACGCCAAATTGCAATAAATTTTTCCTCCTGGACTCCCACGGATCGACGGTTTATCATATCTGAAAACAAGAAATGGATAGACTGACCGGGAGGGGGCCCCCTGCTGACTATTCTCCCCCCACCCCCGGCTTGGCGACATCCTGGATCCGCTCCTAACGAGGGCCCCCATTGGTCACGAGGGCCCTTTGATCCGACTTGACCCCCCCTTTGGGCAGAATCCTGGCTGACGCCCTGGGCGCCCCCTACAGACCAGGCGCCTCGCAGGGGCTCGGCGCCCTTGGCAAGCGAGGCGTCCCGTACAGATACAGCATCCCCGTATGGGACTTGGCACCCCGCACAGAACATACACTTCTTACAAGGTATGCGCCCAGTACAGGCCAGGCTGGCTGTGTGAATATTTATTTCCATTTTATGCGTGCGTCTTTTATACTTCCTCAGCCCTGCCCTGCGCTGAAACAGAATGCAGTTTTTACCCAGAGATGTAAGCCGAGTGTGGTTTCCTGTCTGTTTGTGGGTGCCCCGGCACCCACAAAGTGGAAATGGGCGCCAACAATACGATTTGGGAACCCAGAACTTAAATTATGCTTAAATGTTGGAATATATTTATAGGGGAGAACGGGGTCAAATGTTACATGTTTTACCTTTTCGATCTTGGAACGAAAATATTTCGGGTTGGGGAACATTTTCTCGGGTTTTCACCAACCCTGATATTTTGCCTTTGTAGCGGATATGAAACGATCCCAAAATAACGAACTTAAGGTAACGAAATTACTGTTTCAAAAAGTCACTTCAGCTGTTACAATTAACCCCACGTACGGGGTAAATTGTAACAGCACCTAGGGTCAAATGTAACATGTTAGCGAATGGTGTAGTGGTGTAGTGAAAGCCACTTTTGTAGAAAACAGCCTTTATTGAACAACACTGTCTCTTACATCCTGAGCCTTTCCTGGATTAAAATCACAGCTCCAATACAAAGATACCATTTCGCAACGGCGTAAAGCTCAAGTACTCCAGCAGCTTTTCCTGAATTAAATAACAGCTCTACCCTTATCAGGCCAAGAACCGACGCTTCATCAAAAGCAGAAGACGTCTTCATCATCACTGCTGCTTTCCCTGCGTGCTGTCTTCCGAGCCTTCTTCCCACCAGCATTCGTCTTCTTCTCTTCATGCTCGTCCTTGTCAAAACTGAGCTTCTTCGATGCTTGTTTGCAATCCTTTCCACTCTCTTTTAGTTCTATCGCTCTCTTTTCTGGAGTGTCAGTCAGAATTGCAGACTTTCGCTTTCGATCCGCACGGCTGTTTTTTCTTGGACCTGCCTTGGGTAGCGGCCGAATCGCTTCAGGGGTGAGCTGCTTCGAGGCGATCCCCGATGGACGAGACTGTTCGATCCCCCATGGACCAGGCTTGTCGATTCCCAATGTATCAGCCTCTGCAGGAATGATGCATGATATATATCATCCATGATGCATGGATATAATAATGTATTTTCAATGTAACATTCAGAGAAAGACAAATTAAACTATATACAAATGTCCCATACTTCCCCAGAAATATCCAAATGAAGTCAAGTTAGAATTATTTAATCAATAAAATAATCAATAAATAAAATAATAAAATATCTTAATAAATCCGCTGTGATGGTGAAACATCTACGGCAAGACCACGGTGACTAGCCGCCAAGAATGTAACCACGTCTTAAAATTAAAACTGAAAAAACAGTACCTAAGAGATAAATCAGGGACTGGTGACAAGTATGATTTTTGAATGATAATGATATTGAACTTGGGGACAAAATTGCATGTTGATGAATTGGACGGGGCATGTTTCCATTGCCTCCGCCCCCAGTGGTTACATTTATGCCAAGTGCATTGATATTTTGCATAAATGTAGGTTTAATGGTCTGGTCATAGGGGCCAGTTGTAACACTGTTGTATATGATCCCAGCAAGAATGTTACAATTGTCCCCGTCACGCCACGCCATCTTTGAGACAAAAATGACGCAAAACAAGGCGGCATGGGCGGCAACTGATGCACTCATTTTTGACCGGGTACCCCCACCCACCCCACACAAACTCTTAAACCCGTGTCTAGTAAGATACGTGAATGAGCTGATCATATTAAACAATAAACAAAGTTACAAGACACTCTAAAAAAACACCATTGTGAACAACACAATCGACTCACCTGCCGCACCGGCCTGAAACCCCGTGAGGTAACGGAACAGCTTACTGCGCATGTCAAGTAGTGCCTCCAGCGTCATCCATTTGTAAGTTTCGAAGTTAAAGCTTCTTTTACAATTGCCCCGTGTTAGATATGACCCCGGTCTCCCCTACTCTCAGTCCCATCGCGTTAACCACCAAAAATCAATCAAACCACCTAAAATAATCGGAACTCATTTACTCCATTGCAACACCGGTTGCTTTTCCCGACCACCCTCCAAGTAACGTGTCAAGTCGGGTCCTGGAGAAAGGTCCTCCATTAAAGAGAGTGTATCTATTCAAATCGTGATTTTTAGACTGTGCACGTACTAATGAAGAGGACATTTTTATGAATGAAATCGTAGGTACCATTCATTCTTGCCGAATCACCCTTGTTTTCTCATACTTTACTGGGGTAGGTGAGTACGCTGGCTGCCAGCCCAAGTTTAATCTATTTACCGCATTTTCTTTTCAACACTAAAATGGCCGATGAATCGGGTTAGCGTATCGTCAGTCTCAGAAACTCATTGCTCTGAACGTAAGACATAAATGCCTGCCATGGCCCTTTCCCCTCCGATACGCAGTGTCTGGATATTCCCATATCCCTTTTGGGCACCCACAATCATTTTCCGAAAACCACACCCAGGAATGTAAGGTGCTGGTGGTTCTAATAGTTGACAACTTAACCCTATTCCCGGCAGGGGGGGTTGAATCCGCCCCCCTCGGGTTTTTTGCTTGCCAATTCCAGGGTTTTTAACGCAGCTCCACGACACTTGGTCACTTTTCCTAGCTATTCCTTCTAAGGGCCGTGACAAAATTTCAAAATTCTATTTTGGTCAGGGGCGGAGCCAGGCAACGTTTTTGGGAGGCACCTCAGGCCATTTTCGACCGTGTTGAGGGTACAAGATAAATGTCTGCCCAAAACAGAGTTTTTAAGATAGAACTTGAAATTTCATGTGGATGTATAACTAAATAGTTAGGCAATGTGCATATGTAAGTTTGTTCATCTTCGGTCACTTTGCAAGGTCAGGTCAAGGTCACAAGCCAAAATTTGTTTTTTTGCAATAATTTCGGCACCGTTTTTTTCAAATATCAAACCCAGAATACATATGATGTAGAACGATGCCCTCTACTTGTGTATCAAGTTTCAGCTTGATATCAGGTCGGGTCACGGAGCTATGACCTAAAATGTTGGTGGGCGTACCCTATATCGCAATAGCCATAAAATGAAATTTTTCAAATAGAGTGAATTCAAGTGATTGGAAACGTTTACAGATAATATGAAATGCACACGAGATCATTCCAAGTGACCCCAAGGTCACTGGAAGTCATTTAAGGTCAAAGGTCACAAGTTTATCTGAAGAACGTGTGACCATGACAGTTCCTCCTTTTTCATGTCCCTGGCACCGCCTATGCTAACATTATACAAACATTGTAATGCGATTTGTACTTCTTTAGCATGACATGACTAGCAGAAGTCAAAGAAGTGTTTTTGCCTCTTTTGTTCTTTCAGTTGTTAGAAAACTAATCCTCCTATTTTTGAAACCCTGTGAACGCCCATGAATTTTCTAAAAATTTCAGATGTGTGTACCAATGGTAAAAGCCCTATCCATAATCTCTCGATTTATGCCAGTTTCATTGAAATCGGCCGAAAAACAACTGAGTTATAAGAAATCCAAAAATACCCCTTGTTTGTATCCACACATTTCAAAATTTTGGAAATTTCTTTTCATAAAGATGTAGTTTACGTCGTGAAAAATCGATTTCCGTATGTTGCGAAGAAATCGGACGAGTAGTTCTCGAAATCTCAGGGAGGGCCGAATCCGCCCCCCCCCCCTGCCGGGAATCGACCATACCGTCTAGCCCTCCGGGAATAGGGTTAAACTGAAAAATCTCAGTTAACGGTCTATGTCCATCGTCGCCATTTTAAACATGCAAACACACCTTAAAAAACGTTTTGCCTTGGATAGCTGTTTTTGCCATTGATAGCCAGATGACACAGGTTTTATGAGGAAAACTAAGATGTGACGCAGCAGTTTCGAACCAGCATCAGCAAACGAAGTAGCAGAAAAACGGACACAAAAGATTCAGATCAAACGTCACATTGCAGAGGCGCAGGAACTCTCCCACGGCTGGGGTGGGGGAGGGGGGAGAGGTAAAGAAGCATTTTGGGACAGTTCTTTCCAGCCAACGCCGATAGGGTTAATGTTAAATTTCAAAAAACTGGGACCGCTACCCCACTTCCTGCGTCCTTGTCTCATTGTCACAGGAGCACAATCAAAAAAGCGTCTCACCTCATCTGTTTCTTTGGCACCACTGTGTCCGTGTAAATGTACCACATATATCAATGCAAAAACGCATTGATATATGTCCTTTATATCCGTCAATATGTAAGTAAATTGTCAGCTTAATTCTAAGTAGATGGCGCACCTCCTTAAGGAAGGCGCAAAATGTTCCTGAGTGAGTGTCTTTTATCCGGTATTCTGATCTTGTGACGTGGACAATAGCCATTATTGTGTGGATTTCCCAAATAAATGGTATGGTATAAATGGTATCGTATGGGTGGCGACGACGTGTATTTCAAGGGTTGCACCTGTGGTAAACTGGAAACATGTCCCAGGCCGCCACCATTTGGTCTTCCAGTCTCGTCAGAATGCGTTTTTTTAAGTTCGTCGGAATAGAGAGGTAATCGGCTGATTCCTATTTGACATCAGTATTTAGAAAGTTTCCCTCCAGGCATCGTTCTTGCAACATCACTTTGGCTGTGTCTACCGCCATTGCGAGGACTTCGCTTCTCCCACACAATAACAGAACTGGTCCAAATGAGCAGTTCAGCGTCGTTGCATCTCATTGAAACTGCTCTGTTCTACATAATTACTTGATGTTTCATCGTTCAGACAGAGATTCTTTGGGATCGACTGAAGCACCTGTAAACCCCAAAAATATCTGAAACCAGCACAAAATTTTCCAAATAGCGTTCTTAGATGGGTTCATAACATGTGCGTCATCAAACGCAAATGCCAATCCAATGCTAGTGCGTTGCGCCTCGTCGTTTCGCGTGGTAAGGCGTTGGGGACGGCTGACGTAGGCGGGATCGTGTCTGGACGGCTGGTGTTTGTGCGGCGGTCGAATCTACGCGGCCTCCGGGCCGGCCATGTCTGGACACAGTCCCGCAGTCTTGACCAGGAAATATCACTCTCGGGGCCTCGGCGACCGATGACGAGGCATTCCAGCCGCTGGTCTGCGCGTCGGCGATGGCTCTCTGTGGATGCCGTGCCAGTGCTTCCCATCACGTGACATTAAATCCTCATCTCGAGAAGGGTTGCAGAATTTCGTACCATTTCAACCCAACCGCTCTGCACCCGGAAGAACTGCATGAATGCATACGGTTGATAAATTGAATGAATCATTGCTGTGCTACAGCAAGTCTAGTGGTACCAAACGAAAACAACCGCAGAACTGTGTTTCGTGTGAACTGACATTCGAATGATGGTGTAAGTAAACTAGGTAGTCCCATTGGCTCCCATTATCCCATTGCGAAGAACAAAACATGAAAAATATCGAGGAAATGTAAGGGGCGAAAGACGTTTTTCTACCATAAGGCTAATTCTAAATTTCCGAAACGGGGGAAGGGGACGACATGGCCTGACATCTCTGTTCATACGTCGGTGGCGAAAAGGATAACCTTTATTTTCCAAATTCCATTTATGGCAGTGTTTCAGCTTATGAGATTTAAATGTGTCAGGTAGAGCATCTAAAACCCACCACCATCACTAATCCTTTTTGAAGACTGGGGACTTATTAAGATGTCATGAGTCAGATTACCATATTTGTAATGTACCCAAGGCCGGCGAAGCAACTGAAGTACTGGGGGGGGGGCAGAACCTCTCCCCCGAACACTATTATTCGTCATCAGCCCAATGGCGTTGACTGCAAATCAGCGACCTCAAAATGACCGCCCGCGCCCTTAAATGTTGACTTTCCATCCCCATGATTATTGCAAAGTTCCTATTGACACAGCAGACATACATCTGCCTCGCGCGTGGCTGGTGGCTGCCCAACGGCTCGTCTCCTACAAAGCCGTAGTGTTCTGGAATCGTTTTTTCCATATCCTCCGATGTACAGACCTGATTTACGGCAAAACATGGTTTTAGTGAAAGTTTGTGGTCCCAATACATTTTTCGCATTGGCAAACGTAGTCAAAAGCAACAGTGGCGCCTCCAGGGAAGGCGACCGGTTCTTGTCTGGCACAATGTGTCTGAAGCCTTATGTTAACTTTAATACCAAACTTTCAGCTTTAAATTACCTGCAAGCAATATGTATATGAAAATCATTCTTGGATCATCAGTAGATTAAGAGTCGTCAACCAGCCTTGTATTATTCCTCCATTGATTCGAATCGACTCCGATTGATTCAGTCACTGCATATTTTTGTTTTGTTGAGAAGCGGTGGATGAAGAGTCTCCAATCAGGCTTTCGTCATTTCTGAATGGATTTGAATTGAGTACGAACTGGCTCAGTAACTGTACATCTTTGTTTACAAACCGGAATAAAAATCGATTCAGTTTAGACTGCCGTGAATCAGAATAAAAGTTGAATAACAGACATGCGGTAATTCAGACACCACTAAATCGGAATTCAATCGATTAATTTCCTTCGAAAGCTGTTTGGTTTGGCAAAACCGTACTAGCAAACCAAAGATACTTTTGAAATCTGGAAGTGGTGATGATGGAACAGAATCAGGTATGTTCGGCCGAATTTCCAATGAACTCGTCACGACCCCCCCCCCTTCTCTCTCTCTCTCTCTCTCTCTCTCTCTCTCTCTCTCTCTCTCGCATATATTATACCGTTGGTGCTGAATTTTTGCTTCCGTTTCGAAGAAAACTTGTGTCTATCACTGTTTGTGCTGTGCCGTCACTGATGCCCTTGCATGGGTTGTGTGACATCAAAACGTCGGCTGGACTCGACAGTGACCACCTGCCAGTCCCTGTGGCATTGTCTAGGGGCGTGCGACATGTCGGCAAAAGGGTGCCAGCGATTGGACGCTCTTCCCTCCCACTCCTGGTTTTGTTCTTGCTGGTCGCAAGTCCGTGCTGTGGCCGGTACCTTCCTGCTGTTTAACGATTACTGACAGCGAGTTCAGACAATGGAAGTGATTGTTTAATTTCGAAGCAAAGCTCTACAATGCGCATCAATTGCTGCTGATTATCGGAATCCAAATTCTGACTTTTCTATAACTCCCCGATTTTCGAGTCGGAAATCGGTTGGAAACAGCCGTTATTTCTCAGAAAAAAATGGACAGCTTGTTGCACGCGATTTGCCCAAAGAAATATGATAAGACCAAATGCTGCTTAACATGCCAGCTGTATCAAGACTAAGCAACGCACTATACTATTATTTCCATGCAGTCGCTAAACACTATGGCTGGCTTAAGTTATGTACTTAGCACACGCAATTCAATCTGACAGCTTTAAAAAGTCATATCCACATTGCATACACCCGAAATGAGACGAGACCGTCTGCTCAAGACAACCGTTATGGACTTCTAAGCGAAAACTGTAATGCACCACATTTGCTGCAGTTGTATTGGCATTATTATATTAAAACAGAACGCAAGGTATTGTGCCAACGTTTGCTAGAACAAAAAAAAAAAAACAGACCAGACTGAATGGTCTTCATCGTTTTATCATTTGCAGATGACCCATAAATGCAATTTTATGAAAGTATTAAGAGTGTTCCAGCCAGCTGTGGTACACTTTGTCTTGCACTGCCATAGACGGTGCATGATAAAGTTTGCAAAATGCTCCCACAGTGTTTCCTTTTAGGTTTTTCTCCCAAAATATGATGTGACTGGATAGTAATCGAAGAACAGGCATTACTAGAACACCCGCAGCAATGTCTGCTACCTCTGCCTATTGAAAAACGTGTCGCAATTTTCTTTGGAAGATTTGAATCTAGCACAATCCTGGACACTGGCATCGCCTCCTCGGGGCTTGGTCGGAAATAGGTTTGGATTTTTCCGAAAGCAACAGCATTAGTGCAAATGCTGCGAACACCCGGACATGTAGTTCAGAAACGCCCGTTGCAGCGGAATCGAAGAAAAGTTTCACCAAAGCCTGTGGACGTTGACGAAAACTTCCGCAGATGTTGTGAAAGCGTATGAGACTTTTTCCGCCTACTCCAGGTAACCAGCTCCCAATTTACAACTTAAACACACCACGTTTGCGTGGTAATTCGACGCTGGGGTGGCATTACGTACCAAGTTCAAAGGGACACGCCCCCGTTCTCCGCCTGGTGGAGTCCTGTGCGCACCCACAGAGATCGCAAGTGTGAAGTCCAACTGATAACACACACCCCTCCCCCTCCCGCAGCCGGCCAGCCGGACCCCTCTTTGAAGTGACCGCCAAGCCAGATCACCAGCACACAGCGAAACAGCCAATCAACGCTTCTCGCCTCGTCCTCTTCATGATGTGAATCAAAGAAAGGTCAGTGCGTTTCGTGGCATTGTGGTGGCAGGTTGCTCACAGCGTATATCGAGATGGATGTTCAGATCGTGAAGGACGTAGAAGAGGAAGTCAAGTGTATTGCACTGGAGATAACCACGCTTACTTGCTGAAGTATAGTTCTGCAAATGCAACATACCTGAAGTATGTATGTAGCGAGCGTGAGCTAGTGAACGTTTGCATCGTATATACGAGTATGATGCTATTTGATTTCTCTTGCTAGAACGCCTGTCTTGCATATCCGATAATGTTTGATTTGTCTTGCTATAACGATTGTCCTGTATATAAGATGTTGTATACAAGACAAACGCGTGATGTTGTGAACATACATTTAAATCTCGAACGATCGAAACGAAATTAACATCCAAATCATCAAGTTCCTTTCACTTCCTTTATGCCACTAACCTTTTCTTTTCTTCCACAATCCCTTCATGCCACTAACCCTTTACCCTTCAATCCAGGTCCTCGCATAAGAGCAGCTCCGGACACAGCTGCAGTGATCATCATGGGACTTTTTGTCGTATGCTTATCCTTGTCTCCTATCAGAAGGTATCCTACGTCTGGGAGCAACGCCTTACCGAATGAGGTGTTCGGCTGGGGCATCTAGTATTATATCCCCATTCTTTTTCTCCGTGAAGGTTTTCTTTACCACCAACATCGTGTTTATAAGCCTGCCTTTTATTCTGTTATCATGTTACTTTTCCGTGTGCGTGAAAATCCTGCTCTCAAAAGGTTGCACATGTGTAATAAGCATGTAGTCTTGTTTTTGCAGAAATGTAATGTGCGTTCTGGAATTGGATGTCTTCTCGTTATTATTCCACCCCATTCTTCATATCCATGCTCCATAAAGTACTATCAAGATCCAAAATGCATCTGCTTCTTCTAAAGGCCTGATCACACCATTTAGGCGCTGCTGTCGACATCCACATCTTTGCATAATGGACGTCTGCAGAATCTGCCGGGATTTTGGAGTCCGCTCACCTACAGTTTTCGAAACAAATAATTCGCATATCGGACAAACAACGAATTCGGTGTATGTAATGACCACACGGGCGTTACGTACCCGCCGAGTTTACCGACCATACGCGTGGGGGTTATACTCGGAGGGTAACGACTATACGGTATTTGACGTACGGTCGGCCTCCGGAACCGTCACGTGACTCCCGTGTTGCGACCCTTCTCTGTCGAGTTTAAACTATTCAGGGCGGTTTTCCACAACTGATGAGCATCCCATTTATGAGAGAATCTTGCATTTCCAGTGTAGCGATGTTTAGTGAGTCATCTGACAATGCTACCATGCGTTATAATTGCCCCATTCTCATTACGTCAAGTCATTCAAATCTAGTCACTCGTCACGGAAGTCATGTGCAGCACGCTACCTTGTTTTCCGTTAGTGTTTCTTTATCTTTTCTCACACCCTGTCATGTCTCGCAACTGATCTTTCTGTACGGGGCTGTGCGACTCGAACGTGCTGCCCATCCCCCTGTGAATGCGGGGTCGGCCGCCCTGGCCGGCGCCAGTTCGTGCCGGTCCGTCCGTCCGTCCGTATTCCGTCCGTCCCGGGCCGGTCCGTGCCGGCGCCCGGCGGGTGTTGGGCACCTGGGCCGGCGTGGCGCCGGTCCGGACGTGTGTGGATTGGGTAAGGCGTCGTTGGTCACGTGGTGTGCAGTCGAGGTCGGGTCGCCGGGTCGTGTGAAGCGTGAAGTCTGGAAACTGGGTTCGGGCGGCGCGGGCGTAATGGAGTCGTACCAAGCAGGGCTGAAATAGAGCTGCAGGTGAGAAGTCTGTGTCTTCGAAACAGAAGACCACGCTTACATATCACGTAGATGGGGTGCATACTTACATATACGCTTACCAGTCGGTCCCCACTGAATATTGGCAATGTGCATAGAAGTTATCTGTCATTTGCAACAATATATAAAACGGATTTCTAAGGATTACGCGGCGGGAGAAAATGAGAAAATGAAGATGTCCATGTAGGTGTTGGTGGTGTTCGATTATCGAAAGGATTTCCGAATGTAATAACAGGAAGGGTTTAGCGTATAGGATAATATCTCCAGCTTTCTATTACAATTTCCATTGACAATGACAGCTGACATTTTCGCCCGGCTTGTGGTTGATGCAAAATCCATTCCAGAACTTCACACCTGCTTTGATTTCAGGCATTATTGTTAAATAAACATCATTCCTTGCAATGAAATATGCGACGGACAGACAAATAACTGACGTTGTACCTAAGAATTACAACAAGACCACTCCCAAAATATGCGCATCGAACTTTAAAAAATAGTCAACGCCAAAACATCGTATCCAGCAAATGATTGCCTTTTTTGCCATGCCTCATATGTGTTGGTATCAAGATAAGCACACGGGTATTTCCGGTGCACTTTTGAGCACGCTGGCACGGGAAGTTATTGACTAATGGTAATCATCATATATACCAGGGCAACCGCCGTGTGATTCTAGCATGAAAATCAACACCATGGGAACAAAGAATTGTATGCTGACTAGAGGTTCGTATGTCACACGTTTTGGTTTTTGTTGCACGCCTCCAGCATTACGCATGAAGTAAAAGATCATCGGATATAAAAAGCAACCATCTATTTTTGACTTTGTCCACCTGGTTATTGCGGCAAGCGTTCCCTTTTTCCATCCGGAAGTGCTTAAAGGATCACATGAAAGGCTCATGTAATGATCTCATGTAATGGTTCCCTGACTGTTTTTCTGGGTTGCAATGAACTGTTTAGAGATAAATATAATTGTGTTAACCGTCTGCTTCGCGTTCAACATTCCAAACAAGAAATCACTACCCGCAGCCACATGCATGTGTTGTCTTATAGGCATCCCATTATTAATTCTTCCAAATGATGTGTACCACAGAGCTTCAACTTCATGGTGTGCGAAGAAATAGTGCAGTAATGTATCGACCAGACCGCACTCTTTACAAAACAGGTCGGCTGCCACGTTTCTTGAAAAAATGCATTTTTTGCTGGGAAAAAATCTGAAGGATCCCATATGGCAAAGGATGATCGATGGTCAAGGCTGCCATTTTAAGCAGTAGCCTTTATACACATATATATGTATACATACATACATATATATATATATATGTATATATATGCACGGATATATATATATCTTATATCTATATAGGAAAACAGATATAATACATATGCCCGTTTATATATTAACCGTTTATTGGGATTGAGTTATTATTCCAGAGTAACTGGGATCGTAGTTCATTTCCACCAACTGGATCTTTCATCGGAATAATATCCTGGGACAACTCAACCAAATCTCTGTCGAGCTGTGGAACATTTAGTTGCTTAACCCAGGACAAGAAATCGTCCACCTTAAGAATGTCATCTGTTGTTAGTCGCCGTATTCGGGCTTTTGACATCTTTACGAATGCACCGTTTTCGACGTATGATACCCTATTTACACACGCAGTCCCACTGGATCAGTGCATCACAGTCAGCTCAGGCGCATTTAGTCCGCCTACCTTGACACCATGACAGATCGTTGACCTCACTACCTTAGGCGGCCTAACTCTCCACAGAAATTTTATGATGTGGCTCCGTAGTCCGTAATCCAGGTCCGCTTTCTCGTTCTGCGTACATGCTGTAATGTTTCTAAATTGGGACACAGCCAGCGACTTAACAGTCGTGATTTTCCCTCGACGTTAACATTTCTTTGTTTCCAGAAACATAGGTTTACCTAATCTTAGCGATTGCTGGGTCCAAGCTGTGGCGCTGACAGTTGTCCACTGCTCTGACCCAATGTCTGTCAAGTCAGCCCACGCTCAGCCCACGGTCAGCCCACGGTCAGCCCAAACTCGAGACTCCTTTAAAATCGCCCAAAACACGTCAGGAGATAGATGTTGACTAGCTGAGCTCATTCACACCATCAGACGTCCATCACATCCGTTACTTTGCACTCCAGAGCACAAAACACAAAACACCACAAAAATGCCGCGGAGACAAATGCACATCAAAACCCCAACAAACAGGTACTCAAAATGTTCGTCTCGGACCGCTGAGTCTAAACGTGCAGCACACAACACACTTCAATCATAACATTTTGAGTTACTGCGGAAACTAACCGTTTCTTTACCCTATGCTTTATTTCCCGTTGGATTTAACATGGGACCCTATGGAATTGATTTTAGCGGACCTTTTCGATTTCGCCAATTTCTTCGGTAGTGGTACCCAGAACCGCAAAACACATGAGACCATTATCAGAACTCCATCGCATTGATATCCACATGGTCAAATCGGGCTCCCAAAAAATATACGTCAAAAACACATTTTTTAATGTTATTCCAAACCTAAACAAACAGGTACTCAAAATGTTCGTCTTGTGCCGCGGAGTCCAAAAATAGCGCATTAGTAACATTCCGGCGGAAACTTTTTGAGTTATAGCGAAACGAAACCGTTTCTTTACCCTATGCTTTATTTCCCATTGGATTTAACATGGGACCCTATGGAACTGATTTCGGCGGGCCCCTTCGGTTCGCCCATTTCTTCTGTATTGGTATCCCGAACCGCAATACACATGAGACCATTATCAGAACTCCATCGCATTGATATCCACATGGTCAAATCGGGCTCCCAAAAATATATCTGAAAAAACAAAATTTTTAATGTTATTCCAAATCCAGACAAACAGGTACTGAAACTGTTCGTCTTGTGCCGCTGAGTCCAAAAATAGCGCATCAGTAACATTTGGGTGGTAACTTTTTGAGTTATAGCGAAACGAAACCGTTTTTTTACCCTATGCTGAATGTGAACGGTAGTGAACTACCGAGCAAGTGGGACCTGTGGACCGACGACCAGACTGAGACCAACCAGCAGCAGAAGCCGCTGTTCGAGGTGTTCGGCAACGGCCAGGTGTCGTTCTGTCCGGGCGGCTCGGTGGAGAACACCACTCGCCGGTACCGCCGGGTTCTGGGGAGCTCGGATGGGTGGCCTTCATCGACGCTGTTGGCGTCGACAAACTCCGCTAGAGGCTGGAGAAGCTGTTCAGCGCGGACGGCGTCGGCACCAGATACGTAGTGCACTTGGGCCAGCCCACGGGACGCTTTAAGAACCTTGTGTGTGGTGCGGACTGCTCTTTAGTGAACGGCATCGACGGTGCCAATTTCTGCTGACCTGAGCGCGCCTTCGTACCGCACAGGCTAGCTCTCCTCAGTAGCGACACTTGTGAATACTCTGGTGGTGTTTCGTGACGGGTGACCCGGAGACGACCTTAGAGGTGAATAGGTTCTGCTCCGAACCAGCAAACAGCCGGCGTTCAGTTTGTCGGGCACGTACTTCTGCTAACGGCACGCAGCCACTGTCTGCCAGATGCTGCCCCACGTCACGCTTCTGGTCGGTCACGCGACCCTGGCGCGCGCTGTCGGCCTCAAGGAGGACGATTTTGACGTGTCACCGTCGGGGTTTTGCCGGCTTATCGCCGAGACTGCTGTCGTGCGACAAACGGTGGAGGCCAAGAAGAGAGCAGAAGAGTCGAAACCCTCGGTCAAGGAGCTGCAGGATGGGAGCGTGCCAGATGTGAAGAACATCGTGACTCACACCGCCGAGTCGTTGGTGCTGCTGAACGCTGTCCGCACCTTATCGGTGGCCGTGCTGACGATCTCGCCGTCTCTGATCGCCGATGGGAATAAAATTGTCTGTTGTTGATGCGTTTCCTGTCATGGCTCGAGCCAATTTGGAAGCAGATTACAAAGTGTGGTTTTCACCCATTTTCTTTGGAGTCCAATTTCACCGTTTGGATATCAATGCGATGGAGTTCTGGTGATGGTTTCATGTGTATTGAGGTTCTAGGTACCAGTACAGAAGAAATGGGTGAAATCGAAGGGGTCCGCCAAAATCAGCTCCATATGGTCCTATGTTAAATCCAATGGGAAATAAAGCATAGGGTAGAAAAACGGTTTGGTTTCGCAATAACTCAAGAAGTTTCCACCAAAATGTTACTGATGCGCTACTTTTGGACTCAGCGGCACAAGACGAACATTTTGAGTACCTGTTTGTGCCGGTTTGGAATAACATTAGAAAATGTGTTTTTGACGTATATTTTTGAAGCCCGATTTGACCATGTGGATATCAGTGCGATGGAGTTGTGATGATGGTTTCATGTGTATTGAGGTTAAATGACCTCCAGTGACCTTGGGGCCAGTTGGAATGATTTCGTGTGCATTCAGTATAATCTGTAAACGTTTTTAATCATCTGATTTCACTCTATTTCAAAAATTTCATTTTATGGCTATTGCGATATAAGGTACGCCCACCAACATTTTAGGTCATAGCTCCGTGACCCGACCCGATATCAAGCTGAAACTTGGTACACAAGTAGAAAGCACATTTCTACGCCATATATATTCGGGGTTTGGCATTTGAAAAAAATGGTGCCGAAATTATCGCAAAAAATTAAGTTTTGACTTTTGACCTTGACCTGACCTTGTAAAGTGACCTCAGATAAACAAAATTACATATGCACATTGCCCAACTATTTAGCTATACATCCATATAACGTTTTAAGTTCTACATTAAAAACTCTGTTTTTGGCAGGCATTTTCATTTTACCCTCAACATGGCCAAAAATGACCTGAGGTGCCTCCCAAAAACGTTGCCTGGCTCCGCCCCTGACCAAAATAGAATTTTGAAATTTTGTCACGGCGCGTAGAAAGAATAGCTAGGAAAAGTCATCAAGTTTCGTGAAGCTGCGTCAAAAAGCCTGGAATTGGCAAGCAAAAAACCCGAGGGGGGCGGGTTCAGCCCCCCTGCCGGGAATAGGGTTAAATGTCTACGAGCGAAGCCGGAGGCTGAGTCACACTGTACGTCACAAAACAGAATTAAAATTGAGCGGGAGTCCCGTCCCAGCCGAAACGCTTTCTGTTAGCAGTAACCACTGGGTGCCGAGTCAGTAGGTCCTCACAGGAAGATGTCCCATGGCATTACATCCCACGCATTTGCATTTGCAATTCCTTGCAGTCCAATCCCAACTTGCAAGCTTTTTTCCACATTGCTGTTCCGGAAGAACGTTTTTCCTCTCTGAGATGCTATTTACGAGTGCTTGTAAGCCGCTCAGTAAAAGCAGCGCACAATATCTTGGACATGACGTTCGTTCCTTGCTGGGCAGGCCTACAGATTAACTTTCGAGGGGCAGCAGGTCTTCCCCAAAATTTCGAAAACCACGCGTCACACGAAAAAGTATAAATGATGTTGGAAAGGCATCGGCAAAACTGAAGAATGCATGGTGGATTTCCAAAGCAGTTCAAGTACTGAAGTCACCATCTTAGGTTAGATTAGTCTTTGATATCTTTGGGCAGAGACCGACAATCAAGCTGTGCATGTGCACGCCTCAAAAGGTGTGAGTAGTACATACAAGGCCTAGTTTACCTGTGCTGTTTTGTAAAACGGACACTGGAGGACAACTCTGGTTATTTCACCCCAGGCATAGGATTTATTACTGTTTTTGGGTGTCACAAAACGACGGAAGTCGTGTTTTCGTCAACCACCGCCAACAAAGTACTGGAATACATCCATGAATGTCATTTCTGAATTGGATAATGCATAAAGCAAACGTAATATCGGAAACTTCGACGAGGTAGGCCTCGTTATACTCGGCATACGCCGCCTTGGGCGCCCTACTGACAGCGTACGTTTGTCGCTAAAATGTGTAGTCAAACACCCCACCTTTTTTGGGTCCCCATGACCGCTCGCCCGTAAAGTAACTCTGCTTTTGGCAGTGGAGCATCGCTGACCATCCCACACCATGTGGGGCGCTGAAATACAAGCATCGCGTTCCGAAGTGTTGCAGTACTGGTGTACATATTCAGGCTGCAATCTGATGGGCATTTTGAGATCCGCGACCAGACTGTGCGCATGCGCCAAGCGGCCTGCGAACAAACTGCGGCATTTTTAACGCCGTCGCGGCGGGAGAAGCTGGGGCGGCTGTCCCTTATGATGCGGCCCGCCAAATGATGGCACGTGCACGACGCCTGGACAGTCCAGCCGTACCAGATACGGCGGTCCAGGCCGTCGCTGCGATGCACGCAGCAAGTCCCGAAATGAGGCGGTACCTGGCATTCGATGCCAGAATTGACGAACAACAGGTACGTAATTCGCCGTCTCGTAATGAGTGTCCTTTACAGGGGCACGATAAGTATTCTTACGCATAATGACGGGCTAAATTCGAGGAAACTTATTCCCTAATGCATGACGTGCGGGTTCATTCACGTATGGCGGGTTCCTTCCCCCCGCCCCTGGATCTGGAGAACTACCGATCCTTCGTGACGCGAACTGCAATGCAAAAAAAACCGTGTTGGCATATTGTTGGGCAATGTACTGTCCACTTGTGAATAGGATCACTTGTTCAACGGTGAATGACCAGTGCTCTATTTTCTTATCTTACCACAAGACCTGTGTTACGTTACTGTCGGTATAGGGCTCCTGGTCATGCCGAGGCAAGCAACGGCCCATTTAACATGACATTGTCACAATGGATACGGAAGCACGTGTTGATATGACAGAAGTAGACCAAAGCATTCCATATTGTTTACAAATCAACAGAAATCAAGTGCAGGTTATTCATACGAGAAGCAAAATAAACAGAGACGATTTTGGTATGACGGCGAAGTGTGTTTACGAGATAATTTTCGTCATACCGACCAAGCTTCACCCAGGACGCAGCACCCTCATGTAGACAGAGGACAGACAATCATCATCATCATCATCATCATCCTCCGACAGCCATAGCTGAACTTATTGGAAGGACAAGAGTTAAGCGAAGCTTTATGTTTGCTCGGTAGCCATCGGCTTCGAGGCGCCAGGGGTGGTCCAGGCCGTACTGCAGCAGGAAAATTACTACGTCCAGGCCGACGCCACTTTTCGTGTCATCCCTCGCCTACTCCAGCAGCTGCTGGTCGTCCAAGTCACAGCAAACGGTTGCGTCCTGCCGGCCTCTTTCATCCTGATGTTAAGCCGCACCAGGAGGCTCTACACCGTCGTCCTGCAGGAGCTCCGCCGTCGCCTGCCGCCACCCACCCGGTTCATGTCTGACTGGGAGTCAGCGCTTCAGACGGCAGCAGCTGAATGCTGGCCCAATGCCGTCATCAACGGCTGTTGGTTCCATTATGCGCAGACTGTCGTCCGCCAGGTAAGCGAGAAAATTGTATGCCCATATGAAATTCTTGTGGTGCATTTCGCCTGTGCGCAGTAGCCACGCACGTATGCACGGTGCGTGGACAAAAATCCAAATAGTAAAAAAGCGAGAACCCAGTAACTGAGTGAAACCTGGCCTGCTCCGACCTAACTCACCCCATATTTGCTTATTTACTGACCTGTCGCCATTTTGTCATTTGCCTTAATTTCGGGACATCGCACCTACATTTACAGAAACACACACACGCACACAGACACACATACACGCACATGTACACGCACACGCACACAAACACGCACACGTCTGGAGCACCATTTCACCCTGTTATCGCACCATCAACGGCTCTGATACAGAGGAAACTCAGGTTCACGGGCACCAATCTAAATAAACCGCCAAAAACAACACGTAAAACGAATGGAGACTTCAGCGCCCCCCCCCCAAAAAAAACGTGCAGATCTTAGAATTCGTCAGAACGCTGGGTCAGGACATCAACCCACATAATTTTCATAGCGATTATCGGAATCAATAGGCCTGAATGCAAACGTTTTCCACTTTAGGCATGGTAATTTTTTCAAGTCATCCTAACGAGCACATCGGCGTATGAACAGGGGGAGGTGCAAAAGGTCATGGTCCCCCCAATTTAGACTTAGTCCTATGGGAAAAGTCTTGCTCCCCCCCCCACGTTCCTACGCTCCTGAGCATCGCGCGGACGCCCTTGGTACCATCACTACCACATGAATGCCGCATACGGCAACGGCAACAGAAGTCGCAACGACATGAACATACACATGCTCAAGAATGCGGGTTGGGTAGCATTTGTTGTGATGCAAAAAGTGTTCAAAACATTTGTCCCACAGATCAGGAGACTGGGTCTCGGTTCCTTGTTCCGAGAGGACCAAACGTCCGCTTTCAGCCGGTTGGCTCGGGGGGCGCTGGCAGTACCGCTGGTGCCAGAGAACCACTCGGATGAGGCGTGGGAGGTCATCCTGGACGGTCAAGATCCAGAGGTACGGGAAAGCTTTTGAAAATAGTCGAAGTTTCTGATTCAGCGTTTTGAATGTTATGCGTGAGTGTATTGCTACAGGCCTCGAAGCACCGTAATCGCTTTCCATCAACCTGCAGACAGCAGGGAATCGTGGTATGAACGCCAATACAAGAGATACGTGACAATTCCTGTCACCGTCACCGAACCGTGTTCGGTACATCTGCATACCAATTTAGTGTGCAAACGACGAAGACGCGCCGTTGCATTGGCACAAAATGATACAGAGAATGTTGCAGTCAGGGGTGTCGATCTGTTTTCTTTTGTGATGGCCATGGCAACCCCCAAGTTGATTTCTCCTCCCCCTCCCAATGTTTTCTGCCGGTTTTAACGAGGGAATAGGCAATAATAACAAAAAGAACGGCCGCAAAAGATAAGAGATAGGTTCGCCTCCTCCCCAATCGTTTGCACAAAACGAATCCTCTGTTGGTAGTAATGGCACTTCTGCATCTAATGACAAAGAAATTGCATCGCATCACCTGACAGAGAAATAATCTTAGGCGGTGTTTAACTGCTCACATCGCATAATGGGAGAGTTTCCCTGTTCCATAACGCTGCTTTTCTCAGGTTCAACCAGAGCTGGAAGTACCCCTCGTCCGGCTAAAATCCTACCTCTCGCGACACTGGCGTCGCACGCCAACACGCAGACTGTCAGTGTTTGGATTAGAAGAACGCACCAGCAACAACTGCGAATCCTTCTCCACACTGGGAGCCAGTTTCGCGACCACGCGTCCGGGTTTTTGACACTTTGTGTCAAATTGAACAACGTAAGTATGACTTCTTGCTCCGGAGTGCAGGAACATGAAGAACAGTGAAACATGTTGCTGTCCCTTTGTAAAAAAGGGGTGGGTGGGTCCTTCCGGATCCGGACCTTACCACGACACCAAACAGCGCTTCGCACCGCCCAGCGCCTTCCACCCTGCACCGTGAGTCGTCGGCCGAACTCGTCACGGGGAGCCAAAATCACCCGTATCGCCGTTTCGCTCGCCTGCCACACGGTCGTTACGTGCGACCCGGTACACACGTATGTGTTGCGCTCACCGCAGAGTAGTCCCGGCACCCCGCACTAGGAGAAAGATAACTGATCTCTAGTATCCCATGTATTCACTAATTACAAGTTACGGCTACAGAGCCGTACAACCAATCCTAGCATTCAACGTGACACATTCGGTACAAACACACTCACAATCACAGCGCCTACATTTACGCAGGGGAAACCCCAACCCCAGAATCTCGAGACCCTCTTTGGCCCGACACCCACATGCCCTACCCCAAAGAAGCCACGGTGCGGAGTGCCCCGAAAGCCGGGCCTTCGCGGCCCACATCGCGCGCGCAACGGGTGGAATGGTCAGGGACTTGAGAGAGCCAAGGTCCCTGAGGCAGTTGGAGGCCCTGAGACAGTCTCGGGTCATGGTGCAGTCATGAGCCTGATATATCCAAAGGCCCTAGGATGGTCTGGGACCACAAAGTAGTCAAGTGCCCCTGGGAAGTGAGGAGTACTGAGGAAGTTAGCATGCCTGAGACTGCCAGGGACCATGGAACAGCCATGAGTCTGAAACAACCAGGGCCATGGGATGGTCAGGAACCATGAGACGGTCTGGAGCCCTGAGACAGTCAGGGGCTGCATTGCGGTCATTAGCCTGAGACAGCAAAAGGCCCTGGAGTGGTCAGGCTCTAGAACGGTCATGAACCCTGCGACAGCCAGGGGCCAGGGATCGAGGTCTTGCAACAGTTCGGATCCTGGGATGGTCAGAAGACCTCAAACAGCAGGGGTTGTGCAACGTTCAGGAGCTGTCATAGGATGATCAAGCACCCGAATAAGTTCAGGAGCTTTTGCACAGCCAGAAGCCCTGAGACAATTAGAGACCACGAGACATCGAAGGGTCTTGGAATGGTCAAAGACCTGAGGTGAGCAAGGGTCCCATGATGATGAAGAGCTTGACTATGGTTAGGGGCCCTGTAACAGTCATGGGTCCCGGGATGGTCGGCATGGTCCTGGAGTGGTCATGGGGTTCTAGGGCTGCCAGGAGCCGTGGGACAGTTAGGTTCTACTATTACCAGCTGCTTTTGTGTTTTCGAAAACATCTGGAGTGATTTGTTCAAGGCCGTATGATCCGTCCCTTGAGACTTGGTGCTGCATCATCAATCATTATGTGCTATAAAGCAGGTGAAATACTAGTTAAGTCACAATGGCAGCCTGTGCTGAGCCACAAAAAGCTGCCCGTCACATTATATTGTCATGTGGTCGTGATTCCAGAAAAGCCTGTGATGTTTCTGACGCATCGGTCCAGTTTGTGCCGGTACAAATAGATCCCAGTATGCACGCCGTAAATGTTGTTTTCAATATCATGTCACAAAGGTTCATGTTACTTTGGTTCAGTATTCAAGTCATGGGTTGTTCAGCCCCATTGCAGTGCTGTCATATGTCACTGTGACTGAACCCAGCCAAAAAAGTATTGGGTCACCAGCTCATAAGCGGTCATATAGTTGTATCGATGAACAATAGGGACTTGTTTGTAACATGGTGCAATGCAACGGATAAAAGAGATTGCATGTAAGAACAATGGAACAAAAAATAAAGGTCAGAAATCAGATTCAGATAACATTGGGATGAACATACATGAATTACACTTCAAAAGCAATGGAACAAAACTCATGAAGTAAAAGAGCGTAATATAAAACTGAACAAACGAAATGGCGTTATTATTAAATGAAGGGGATGCCAATCTCCCCTCATTTTTCCCCATCCTTAAAGACTGTACCAGTCACTGGCCTATGGTCTCTGGAGATGTTATTGGGTGGAACCCTTTTAGATAGTTCTGACCATTTCAGTGCTATGGGATTAAGGGCAGTTGTCATTGGTATACTGACAGTGCAGAGAATGAGCAATGGTAATTTCTCATTGGGCACTTTGAAGATGAGAGAGTTCGTGCTAGGACGTTGGAGGTTTTTGTGGGTAAGTTGCTGTCCCTCCCCTCTTGTTTAAGGTCGTGGATGGGGTTGGTGATGATAAACAACTTTCAAAAAGATAAACATTCATAACCCAGAAGTAAGAGGGTGAAGGCAGTCCAGAAGTGATAAGTGATGTTCCTGGCTCTAGTAGCTCATTATGTGCACGTTTCCGATGTCATTGGCAAAATAATTTGGATAAGCCACTCTAATGGAAGAGTGTTTTTTGAGAATGATGATAAAAATTTAAGTAAATTATAGAGTGAGGGTGAAGGTCCGAGTGATGATGTTCTGTATAGTCATTATGTGCACGTTTCCGATGTCATTGGCAAAATAATTTGGATAAGCCACTCTAATGGAAGAGTGGTTTCATTTAGGGATGCACCGGATATCCGGCCCGGCCGGATATCCGGCCGGATATTAGAGATTATCCGGTATCCGGTATCCGGCCGGATATTTTTGTGATCCCGCCGGATACTGCCGGATATTTAACCTCCTGGTGTACAATCAAGACGTTGCTCTAATGTCTGCGTCCAGAACCGTTTCAGGGGAAACGTGGCTTGTTGCGTTAGATTGTCGATGTAACTGGCAGTTTCAAGTCGGTCTGGAGACCTTGGAACCAATTCTTTTCTGTATTGGTCCGGGAGGGTTCAGACATATCTTGCAAGAATGGGACTCAAGTTCAAAACTGTGAAACAATAGCCAGCATGCGGTCAGCAGCCCATCTTATGATTTCCTTTTTTCGAAATATTTCTTATCTTTCTCAAACTCTGACACAAATGCATTAAGGAAAAATATAAATTGTGGGCACTAGAAAATGAGACAGTATTTAAAGTCATACCGTAAGCACATTTATTACTGTATGAACATTAAACTTTGCAGAAATTAAGTCATAACCGTTGCAGTCAGTTCTTGCTTAATGGATCATCTCCATCACCTCTCATCTGTCGGCAACACGCACGCGCCTGGGTACGCGTACCAACATTTTACGCGGTATCTCTAGGTCCAGAGCAGCGATCACCTGGCTCATCCAGCGCTTTAGGGCGAATTTGGATGTTACGTACCAGTCTCCCTGATACATCCTCTGCTTAATGATGCCCCAGATGTCCTCAGCAGGACACATCTGGTGCACACAGGGGGACTGCTGTCACGCACTACATACGGCACTCTGGCCTCTTCCAGCAACTTGAGCGTTTTCTTCGCATAATGAGCGCTGGCCAAGTCTGGCCAGATCAACATGTCCCTCTCGAAACAGTACTCATCCAAATATGGCATCAGCACATTTCCTACGCACTTCTCACGGTACATGTTACCATCAACATTACCCATACCCGGCATGATAGCCGGCTTTGTCACACCCCTGAGAGAGATGGCGGGCCACACGAAAAGATTACGGGGAAACTTGCTCTTTGGCCTCAGTTGTACTTTTGCTGGACTTCTGTTGGACGTGCTCCAACAGAGTACCCAAGGTTTCCTGACATATACCTCTCGTGGTAGGTGAAGTAACTTTCGTCGTCCATGGCAATGCTCCGTTCTTTCCGATTTCATGTGATCCGCGGGAAAGTTTCCGGATGCGGGTGTTTTGGGCGACCTCTTGTTTGTGGGTGACCTGGGGTGACCTCTTGCTCTTTCGGTACCGAACCTTGTTTGCCACCAATATTTTTTTTGTCACGTACGTTCTGGAGATTCCAAACCTTCCAGACGGAACGCGTTATGACATCCGTTGTTTTTACAGTTCGAATCAGCTGTAGATGTCTTTTAACACGCGCACTGGAATGGGCGGTCTTTTTATGCCCCCCCCCCCCCACCTGCTCTTCTTGAATATCTCGAGAACGCATCTGAGCTGATTGCTGTTACTTTGTGACATTTATGGCAATTAAATGGCGTCGTCGAATGGCGTAGATAAATTGGAAATCGGCTGGAAATTTTGAAGTTTCAAGCATTTGAAGTCAGGCAAACATCACGAAAACGACGGTTGTCGCTGACAAATGGGAACTTTGTGAAAGAACTGGCGTTGTACTTAAGACTGCTGTTTGAACACAGTCAGGCGATATCATTCGGGCATAAGTGATGGACGTACTAAGGCCACAGCCAGGGTCAATAAGGGTTAAGGGCATCAAAGGTCAAGGTTTGTGACCTGATCCGGATTTGCTTTGGAAGATGTCAGCTTGTATGAAATATGCATTCGAAGGCCCTAATAAAAACACGTGTGCGTACACTGATATGCTTACATATTCCAAGGTCAGTGAAGGTCAAGGTGGTTAAAAGCCAAGGTCAAATATCTTGTAACCTTGCTCAGATTTGTTCTGCAACATATCGATTTGTATGAAATATGCATTCAAAGACCCTAATAAAGACACGTATGCGCACATGCAGACGCATATATATATATATATGCCAGAGTCATTTCAAGTCAAGTTCATCAAAGGTCAAGGGCAGCTCTTGTGACCTGGTCCAGATTTGTTTTGCAATACATCCATTTGTGTGAAATACGCATTCAAAGACCCTTCTAAAACACGTTTGGCATATTGATGCTGACATGTATATACATACATAGCTATACATACATGCAGAAATATAAACGCTGGAAATGACCAGATGTGCCGATGTTGGCTACCTTCACTGAAAATACGCCAAAAGATACATGTCGCGCCCTCATTTACTCTCAAACAGTCCCGTGTTGTTCGAAATTTGATCTGTAAAAGATGAAAAAATGACGTTGCAGGTCACTGACCTGACATGACCTCGACCCAAAATCCCCAGTCAAGACGCCAAATGAATGGAAGTTATCGTATTCCACGTTTTAACGGCCCAAAAAACACCCCGTTTTGTTCGAAAAGTTGTACGGAATGGCCTGTACAGGCCGATCAAATGTCCAGAGTTGACCTTTGCCACCCCATTTGGCCTTGAAAATATCGACTCACAAGCTGTGGGCATTTTTTACTAATTTTTTAAGTTTCCCATATTTTTATTTCCTATTCAGTCTTTTCGGTTTCATTATTTCAATAGAAATAGTAAATAAAAACATGTAAACGTAATATCTGGTATCCGGCCGGATATCCGGCACCCCGATCCGGCATATCCGGTATCCAGCCGGATCACAAAAATCCCGATCCGGTGCATCCCTAGTTTCATTGACTTACCGAGTAAATAAACCACAAATGTAATAATCCAAGTTATGTATCTCCCGTCTTGGAAGCTGATAGACTATCCAGCCACTTTTCCACTTGAGTGGAGTGGGACATAGACGCGTCATAGAATGACTCTTCAGCCATCGGGTTGATTGGACTGATTCAAAGAGGGACAGATTGCCGTCGGTGACACAACCCCGGGAATGTTCTATCTTTGGACCTCAAGATCATACCTGAGGCCACAGGTCACACCAGTGATTGTTGGACCGATTTGGGATGCCCTATTTCGCGCACACATAGGAAATTGCAAGTAAAGCAAGAGTTCATTTTTCTGCTTTGGCAACAGCAGGAATTTTAATTCGAGAGACATAACTCAATAGGCCATTTTAGCTAAACTCCCCAGAGCCATGCCACACCCACTATAAATAGACCTTGCGCCGCTCGGGCACATGAAAAGCAGTGTTGTGTTGAGGGTCGTGCACATTACTTCATGTATAACGTGAGTGTTTGATGTTCCGGAGTGAATTGTTCGTTCTACTTCAAGATCGGAGCTTGTCGTCATGGCGAGCGCTGCTCCCGGCTGCACAACAAGCCTACCTTCAGCCAGACGATCGTGCTGCAGAACCTGTACGTGAACCCGCAGAACTCGGCCAAGTCAGCCGACGGCAGCCATCTGGCCAACATCTCCGATGAGGAGATGCAGGAGCACTTCGACAACTTCTTCGAGGACGTGTTCGTCGAGTGCGAGACGAAGGTGAGTGATCCGGCACGTCTCTGTTGCTTATGTTCGACTGACCTTCCATCGACGGCGAGGGTTTCACCGACACAACTGACGTTGAGACGAAGCTACTGAGGAGGTCGGACATCGTGTTGTCGTCTAACCCATTTTGTAGAAATAAAGCACGAGTGACTGGGCGAAAAAAAAACGCCAGCGCAGAGCACGGTGTGCTTGGGTTATTGACAGTGAATTGTTTGTTATTAACTAGCATTCATTATCACTCCGTTTCGTGATTATTGCAAATGTGAAAGATGCTGTTGATCATAGCGCCTGCTAGAGTCGTGGGCCTGGCTTACTGGAATAATTTGCCCCCCCCCCCCGCCAATTTTTTTGCCCAATCCTGCCAGCCCGCCTGCCAGCACGCGTTTTAAACGACCAACGCTGTTACGCTCTCCTCGGTGGCACCACGAGCATATAAACACATTCTTGTTTCGCGGTGCAAAGTGGTCGTGAAAGTTCGACTGATCCTGAGGTGGAGAAAGACTTGACCCGCACCGTTTTACGGCCGGCTTTTTGCAGTTCGGCGAGATCGAGGAGATGAACGTGTGCGACAACTTGGGGGACCACCTGGTCGGCAACGTGTACATCAAGTTCCGGCGCGAGGAGGACGTCGAGAAGGCCGTGAACGACCTCAACAACCGTTGGTTCGGCGGCCAGCCGGTGCACGCCGAACTGGTCTGTTCGTCCGGTCTGTCCGAACTGGAGAACCCGGTCACCGACTTTCGGGAGGCCTGCTGTCGCCAGTACGAAGTCGGGTGAGGCCTCATTCCACTGTCGCTGAGCCGGCAGTTCGGTCAAGTTATCTGACGAGTCTGCTGAGCGGCGCTTACACGCGGGGACAGATGTTGTGAAATTTTGTGGTGCGGTGGTAGCCATAAGATAGCAGGGCGCTTGTCAGAACAACATGGCGTCAGTGCCGATTGAGAGGGCAGTAACATCGGTACTAATTTGCGACAGAAGGATTGTTTGCAACCGTTTTCGCCCATGGGAGGGACGGAATGTGAATCATGCTCGTTTTGCTGTATAGGCTGCGAATTTCAAATGACTGACCATAGTGGTTCTCGGTTTCTTGTGTACTTTGTGTATTTCCTTTTTTGTATTATTTCGCCCGACGAGGCCCACCTCTGACGATGACGCCGTGTTGCAGGGAGTGCACGCGGTCGGGCTTCTGCAACTTCATGCATCTGAAGCCGATCTCGCGCGAGCTGCGCAAGGAGCTGTACGGTCGGCGCGGGCCGGCTTTCGTGGGCGGCGGCCGGCGCCGCTCGCGCTCACGAGACCGCGGCGGTTTCGGGCGCGGCGGCGGCGGCAGGCGCCGGCGCTCGCGCTCGCGGGACCGGCGCCGCTCTCGCTCCCGGTCCCGGGACCGGGCTGCAGGCAGGGAGGGTCGCGCCGGCCGCGGCGGCCGCCGAGCCGCGCCCGGACGCCCCTCGGCGTCGGTCCGCGCGCCGCGGGACAGTATTTCTTTCGCACGTCGACGCGAGTCGGACTCGGCGGCCGGAAATCGTAGCGACGGCTGTCCGTGCAAATGTGTTTCTCATCCGTTCATTGGCTCATGTATCCTCGTGTGGTCATGGGGAATCTACAAAACGACCCTTTAGCGAAGCGGTTCTACATTTCACTTGGATACAAGGATGTCAGAGTGAAACGTTTTTTTCTGATAAATTTTGTGTTCCGTTTTTGGGAACTATATAAGATTTCCACGTGGCAAGCTGCCGATAGCTACCCAGTGCATCGGATTTAGCGGCACGCACGCACGCACGCATGCACGCACGTGCGTGCGTGCAGTCTGAAACATCAAAATGCGGATAGACCATTGAAATGACTGCAAGTTGCAGAATGGTCGCAAACCGTTTCACACACGACACATCGGTCCCATCGGCTTATCTGTTCAATTCAGCCTTTTGCAGGGAGTTGCGATACGTCTGAAGTCCCCGCCACCAACATAACAGGCATGGGGTTATTCTTGACAGTGCGATACATATATTTTACAAATATGACTAACGTGACGAGGCACCGGAAGTCCCACTCCCCGCCCGCCATCGGCGGTTTTCCACAGACGCGCAATGACCTCAATGATTGGTCGCATCAATAACGCACTCGAACTCTGACAACCCGGCTCCGTCGAGGCACCAACACTGCTGCCGTTGCCAAACAAGGACAGAAGCGCGCCTGCGGGGCGCGCAGAAAATCCCTCAGAGGGTGCAGCGGTGCACCGCCGGTGGACCCGGCGGTCCAAACTGGGTGCGCAGGGTGCAGAGCGGATCGGGGTCTGGCCGGCGGCGGAGAGCGGCGCAGCTACTGCGGACGGCAGCCGCTCCCATGCGGGGGCCTCGACGCCGCGACGGCGCTTCCCGGGGCGGTGAGGATCCGCCGCGACAGGAGCGGAGGCGTCTGGCCCCACAGCTGAGGCGGAGAAGACTGGTCGCGGAGCGAGAGTACCAATCGCGCCAGGCACGGCGTTTGCCCGCTACCGCAAGTACACCAAGACCGGTGCATCATGCTCCAAAACGGCTCCTTTCATGACGACAAAAATCCAGCCGACCGGGCCATCCTGTGCCTTCAGTCAAATCCCGGTAAGGCCTAATGTACTTCCAGTCGGTCCATTAAAGCGTCTAGCGGCCGGCGCAAGCTGCACACTACCGACAGCGTGCCGCCCGCTTCCGGCAAAACCCGCCGACGAGGGTGCTGGGCAGTCCTACTTGGCCTCCGGGAACGGAGTGTACTCGTGGTCTCTCAGGTCGGACTGGTGGCCCGTCCGGAAGCAGGAGCGGCAGTACAGGTCTCCTGAGCAGCCGCGGCACCGTACCGTCGCGTCCGCGTTGCAAATGCAGCACCAGGGCAGCTCCTGCGGCCAGCGAGGTAGGCGGCGTTGCACGGCCGTCAAACACACGCCATACTTGGAACGAGATCTTGCGCCGAAGGCGAGAATGTACTAAGCATACAGGTTTACAGCCTTACACGAGTAAACTGGATGGAACATCTACGATTTCGCAGCCGTCTCACCTCTCCATCAGAAGACAACGATTCGAGCTCTTCGTCGATCTCTTTGTCCTCCAATACGGCCTCATCCTTTATCTGAAAACGACAATGACCTCATGTAATGCTACTTGGTTCCATTCGCGACCACAACGAAGAGGGCAATTTGGACGCTTGAGAGGGTTCTCGTCAGTGACGAGCTGTACGGACCATCTCGAATGTAATTCCTCAAATTCTATCTCGAGTTTCCTCCGACTGCAAAAACAGATTATTTACAATACTACGAACGAGTCCATGCTTTCTCCTTTAAACGACCATCGGCGCTTTCAATGAGTTCCTGTTCTAGAGCACCAATGGACTAATACACATCCAACACTATCCAGTCTACGTCCGTGGATGCTACAAAACAGGTCGTCTCCAAGACTACAGACAGCACAATATATCTTTTAATCATCGCGGCAGTTTCTGACCATAACAACAGTCCCCATTACGACATAATCAGCTCTGGTCAGTACTGTTCCGCTCACGCTTCGTCCCCTCGGTCACGTTCCGCGTACAATTATGGCCAGTCCATTTCCGATGTCAGTTTAGTCTAGCTGAAGACGAAAGCACAGGCGATTTTCGCCATGAAAGACCATGAAAGATGTGTATGTTTTAATCTTCGCGAAAGACACGTCGATACAAGGGGCATTTCGAATGCTAACGACGGTTCCCGGTCAAAGCTAAAACGACGCCAAAGTCTACATCTAGTGCTGACGATTGTTCAAATATGCTGCAACAGCCGAATAGCCCATTTTCTTTACCAATTAGTTATCGTATGCATCTAAAAGCCGAAATACAGACCGAACATCCTCCCTCAGTACATACTGCTCCCAGTCTTGTGCTTTTCGTTCACGTCTACTTTTCTGACCTGCGCAATCAGCTTCTGCACCTCCTCCTCCTCAGACGGACCAGATGGGGACGCATCCTCCGATGGTTCACCTGCGGCTGCCTCCTGTGACCGTCTCCTCTGGGCTGCACCTCGTACCTCCTCCAGCCTAACGGAGCACACACCCCAGTCAGCGGCGGTGTACCAAGTCAGTGCACCTATCGGCGACAATGTACCACGCCTTCCTGCTAACTAGACTCGTCCAAAACTGACCGCCGTTCGTCAATGGCGTCAAATTCGTCAAAGCCACGCATCTGCGGCAGTGAGTGCGACTCCGCTGACCTCTGGCCGATGTGGGCGACCTTGCTGGCGATCTGGTCGGCTCGCCGGATCTCGGCGCCGACCTCGGCCTGCACAGCCTGGAGCAACTCGGCCGCCGTCTGGCCGTCCGTGCAGGCCGGCAGGTCCGCGCCGGACGGCGGCGCCTCCGCTCCGGCTGCTTCCTGCCGGCAACCGCACACCACTGAGAGCACGAGCCGTGCGAGACACACCGCTGCCGTTCAGACTGCACACGCCAGTGACCTTGAACTGCTGATGGTCGATGCCATGGAGAATGCCTGGATGAGTCCGCCGCCATGCAGAACACATGGCTGTGAATTGGCCAGTGGATGGCACTGGCACCGGCACACCGGCCATTGGACTGACGGCTGCCGCAACTGAAACCGGGAACACGTCGGCAGAAGCCAATCCAACCGTGACGCAGAAACCACTGAGAGACCAACACGGACCACACACCGTCGCTGACCGCCACGGACCACAGATCTCAGTCACTGAGACCCGCCAGCCGGGCGACAGCCTCACACAGGACCGACCGCTCACCTGCGGCGCGTCGTCGCCGACGCCGCGCAACCGGTTCAGCCTCTCCTGCAGACCCTCCTCGGGCCGGTACTTGCCGGCAATGCGGATCTCGTCCCGCGCCTGGTCCATCAGGTCGTGCTCCTGGGCGACCGTCGACCGACGCTCTTCCGACTGATAACGGACGCCGTCAGTCAGCGCTGGTTACTGGTACCCCTCATGTGACAGCTGACACTATTACGGCCACGTCTGTACATCTCCACTGACGATCTGGATGAAACAAAAAAATGGTGCTTGTGAACTCAGCAGTTTGACGCATAAGAGACAGTGCCATGGTTAACACCATGCTAAAAGACTTCGGTGCGTGCAGAATCAGGGTAAGTTACTGAACCCAATCGCTTCCGCTTGTGGCCACTGTGTTTTAAGTCTAACAACACAACAACGGTTGTGTTCCTAAACATCTCGCTGATAACACTGAAGAGACAATGTCAATTTCCCTAGTTTGTATGATATCGGAAGGTCTCTGCGTGAACACCAATCACGCCAAGCGTCAAATAGCAACGCCAGAAGCACGTGCGCAGAGACCACCAGAACGTCCCGGGGGCGCAGGCACCGACGGACCACCAGAAACTTTCGATCCGGCCATACAGCGGGACTGTGGGGAGATTCCCGGCCCCTCTGAAGCGCGGCACTGTGGGAATACTTCTGCCTGACAAGAGAAAGGCTAGGGAAACCACCAGGCCGACTGGAGCGCGGCACGGCGGAGAGACGACACGGCTCACGCCGCGGACAGCGCCGGCCGGGAGGGCCCAATACGCACCGGGAGGTTGGAGCGCCGGGCCTGTCCGGCGGTGGACGGCGTCCCCTTGAGCGCCGCCAGACGGCCCGCCACCTCGCTCTCCGTGGGCGCGCTGACAAAGGAACGTGTCCATGAAAAACTGGCTCTCATACTGGCCCCGTATGACTCCAACAAGGCCGAATCGATAACAAGCAAGACGGAGCACGTCTGTAGGGCACGTAAGGATACAAGCATTTGACGATCTGGGTTCAAGCTAATCAGAAGCAAAAAACAAAATGTGTTTCAGGCAAGTCTACATACGCACTCAATCTGGCAATGACAGCTCACTGTTTGGCTTTCCTGTCAGCCTTGAGCGCTTCAAGCCGGTCGACCAGTTCAGAGTCCTGGTGACTGAGGCCGCGCTTCAGACTGGCAGCGCGCGATGACTGTCGATATACGGTGATGGGCGGCCGCGCCGGGTTGTCCAAATCCTCCAGCTGGCTGCAAAGTAAGGAAACACAAATGTGTCAGCTGCTGTCTTTGGGATCACCTCCTCAGCAAATGCATCACAACACACATCACATCCCTCATCCTCTACTGGTCCAAAATGGGGGTGGTAAACTGCTAGCATCATCAAAGTGCAGGAATACAAACTATTCTTTGGTTGACAAAGGCAATACTGCAAGGCCTACACAAACCATTCAATGCTGAGGATGGGGAGGATGGCAGAAGCCCACAGCATGGTACAGTGCACCAACCTGCTGCTTGGTGTACTGCACAGTTAGAGCTCCATTACCAGCTGTTGTGATAAGGTGACTATGTTGTTCCCAGGCAACAAGGGACAATCCTTCCCACTGCAGAGGCATCTGCCAATACAAATATCATACCGTTTCAGTGCTTCAGGTGGCAGAAGAGGTGGTGCCTCATCCTCAATTGTGGTAGCTTTGTTATAGCATTTTCTGCAGACAGACATCTTTTTCCCACCCAAAACTGGCACTGGCAGCTTCTCGGCAAGACAGCGTGAGCAGAAAGACATCCGGCAGATTGGGCAGCCATGCTGTGAATCAAAATGCAGCAGGTTAGTGATGGTACAGTCAAGAAGATATCTACCATATGAACCTGACTAAACACAGCAAAATATCAATGGTCAGCATTCTTATTTTGAGCAATGTGCATTGCACTACATCAGTAGAAAGCCAGAAAACATCAATTAAAAAACAGGGAGCATCAAGGTGCCACACAATAACAGTCCACCACAAAACAACCTCGGCCAGCTTCCACATGACAAAGAACATTCTGACATTTTTTAACTCCTAAAACATATGCTGTGTTCTCTGTTTGTGGTTCAAATAACTCATATCAGAAAGCAGTCTTTTCTATAAGCAAAGCTTCACAGGAACTGCCATAAAGATTTTACTTAAGGTCACCTCCAAATGATGCATATGCAGTTTTAGTGCAATTATGCTTTTGCCACTGGCCTGATATAATGTCATTACACAGGTGCCACACTGCTTACAGGATGCAGCACAAAAGGTACAATGATGCAACAGTCATCACACAGGGACAAATGTTTAAAGGCAAAATCTGGAAAACATGTGAAGTTGGATCTCCTACCACTGGTGAACAATTTCCATGCCCAAAACTGCTGGAAGTTCAGTTATGTATAACTGTCTGTGAAGCTTTATTGACAGTTCAGCTGATCAATTATATAGTAATTCACTGGAAGCCTGCAGACTAGCTAAAACTTTCAGAAAAAGCACAAGTGTAAATAATGCACAATTAGAATGCCATGGTTCCACAGATAATTTAAAACATTTTGAAAAATGCTTCAATTACACATGTTGGTTACTGACAAAGCTGCCTCAAAAATGCTGCTCTTAAGTGCCTAGCAACTGTAATTTACCTCTTTCAGGAAGAGCCCATAACTTTGGCAGCAACTGGAGCAAGACATGGCCACAAAGCTATACTTGATGCCCTTTGAAGCTGTTGCCTTTGTAAACTGGTACCTCTGATTATGTCAGCTGGGTGACATCTGGAATACAACCCAAGAGATTAAAATAATAACATGCGAGATTAAATGCTTTTGACACAAGACACTTGACAAAAATTCATGTCTTGTTTCAACAGGTTTAGTGTACCCTAGTAATGCCTTGTTCACAAACCTACATCACAAATATGTCATTTCAGCTCAACAATTAGCTGGACCACAAATGCAATGTTTTACAGGTCTACCCAAGGCCATAATGCAATCAATTGTGCTACAAGCAGCTACCCTTTTAAGATATGTCACTTCACCACGGTTCAGTGATAACAATGCAAAATAACATACATTTCGTGATTGACCTGACCTGTGACGTCATCAGCGGGTCAGAAGTACAAAGGTGTGTAAGTCACAGATACGAAACGTTCGGCGCTATCAACTGATATCGTTCGAATCAGACGAATCGAACGATTGGTTCTCATGCCACTTGTTCTTGAGTGGAGCCATACTGGCCAATGCCAGTATTTTACATACTCACCCTAGCGGCGAGAAAGAGCGAATATTGCCCTGGTGGCGAAACCCGGAACTATCATCGCGCGTTAACCTTAACATCGGCGCTGCGCGTGTGCCATACTCCAAAGGTATCTTTCCATACTTTGGTCCTCGGGCCTTCAACACATGTTTGATGTTCGTTCGGCAAGGCGGTAAAACAGGACCGAATCTTCTTTTTTCTCCCTTATTCACACGCATCATTGGTCCTAAACAGTTTTCCCATATTTAGGACGTTATATGTTATACGTTATACGTTACAGCTAGGACGAACATGTCCTAAACTTCGCCAAGTTTAGGGCGTAAACTTCGTTTCCTCTCATCTGATGAATAGGTCTTAAACCTTGAGGAGGACATGTTGTTTTTCCCACAAGTGTCTTGGCTCTGAATGAAAAATATTGCCACAGTTTTCTGTATTTGTATTTGTTATGGTGTTACAAAGACAAAAGCATTTAATCTCGCATGTTATTATTTTAATCTCTTGGGTTGTATTCCAGATGTCACCCAGCTGACATAATCAGAGGTACCAGTTTACAAAGGCAACAGCTTCAAAGGGCATCAAGTATAGCTTTGTGGCCATGTCTTGCTCCAGTTGCTGCCAAAGTTATGGGCTCTTCCTGAAAGAGGTAAATTACAGTTGCTAGGCACTTAAGAGCAGCATTTTTGAGGCAGCTTTGTCAGTAACCAACATGTGTAATTGAAGCATTTTTCAAAATGTTTTAAATTATCTGTGGAACCATGGCATTCTAATTGTGCATTATTTACACTTGTGCTTTTTCTGAAAGTTTTAGCTAGTCTGCAGGCTTCCAGTGAATTACTATATAATTGATCAGCTGAACTGTCAATAAAGCTTCACAGACAGTTATACATAACTGAACTTCCAGCAGTTTTGGGCATGGAAATTGTTCACCAGTGGTAGGAGATCCAACTTCACATGTTTTCCAGATTTTGCCTTAAACATTTGTCCCTGTGTGATGACTGTTGCATCATTGTACCTTTTGTGCTGCATCCTGTAAGCAGTGTGGCACCTGTGTAATGACATTATATCAGGCCAGTGGCAAAAGCATAATTGCACTAAAACTGCATATGCATCATTTGGAGGTGACCTTAAGTAAAATCTTTATGGCAGTTCCTGTGAAGCTTTGCTTATAGAAAAGACTGCTTTCTGATATGAGTTATTTGAACCACAAACAGAGAACACAGCATATGTTTTAGGAGTTAAAAAATGTCAGAATGTTCTTTGTCATGTGGAAGCTGGCCGAGGTTGTTTTGTGGTGGACTGTTATTGTGTGGCACCTTGATGCTCCCTGTTTTTTAATTGATGTTTTCTGGCTTTCTACTGATGTAGTGCAATGCACATTGCTCAAAATAAGAATGCTGACCATTGATATTTTGCTGTGTTTAGTCAGGTTCATATGGTAGATATCTTCTTGACTGTACCATCACTAACCTGCTGCATTTTGATTCACAGCATGGCTGCCCAATCTGCCGGATGTCTTTCTGCTCACGCTGTCTTGCCGAGAAGCTGCCAGTGCCAGTTTTGGGTGGGAAAAAGATGTCTGTCTGCAGAAAATGCTATAACAAAGCTACCACAATTGAGGATGAGGCACCACCTCTTCTGCCACCTGAAGCACTGAAACGGTATGATATTTGTATTGGCAGATGCCTCTGCAGTGGGAAGGATTGTCCCTTGTTGCCTGGGAACAACATAGTCACCTTATCACAACAGCTGGTAATGGAGCTCTAACTGTGCAGTACACCAAGCAGCAGGTTGGTGCACTGTACCATGCTGTGGGCTTCTGCCATCCTCCCCATCCTCAGCATTGAATGGTTTGTGTAGGCCTTGCAGTATTGCCTTTGTCAACCAAAGAATAGTTTGTATTCCTGCACTTTGATGATGCTAGCAGTTTACCACCCCCATTTTGGACCAGTAGAGGACAAGGGATGTGATGTGTGCTGTGATGCATTTGCTGAGGAGGTGATCCCAAAGACAGCAGCTGACACATTTGTGTTTCCTTACTTTGCAGCCAGCTGGAGGATTTGGACAATCCGGCGCGGCCGCCCATCACCGTATATCGACAGTCATCGCGCGCTGCCAGTCTGAAGCGCGGCCTCAGTCACCAGGACTCTGAACTGGTCGACCGGCTTGAAGCGCTCAAGGCTGACAGGAAAGCCAAACAGTGAGCTGTCATTGCCAGATTGAGTGCATATGTAGACTTGCCTGAAACACATTTTGTTTTTTGCTTCTGATTAGCTTGAACCCAGATCGTCAAATGCTTGTATCCTTACGTGCCCTACAGACGTGCTCCGTCTTGCTTGTTATCGATTCGGCCTTGTTGGAGTCATACGGGGCCAGTATGAGAGCCAGTTTTTCATGGACACGTTCCTTTGTCAGCGCGCCCACGGAGAGCGAGGTGGCGGGCCGTCTGGCGGCGCTCAAGGGGACGCCGTCCACCGCCGGACAGGCCCGGCGCTCCAACCTCCCGGTGCGTATTGGGCCCTCCCGGCCGGCGCTGTCCGCGGCGTGAGCCGTGTCGTCTCTCCGCCGTGCCGCGCTCCAGTCGGCCCGGGGGTTTCCCTAGCCTTTCTCTTGTCAGGCAGAAGTATTCCCACAGTGCCGCGCTTCAGAGGGGCCGGGAATCTCCCCACAGTCCCGCTATATGGCCGGATCGAAAGTTTCTGGTGGTCCGTCGGTGCCTGCGCCCCCGGGACGTTCTGGTGGTCTCTGCGCACGTGCTTCTGGCGTTGCTATTTGACGCTTGGCGTGATTGGTGTTCACGCAGAGACCTTCCGATATCATACAAACTAGGGAAATTGACATTGTCTCTTCAGTGTTATCAGCGAGATGTTTAGGAACACAACCGTTGTTGTGTTGTTAGACTTAAAACACAGTGGCCACAAGCGGAAGCGATTGGGTCCAGTTACTTATGCTGATTCTGCACGCACCGAAGTCTTTTAGCATGGTGTTAACCATGGCACTGTCTCTTATGCGTCAAACTGCTGAGTTCACAAGCACCATTTTTTTGTTTCATCCAGATCGTCAGTGGAGATGTACAGACGTGGCCGTAATAGTGTCAGCTGTCACATCAGGGGTACCAGTAACCAGCGCTGACTGACGGCGTCCGTTATCAGTCGGAAGAGCGTCGGTCGACGGTCGCCCAGGAGCACGACCTGATGGACCAGGCGCGGGACGAGATCCGCATTGCCGGCAAGTACCGGCCCGAGGAGGGTCTGCAGGAGAGGCTGAACCGGTTGCGCGGCGTCGGCGACGACGCGCCGCAGGTGAGCGGTCGGTCCTGTGTGAGGCTGTCGCCCGGCTGGCGGGTCTCAGTGACTGAGATCTGCGGTCCGTGGCGGTCAACGACGGTGTGTGGTCCGTGTTGGTCTCTCAGTGGTTTCTGCGTCACGGTCGGATTGGCTTCTGCCGACGTGTTCCCGGTTTCAGTTGCGGCAGCCGTCAGTCCAATGGCCGGTGTGCCGGTGCCAGTGCCATCCACTGGCCAATCCACAGCCATGTGTTCTGCATGGCGGCGGACTCATCCAGGCATTCTCCATGGCATCGACCATCAGCAGTTCAAGGTCACTGGCGTGTGCAGTCTGAACGGCAGCGGTGTGTCTCGCACGGCTCGTGCTCTCAGTGGTGTGCGGTTGCCCGCAGGAAGCAGCCGGAGCGGAGGCGCCGCCGTCCGGCGCGGACCTGCCGGCCTGCACGGACGGCCAGACGGCGGCCGAGTTGCTCCAGGCTGTGCAGGCCGAGGTCGGCGCCGAGATCCGGCGAGCCGACCAGATCGCCAGCAAGGTCGCCCACATCGGCCAGAGGTCAGCGGAGTCGCACTCACTGCCGCAGATGCGTGGCTTTGACGAATTTGACGCCATTGACGAACGGCGGCCAGTCTTGGACGAGTCTAGTTAGCGGGAAGGCACATTGGTACATTGTCGCCGATAGGTGCACTGACTTGGTACACCGCCGCTGACTGGGGTTTGTGCTCCGTTAGGCTGGAGGAGGTACGAGGTGCAGCCCAGAGGAGACGGTCACAGGAGGCAGCCGCAGCTGAACCATCGGAGGATGCGTCCCCATCTGGTCCGTCTGAGGAGGAGGAGGTGCAGAAGCTGATTGCGCAGGTCAGAAAAATAGACGTGAACGAAAAGCACAAGACTGGGAGCAGTGTGTACTGAGGGAGGATGTTCGGTCTGTATTTCGGCTTTTAGATCCGTACGATAACCAGTTGGTAAAGAAAATGGGCTATTCGGCGGTTAGCAGCATATTTGAACAATCGTCAGCACTAGATGTAGACTTTGGCGTCGTTTTAGCTTTCACCGGGAACCGTCGTTAGCATTCGAAATGCCCCTTGTATCGACCTGTCTTTCGCGAAGATTAAAACATCTTTCATGGTCTTTCATGGCGCAAATCGCCTGTGCTTTCGTCTTCAGCTAGACTAAACTGACATTGAAAATGGACTGGCCGTAATTGTACGCGGAACGTGACCGAGGGGACGGGGCGTGAGCGGAACAGTACTGACCAGAGCTGATTATGTCGTAATGGGGACTGTTATGGTCAGAAACTGCCGCCATGATTAAAAGATATATTGTGCTGTCTGTAGTCATGGAGACGACCTGTTTTGTAGCATCCACGGACGGAGACTGGATAGTGTTGGATGTGTATTAGTTCATTGGTGCTCTAGAACAGGAACTCATTGATAGCGCCGATGGTGGTTTAAAGGAGAAAGCATGGACTCGTTCGTAGTATTGTAAATAATCTGTTTTTGCAGTCGGAGGAAACTCGAGATAGAATTTGAGGAATTACATTCGAGATGGTCCGTATGGCTCGTCACTGACGAGAACCCTCTTAAGCGTCCAAATTGCCCTCTTCGTTGTGGTCGCGAATGGAACCAAGTAGCATTACATGACGTCAGTGTCGTTTTCAGATAAAGGATGAGGCCGTATTGGAGGACAAAGAGATCGACGAAGAGCTCGAATCGTTGTCTTCTGATGGAGAGGTGAGACGGCTGCGAAATCGTAGACGTTCCATCCAGTTTACTGGTGTAAGGCTGTAAACCTGTATGTTTCGTACATTGACGCCTTCGGCGCAAGATCTCGTTCCAAGTATGGCGTGTGTTTGACGGCCGTGCAACGCCGCCTACCTCGCTGGCCTCAGGAGCTGCCCTGGTGCTGCATTTGCAACGCGGACGCGACGGTACGGTGCCGCGGCTGCTCAGGAGACCTGTACTGCCGCTCCTGCTTCCGGACGGGCCACCAGTCCGACCTGAGAGACCACGAGTACACTCCGTTCCCGGAGGCTAAGTAGCACTGCCCAGCACCCCCGTCGGCGGGTTTTGCCGGGAGCGGGCGGCACGCTGTCGGTAGTGTGCAGCTTGCGCCGGACGCTAGACGCTTTAATGGACCGACTGGAAGTACATTAAGTCTTACCGGGATTTGACTGATGGCACAGGATGGCCCGGTCGGCTGGATTTTTGTTGCCGTGAAAGGAGCCGTTTCGGAGCATGATGCACCGGTCTTGGTCTGCTTGCGGTAGCGGGCAAACGCCGTGCCTGGCGCGATCGGTACTCTCGCTCCGCGACCAGTCTTCTCCGCCTCAGCTGTTGGGCCAGACGCCTCCGCTCCTGTCGCGGCGGATCCTCACCGCCCCGGGAAGCGCCGTCGCGGCGTCGAGGCCCCCGCATGGGCTGCCGTCCGCAGTAGCTGCGCCGCTCTCCGCCGCCGGCCAGACCCCGATCCAGTCTGCACCCTGCGCACCCAGTTTGGACCGCCGGGTCCTCCGCCGGTGCACCGCTGCACCCTCTGAGGGAGTTTCTGCTCGCCCCGCGGCGCGCTTCTGCCCTTGTTTCGCAACGGAGCAGTGTTGGTGCCTCGACGGAGCCGGGTTGTCAGAGTTCGAGTGCGTTATTGATGCGACCAGTCATTGAGGTCATTGCGCGTCTGTGCAAAACCGCCTAGGGCGGGCGGGGAGTGGGGACTTCCGGTGCCTCGTCACGTTAATCATATTTGTAAAATATATGTATCGCACTGTCAAGAATAACCCCATGCCTGTTGTGTTGGTGGCGGAGACTTCAGACGTATGGCAGCTCCCTGCAAAAGGCTGAATGGAACAGATAAGCCGATGGGACCGATGTGTCGTGTGTGAAACGGTTTGCGACCATTCTGCAACTTGCAGTCATTTTAATGGTCTCTCCGCATTTTGATGTTTCAGACTGCACGCACGCACATGCGTGCGTGTGTGCGTGCGTGCCGCTAAATCCGATGCACTGGGTAGCTATCGGCAGCTTGCCACGTGGAAATCTTATATAGTTCCCAAAAACGGAACACAAAATTTATCAGAAAAACACATTTCACTCTGACATCCTTGTATCCAAGTGAAATGTAGAACCGCTTCGCTAAAGTGTCGTTTTCTAGATTCCCCGTGACCACACGAGGATACATGAGCCAATGAACCGATGAGAAACACATTTGCACGGACAGCGGTCGCTACGATTTCCGGCCGCCGAGTCCGACTCGCGTCGACGTGCGAAAGAAATACTGTCCCGCGGCGCGCGGACCGACGCCGAGGGGCGTCCGGGCGCGGCTCGGCGGCCGCCGCGGCCCGGCCGGCCTAGTAGCGGCCGGCGCGACCCTCCCTGCCTGCAGCCCGGTCCCGGGACCGGGAGCGAGAGCGGCGCCGGTCCCGCGAGCGCGAGCGCCGGCGCCTGCCGCCGCCGCCGCGCCCGAAACCGCCGCGGTCTCGTGAGCGCGAGCGGCGCCGGCCGCCGCCCACGAAAGCCGGCCCGCGCCGACCGTACAGCTCCTTGCGCAGCTCGCGCGAGATCGGCTTCAGATGCATGAAGTTGCAGAAGCCCGACCGCGTGCACTCCCTGCAACACGGCGTCATCGTCAGAGGTGGGCCTCGTCGGGCGAAATAATACAAAAAAGGAAATACACAAAATACACAAGAAAACGAGAACCATTATGGTCAGTCATTTGAAATTCGCAGCCTATGCAGCAAAACGAGCAAGATTCACATTTCGTCCCTCCCATGGGCGAAAACGGTTGCAAACAATCCTTCTGTCGCAAATTAGTACCGATGTTACTGCCCTCTCAATCGGCACTGACGCCATGTTGTTCTGACAAGCGCCCTGCTATCTTCTGGCTACCACCGCACCACAAAATTTCACAACATCTGACCCTGCGTGTAAGCGCCGCTCAGCAGACTCGCCAGATAACTTGACCGAACTGCCGGCTCAGCGACAGTGCAATGAGGCCTCACCCGACTTCGTACTGCCGACAGCAGGCCTCCCGAAAGTCGGTGACCGGGCTCAGTTCGGCGTGCACCGGCTGGCCGCCGAACCAACGGTTGTTGAGGTCGTTCACGGCCTTCTCGGCGTCCTCCTCGCGCCGGAACTTGATGTACACGTTGCCGACCAGGTGGTCCCCCAAGTTGTCGCACACGTTCATCTCCTCGATCTCGCCGAACTGCAAAAAGCCGGCCGTAAAACGGTGCGGGTCAAGTCTTTCTCCACCTCAGGATCAGTCGAACTTTCACGACCACTTTGCACCGCGAAACAAGAATGTGTTTATATGCTCGTGGTGCCACCGGGGAGAGCGTAACAGCGTTGCTCGTTTAAAACGCGTGCTGGCAGGCGGGCTGGCAGGACTGGGCAGAAAAATTGGCGGAAGGCAAATTATTCCAGTAAGCCAGGCCAACGACTCTAGCAGGCGCTATGATCGACAGCATCTTTCACATTTGCAATAATCACGAAACGGAGTGATAATGAATGCTAGTTAAGAACAAACGATTCATGGTCAATAACCCAGACACGTGTCTGCGCTGGTTTTTTGCCCAGTCACTCTGCTTTATTTCTACAAAATGGGTTAGACGACAACACGATGTCCGAGCTCCTCAGTAGCTTGGTCTCAACGTCAGTTTTGTCGGTGAAACCTTCGCCGTCGATGGAAGGTCAGTCGAACATAAGCAACAGAGACGTGCCAGATCGCTCACCTTCGTCTCGCACTCGACGAACACGTCCTCGAAGAAGTTGTCGAAGTGCTCCTGCATCTCCTCATCGGAGATGTTGGCCAGATGGCTGCCGTCGGCCGACTTGGCCGAGTTCTGCGGGTTCACGTACAGGTTCTGCAGCACGATCGTCTGGCTGAAGGTAGGCTTGTTGTGCAGCCGGGAGCAGCGCTCGCCATGACGACAAGCTCCGATCTTGAAGTAGAACGAACAATTCACTCTGGAACATCAAACACTCACGTTATACATGAAGTAATGTGCACGACCCTCAACAAAACACTGCTTTTCATGTGCCCGAGCGGCGCAAGGTCTATTTATAGTGGGTGTGGCATGGCTCTGGGGAGTTTAGCTAAAATGGCCTATTGAGTTATGTCTCTCGAATTAAAATTCCTGCTGTTGCCAAAGCAGAAAATGAACTCTTACTTTACTTGCAATTTCCTATCTGTCCGCGAAATAGGACATCCCAAATCGGTCCAACGATCACTGGTGTGACCTGTGGCCTCAGGTATGATCTTGAGGTCCAAAGATAGAGCATTCCCGGGGCTGTGTCACCGACGGCAATCTGTCCCTCTTTCAATCAGTCCAATCAACCCGATGGCTGAAGAGTTATTCTACGACGCGTCCGATGCCCCACTCCACTAAAGTGGAAAGTGGCTGGATAGCCTATGAGCTGCCAAGACAGGCGATACATAACTTGGATTATTACGTTTGTGGTTTATCTACTGGGTAAGTCAATGAAACCACTCTTCCATTAGAGTGGCTTATCCAAATTATTTTGCCAATGACATCGGAAACGTGCACATAATGAGCTACTAGAGCCAGGAACATCACTGATCACTTCTGGACTGCTTTCACCCTCTTACTCCTGGGTTATGAATGTTTATCTTTTTGAAAGTTGTGTATCATCACCAACCCCATCCATGACCCTAAACAAGAGGGGAGGGACAGGAACTTATCCACAAAAACCTCCAACGTCCTAGCACGAACTCTCTCATCTTCAAAGTGCCCAATGAGAAATTACCATTGCTCATTCTCTGCACTGTCAGTATACCAATGACAACTGCCCTTAATCCCATAGCACTGAAATGGTCAGGACTATCTAAAAGGGTTCCACCCAATAACATCTCCAGAGACCACAGGGACTGGTACAGTCTTTAAGGATGGGGAAAAATGATGGGAGATTGGCATCCACTTCATTTAATAATGACGCCATTTCGTTTGTTCAGTTTTATATTACGCTCTTTTACTTCATGAGTTTTGTTCCATTGCTTTTGAAGTGTAATTCATGTATGTTCATCCCAATGTTATCCGAATCTGATTTCTGGCCTTTATTTTTTGTTCCATTGTTCTTACATGCAATCGATTTTATCTGTTGCATTGCACCATGTTACAAACAAGTCCCTATTGTTCATCGATACAACTATATGACCGCTTATGAGCTGGTGACCCAATACCTTTTTGGCTGGGTTCAGTCACAGTGACATATGACAGCACTGCAATGGGGCTGAACAACCCATGATTGGAATACTCAACCAAAGTAACATGAACCTTTGTGACATGATATTGAAAACAACATTTACGGGGGAAACTTGGAAAAAAAATAACCCAAAAAAAAAAAAAAAGGAAAAAAAAAAAAAAAACAGTTTTTCAAAAAAAAAACAAAAAAAAAAAAAAAAAAAAAGGGGGTTTTTTTTGGGCTTCTACAAACCCCCTTTTTTTAAATAAAATTTTTCCTCCCTTTTTAAAAAAAAAAAAATGTTGAGAAAAAAAAAAAAAAAAAAAAAAGAAAAAAAAAAAAAAAAAAAAAAAAAAAAAAAAAATATAAAAAAAAAAAAAAAAAAAAATAATAAAAAAAAAAAATTACCAACCCCATGACCACTCCAGGACCATGCCGACCATCCCGGGGCCCATGACTGTTACAGGGCCCCTAACCATAGTCAAGCTCTTCATCATCATGGGACCCTTGCTCACCTCGGTCTTTGACCATTCCAAGGCCCTTCGATGTCTTGTGGTCTCTAATTGTCTTAGGGCTTCTGGCTGTACAAAAGCTCCTGAACTTATTCGGGTGCTTGATCATCCTATGATAGTTCCTGAACGTTGCACAACCCCTGCTGTTTGAGGACTTCTGACCATCCCAGGATCCGAACTGTTGCAAGACCTCGATCCATGGCCCCTGGCTGTCGCAGGGTTCATGACCGTTCTAGAGTCTGACCACTCCAGGGCCTTTTGCTGTCTCAGGCTAATGACCGCAATGCAGTCCCTGACTGTCTCGGGGCTCCAGACCGTCTCATGGTTCCTGACCATCCCATGGCCCTGGTTGTTTCAGACTCATGCTGTTCCATGGTCCCTGGCAGTCTCAGGCATGCTAACTTCCTCAGTACTCCTCACTGCCCAGGGGCCCTTGACTACTCTGTGGTCCCTGACCATCCTAGGGCCTTTGGATATATCAGGCTCATGACTGCACCATGACCCGAGACTGTCTCAGGGCCTCCAACTGCCTCAGGGACCTTGGCTCTCCCAGGTCCCTGACCATTCCATGGCCCCAACTGTTTCAAGCTCACGGCCATTCCATGGCCGCTGACCATCTCAGGGCCCCTGAGCATCCCTGACTGTCTCAGGGACTTAATGGACTCACAGTCCCTGGCCATCCTGGAGCCTTTGGGTGTCTCGGATTTATGACTGCACCACAGCCCAACTTTCTCAGGACCCCTGACATCTCCGAACTTTGTTTTCTCATAGTCCCTGGCCATACCATGGCCCCTGGCTGTTTTAGGATCATGGCCATTCCTCGGGCCCTGACAATGCCAGGTTTAATGACTTCCCCATCATGCCCCTACAAGTCTCATTTGGTCCCAAGTTCTTCAGGGCCCATGACTTCCTCGTGGCCCCTGACCGTTTCAGGCTCACAGCTGTCCCAAGGCTGCAAACCATCCAGGGGACCATCCCACGACCATGGAGGTTGCCGTATCAACCTCGAGAGGAAGAGGTCATTTTCCTCCTTGTCCACACCAGTGATCAACATCAAAGTAGCTAAACTCTACAAAATGCCGAGACTGTCGAGGAGCATACCACTAGGCCAGAAAGACATCAAGTGATGGCACAATCATATCCAGATGCAGCAAACTCCACGTCCAAAGCAGACAATGGTGATGACACCCCAGGAACATCATAGTTATTCTGGAATAACCAGCAGACTGATAACCTCGATGAGTGGATATTCTAGGCACAGGTCTCCCACTTCTCATCACTCCAGAAATCCCTGTAGTTGCCATGCCATACTGATATCAAAAGATGCAAAAGATGCACAATGAAAAATTGCTAAACTGGAAGCATTTAGTGCCTATCAGCATCACAGCTTCCCCACATTAATCCAATGAAGTGATCCAGTCGCCCAGCGCCGTAACAACCAGCACGACTTCGAAACACCGAACATCTCCGCGAGACAGATCAACACCAACTTTTGGGGGCTGGAGGTTGATAAAAATGCCAGTTCGCAAAAATGCAGTGAAATATGACACCTGTGAAAGACCTATCAAAATGTAGCAGTCTCCTCAAAATAAGCTGAGACTGTACTGGAAAGGGACAGGGTGGTGGACTACGAATGAATAAGGGCACGGATGAGTGCCTGGGATGGAAGAAAGATGAGAGAGAAGCAAAACTGGGACAGTACAGAGGTATGGAGGAGGACCTGGATGTACCAGGGGACATTTGGGGGACAGACGACTCATGGAATAGACGCAGAAGGGTATTAGGATACAATGGTGAAAAGGGACTGAGCTGAGAAAGGGGTCAGCAAGGGATGCGGATGGGACAGGGTCAAGCAAGGGATGACTTGACCCTTTTAAGGGACAGGGCTATCAACTGCACTTTGAATGACCCCAGGTTAGACAGGGGCAGGGAGTTAAAGTCTCCCAGTCAATGGAAGGTAATGACATACCCCCGTCAGTGCCGGGTTAACAGCTCCATCCAATGATCTATCATTGCACCAGTCCCGTTTCAGTCCACATTTGACTGTATCACTAGACAGGGCCAGGGTGTTAAAGTTTCCCAGTCAATGGAAGGTAATGACATACCTCAGTCAATGCCAGGGTAAAGGAAGCGTGCCAAGTCAAATCTCGAATTTTAGCTGTAAACGTGGGATCAAAGAGGACACTGGGCTGAATCGTCACGTATCATTCGATTTCCTCAGATCGCCTTCGTTGACCTACGACGGCCAAATATTTGCCGATATTTCCCGTTACTCCCACACTGTGTTGCCAGCACAGATTTATCGGTTCCACTCCAGCTCCTTTTCTCCACTAAGTGGGACCGATAGCACCGATAACATATCGTTAACCCCAGCGAATCATTTCTTTTTGTGTTGCGAGCTCGTCAGCAATGACAGCAGAATGTGCCCAGCGAATCATCTTTCGAGCTGCGAGCTGATCGGCGAAGACAGCAGACTGTGAACACATCAATCTCAGCATCCTGGCGGCCGAGGCCGGACAGAGGTATGCTGGTAAAAACTTGTATACTGAATGGGGTTTTGACTGTCTCATTGTGCAGGTTTTGTTAAATGATTTTTTGACGGTATTTTACATCCCTATGTATATATGCCTATCACATAATGCGGTTCTCTAATTGTTTATCTAACCTCGTAAATATTTCGCTACATGATGGATATCCAGGAACTTCAGACAGCCGACGGCGATCATAATTAGTGTGATCGGAATTCAAATTCGGGTTTTAAAAATTTTCCAAGCTCCAGATTGGAAGTTGGTTGGATATAGCATGTATTTTCCGGTAAAAGTTGGTCAGATGATTGCAAGCCAACTGCCAAAAGTGTGATAGTTGAATGCTTTTTAATATTCTAAATGCCAACTTGGCTCTATAGAACATACGCAAGTGACATTTTGATACCATCATTCAGTGCTGTGGCTGGCCGAGCTTGCCCCACCCCAAACTGAGAAATATGTTGAAATTTCCTCAGACTTGGATGTTGGACACTTGAGGGTACTCACATGCAGGATCTGAAAAACTGATGTTTGTTTGTGTCGTTGTACTAGAGGAGATTTTGTGTTTCAGGATGTGACTGGGCCAGATGGAAAGTTTTGTATGCCAGGACAAACTTAGTTGAAAAATAAATCTTTGTGAGTACAAAAGTTTGCAGTTGACGTAGTAATAGTCCTAGTCAAAGATTTCTTGGAGTACGGAAGGCATGGATACAGAATTTTCACCAATATTCCGTGGTACACTGTAAGTTCGTTTTTCTTCGGCTACTGCAAACTGTTGTTTGGAATGGTATGGGCAGTCTCATTGTTAATGTTTGTGTTCTCTGCCCTGGCACCACACTTATGCAGCTCAACAGTGAGGCTATTCCTTCTTGCTCATTCTTGTATGTCACGACATATGGGCGCCGAATGACCTTGAAGTCGGTGCGCACCTAAGCCCCAATAACCAATCATGTCACGACATAGGCATTAGCTCTGCTGTTCTTTTCCTTTGGAGTGAATATCTGAATCTGGTTTTAAAACCAATGCAGATAGTCAAGCCTAGCTGATGGGTGTCTCAACAAAAAGTTGACATGCAATGTAATGGCTACCATTTTGTTGACTGCTAGTCGGCAAATGTAAAATTGACAGCCCATTTGCCAGTTTGCCATGTCAACCTCCCAGTCATCATCTAGCAGCTAATAAAAACGCATGAAACAAATGGCTTGTTGATTTTTTTGTCCTAGAGCTTGACTGATGTCCAGATTAAACCTGTGCAAGCAAGTGGATAGCAATGATGCAGTCACACATACCACTGCGTGTGGGTTAATGTTGTGTACATATAAATAATGCCCACCAGTTAATGGTAGACAGATAATAGGTATTTACATGGGGCACTAGCATCATCAAAATAATGGTGGCTATTCGCTTTCCGGACATTTGAACATTGCTACCCATATCATTACCCCGCTGCAAGAAATACATAATTGTGTACATCTAACCATAAATCGTAAAGTGTACAACAGAAGAATTAACTTCGCTTTACAGGATGCCCAATGTTGTCCTCAGGCTTAATGACACTATCATGAGGTCAGCGGTTACTGGCTTTGTCCACTGGCATTCGGCCTCCAAGGCATTAACAGAATAAAATTTACAGTAGGCCTGTAATACATGCATGATGGCTATATTTCAATACAAATAGCGACAAAAATAATACTCTGCACATTACTCTATTGACACCATCAGCAACTACTGCAAACCTGTTGCAAACTTTGTGAATGTGTTGTGCAAGTGTGATGCCAGTTCAGAGATTAGCAAAAATGCTTCGGTTTATTTTTGATGGCAACTGGCAAGGTGCACGTAAGCCTACTGGCTAACCGTCGATGCCATCAGAATAGTTCAAATCTGGAATCAGCTTGCGGATGTTCCTACCAACAAGTGACAGCAATTCTAACAGGGCTTTCTAGAAGCCAGCTGATAGCTCACGTGTGGTGTCTTGTGAGCTGTATCATTGCTGTCACATGCAGAGCACGTGACAGCAACGCCTGCTGGAATCAACAGTTCATGATTGCACTTGGCCGTTTTCAGGAAGCACGCTGTCATTCTAACAGGTGTTGCATTGTTCAAATATAAACTGGTCAGTCATTACACCTGCCTACAACCAATTACTGTTGACAGGTTAGTCCCAGTGCACAGCTGGGCAAAGGCGAAACGTCGCCCTGCGGCGAAAGCGAGCTCCAAAGTGCTACCAGGACGTTGCGGAGATGCTCCGGCTGATGGTGGCTTTCACGAAAGAGGCTTTCATCTCTGGCCCACGTCCTAAGTTTTCCGACTGTCCACAACGCATGCATTCCTGAGCAAACCTGGTGCCCGACCATCGGCGGAGAACATCAGCTCGTTCAAGGAACATGTGAAGCTCATCGGCGGTATCAGTGAGGCTGTCGCCGTCGCTATCGGTCGCCGAGGAGTCTGCACATCCGGAGTGGCTAGCGCCGCCGCAACGCGCCGAGCAGTTGGCGAGGGGGGGGGGGGGCTGAGGGTAGTTCAAAGCGGGTAGTTCAAAGCTCTTGGAGCACGCTCCGGAAGCCGCTGCGTCCCGGATGGTTAGGCTCTGGGAATCGTCGGCGGATGGCCCATACATCGCAGGATGGTACTGATCGTCGAACACCCCGGCTGAGTTACCCCCACTGAAATAGGGTGTTGTTTTTGCGTGTTATTTACCATTTTTTGCCTCGGCTGCACCTGGCGTCGCCTAGTTTCCCATGTACCCTGAGATGGATGATGAAAATTGTCACAAGGGGAGCAAGTTTCCAAATGTTTGAATATGTAAGCTAGTTGCATTCCGATGTGTTCTACGAAAATGACTAATAATGATTTTGTGATTTCGATTTTTCAGATAACACTGAAGCTCATTCTCGAAAAAATTAGACCATACATTTCGGACGATTTCGTTCGTCCTTGAACACTGTTCGAGTACCATCGTCTGAAACATATGGACCAATTTTTTCGAGATCAACCTTCAATGTTATCCGAAAAGTCGACATCACATAAACGAACCTGAAGATAAGCGACAACGAAATGACATTGCGTCAGCATATAATAATGATTTTACTAAATGTTGTTTGATTCTACAGACTGGTGTGAAAAATCCATACATGTCTACCTTACCGGCTGCTGTAAGCTAAAAGTATGTTCATAAATAAATGAACGAACTGTCTCCGAGAAAGGAATAACCAATCTCACCCAAGTGTGGAACGGCCAAACTGAAGCCAACCTGGCAGTTGTATTTCGTCTTGAACCTGGCTTTACCATCTGCAATCATTTCACACTGCAAATGATATCAAGCGCAGGTAACGCCTAGAGCCCAGGGTGTAGTTTGCTGTTCAGTTGGAGAGGTAGGTTTGAGCCCCCAAGCTTGGTTTGAGCCTCCCAACCTTGGAAAGAAGATGGGTTAAGTCCGGGAAGAATTCTGCCTGTATTTTGTGGGTAGGATTAGTCATTTCCCTTGCTCAGTACCCCCCCCCCCCCAACATGTTTTGCAAAACTATGCCCCGCCTAGAACAAAGAAATGAGAAGGAATCAGAGTTGGTTCAACCAAGTGCCGTTCGGACCATGGGTGTAGAACTGGAACACATTTTGGTATGGAGAAATTCATTCATCAGACCCTAAAATTTGTCATAACATATCTACAATAATTATTTTATAAAGCAAGAAAACACATGAATGGGTCAAGATACTTGTTTGGGGTCCCATACCAATAACTTCCTTTAGTATGGAAAGCTCCATGACAAAGGTATAAAGTTACCCTTGGTTGAGACTGCCGGTAACCATTCGTAACCCAAGACAACTGCATGAAAATGTAAGCATCCTGTGATCTTGTTTTGTCTGGGATGCGCCATTTTTTGTAACAAGTACTGATCGTTTCCAGTCCGCTAATTGGTTGCTTTTGCTACCGCCCCTTATTGCTCTATTCGCATCCGTACAGCTATCGATATCGCAGATCTGAAAAAAATCAAAATCATATGAGTGAATTATGATTGTTCAAAGCCCCAGATGCGCTTTTCATTGTTGTCATGAGTCATAGCTGGGGTCGAGTATCCGCTGGAATGTCTTTGGGAAACCGAACAGATTAGACACACTCCCTTTAACAACCCCATCCAATGACCCATCACTGCACCAGCCCTGTTTCAGCCCAACACTTACTTTTATCACGTCCTTATTCTCCTTTCTGTCTCTCCCTCTCCAAATCCTATCTCAATCTCACCCTTGTCCCTATCTAGTTACAGATGCTATTCCTCGTTCCTCTTCCAACTTGTCCCTCTGCCATTCATGTACCTCTCTATCCCAGTCCTATTCCCTTTTACATGTCCCTGTCCCCTCTCCATCCCTTAACTTGTCCCTTTCCCATCCCAGTCATTTTTCACCATACTGCCCCGAAACTATTCCATCTTTACACATCTGGCCCATCCCGTGATCAACTTATTGCGAGGGGGGAGTGTTTCTGAGATGAGATGACATGAGAGGTGAATGAGAACGCTGCATTTTAATGAGTCTTTCAGCAACATCATACTTTATGACACCTATACATTCGTGAACCTTGACCCTAAAAAGTAGTCAATGATCTGTCTCAGCCCCATGCCTCAATCTCATGTTAGTTCAGGAGGTGGTGGGCAACTAGATCAGTTTAGAATATTTTGGGGAAGTTATGATGTTGAAAAGGCACAGAATGTCTGCTAATATTTACGAAGTGTACCACCACGGCCAGAATTCAAGGTTTGCAGAAGGACCCCACGGCGCAAACGCAAATGCTCGTGACTTCACGGAAGTCCAAGTATAAGTTCTATGGGTCCAATGAAATTATTTTTCTCCTCAGTGTAGTGACACCATTGTTGAGATCACAAGCCATGGAGCGTAAGGCAAAAGGTCGTGTGAGGTAAATATCAAAGGGCAGATGTTGCGCCGAAAGCGCAACCCCTCGCCGGAGGCGTGGTATAGGATACTAGAGGTCGCAGGCCGATAAGAGGGTGCGATCGGACTTGGCTCCGGCCAACAAAGGAGTTCGGTCGCGTGGAACGCGGTACTCAGTCATGTCTAAATAAGTAAATAGTTTTATTATTAAGTCATATCTAAATAAATAAATAGATACAACCCAATTAGGCTACAAGCTTACAGCTTAATTAATGTGATACCTTATTACCTCATGAACCTTGTAACCATTAGATTGTACACTTAGAACCTAAATACTAGGTTATATTTATATAGGACCTAGTTAGATATCACCTACTACCGCGCTTGACGCGACCTAACCCTGTTGCTGGACAGAGCCAAGTCCGATCGCGCCCTTTTATCGGCCTGCGGCCTCTAATATCCTATACTGCGCCTTCAGCGCAAAATTTGTCCTTTGATACTGATTTCATACGATCTTTTGCCTTACGACCTTTGGCTTCCGATCTGCAGAGGGCACCCTTTCCGCCTGTAAAGGGCCCCTGTCGGCCTCTGGAGGCAGGGACGGGGCCTTCCTCCGGACCGAAAGGTCCCTTCAGAGGCTGACAGGCCCTTTATGGACCCACAGGGAGCCCTCCCCAGACAAGCAGTAAACTCCTCTACAAGCTAGCAGAGGACGCTCATTTAGACATCGGGCGTCTATTTATAGCACACAAAACCTTCTTGTATATTCGGGGTACGTTTTCTTGAGGTTTGTAAGCCTTCTTTAATGCTCAAAATATTCTTATTTTGCTCTAACTGTCTGATCTGGACAGTGTAAGACGCCCTGCGGGTGCCTCACGCTATCTCAAAGAACTGGGGCCTTCGGTCCCAGGGGGCCCGCTCGGCCGCCAGGGGGTCCCACTTGGCCTCTAGGGGTAAGGCCATGGCCCCTTTGGCCCCCCTTGGCTACGCCACTGGGCAAGACTAGTTAATGGTGCCATGATGGTTGCTCCAGTGATTTACATGTTTCTGGGACCCATTTAAAGCAATAATCATGGGGGGGATTTCGGCCACAGTGGGGACACCTTGAGAGTGAGGCAGAAATGTAGCCAGAGCCTTCTTGAAAGGGCTGCAGCCCTTGGCCTTCACTCTTGCTGAGCCCGTTCAGCCCCGGCCGCGGAAACTTACATAAAACATCCTTTTTTTCTCATTCACCACGTAAACAGCACCCCAAGGCAGCCCCCAAACCAAGAATCATGACAACACCCCAGGAATGAGGACCTCCTATCAATCTTCTGGGTAAATATGTTTCAGATTTTAGCCAATTCATTTAGAGGGGGTGGCCCGCCACTCACTGCATTCACTGTGCCCTCAGGAGCCTGGTGACCTTGCTGCACCCTTCTTCATGAGGGGGGATTTACCTGCCACTGTAGGAATTCATTCCCTGACATGTTAAAATGGCCCCTGAAGGGAGGAGAATGCATTCTTTACATACCCCAAAACCCTTTTGATTTTGGTGCTTTTACTTAAACATTTAGGGAATGCAACACTACAGTATTTTCAGGTTTAGGAGGGACACATTTTCAGCTCACAAGAGGGGTATGGACCCCAAACCCATTGGTTGTGCCTATGTCACCACATCCACAGGGCTGCCCAACATCTTGTCAGGATCTGAACATCTCCCCCAACCTGTGTGCAAGTACTGGCAAAAAGAATAAAAGTGAAACATTCATAACATACCAGACAGTACTTTATTATACCTATGCCACCACAAAATACCTGGAACTATGGATCATTTCTATGGCTGAGCAATTAGGACACTGTGTGGAACAAATATGGCCAGGTTGCTCAAACTGTGTCTTTTGCAGTGTCTTGCAACAAATTAAATAACAAATAGCAGGCAAAGACTAAAGCTTTAACACATGCAACATTATGGTGGCCAACAGACCAGAGAAGGCACATGAGAAAGAAATAAGATGATGCTTACCATACCAGTCAGTGCCAGTTTTTTGAAAGGTTGGCACAAATTGGGCAATTTACCCTACATTATAATAATGTCAATTTGTGAAAATGCAAACAACATAAGAGACAGAAGTTTGCATCATTAGACACATATATAGCTGGAAAAATAAACATGTCTGGAAAAATAAATATATCACTTTATTCTTCATCTCATACTTTCTGCCTACCTCTTACCTCATGCAGCCATTATTTTTGTTATTATTACCCACTTCCCTCAAAACAGAAAAAATATAACATGCCAAAACCACCTTTTGGGCCCAAATCAACACCAGGGGACCAGGACCCTCTCAAAAGAATACAAACTGACACCTCTATTGCTATGATCTACAACATCCCAGCATCTATATGAGACACAATTACAGACCACATGTGGTTCAGACAACCCTTAGGGTTTTACATCTTTTGTCTGAAAATTGGTCATTTCTTCTCAGGCACTAGCACGCAAGCAGGCGAGTCCAGGAACGACGCAGACTCCCCAGATTCATTGACAAAATACTTACTTATCTTTCTCAGTCCCAAAAATCGACGCGAGATACTCCGCCATGGTGGCCGTCCACACGTCTCAATAGTCTTCCTCTACACATGCAGAGGCCTGCAGCCTGCAGGTCCACAGCCTCCAACTCCGGAATTTCTTATTCGCAGCCAATTACAACAAAGGTATCTTGAATTACAACGCCCACCAGCCACCAGGGGGGGTGACATCGCCATAGCAACTGCGTGTTCACTGTGGACCAGTGACGACACAGGTCCCCGGCGTCCTTACGAAATCTCAGTGGAAGTGCGCTTGTCGCACGTTCTTAAGTGGAGTTTGATAAGTTTTAACTATTATTGGTCATCCAAACATATTTTTTTCAGTGGACTGTGCGTGGCAGACAACCTTTGCGCAGGTGTCGTTGGCGATTTTGTATAGTTGTGCGATATTTAGGCCGTGTCAAGTTTTGCGGCACATGTGGACCTTCAGTGCAGCAAGATGGATGTTGCAAATTGGCGAGTTAGACTGGAGATTTCATGCTGCTTTAATGCAATGATATCATTCCTGTTGGCATTGATTCCATGGTGTGGATGCACGTCCTACATCAGTCCATTATGCAGTATTGAAAGTTGCAACCTGGGCTTGTTAATAGGCCTGAGGTGGTTGATGGTGTTGCTTGGGCTACTACATTGTTTTACATGTGCATTTTAGCTGAACCGATTGGATGTAATCACTCAGAGCAATGCAATAAATGTACGACTCATTGATTTGCATGGTGTAATAACATTTAATATTACAGTATGATGTGATTGCCAGTGTTAAGCAGTAGCAAGAGTTGTATAGTAGGACATTCTATGACAGATGTGCTGTGATGACTGGTCAGAATTCTAAGTGGTATCTAGGATTGTCTGCAGGACATGAGTTGCAAAGAATGAATTGACACCAGCTTCAGCAACAGCATAGGTGGGACAGGACTGCTGAATCTGTGGCAGCATGCAAAAGATATTTCTTGCAGCATGCTGCAGACATGGAGTTTGCAGTGGTGCACGTGTGTGAAAGCTGGATTGAACAAAGCAGGCATGAGTGTAGCCATATATCAGAAATTGGAGAACAAATCAGATCCTGGAGTACAATCTTACTCAAAATCTTATTTTTCTGTGAGAAATAACAGGAAAGAATGTTTATTTTCAATCCAAAATTAGGGGACCACAGTCTATTTTGCCCAGATTTGAGGGCAACATATCCCCCAACCCCAGATGGCTACACCCATAACAGCAAATGCACATCATCCAAGACAAGAGTCTGAACTGGACCAAGTTTCAAGGACATTTGTTAAAGTGCATCATTCACTGCACTCAAAATCTGATATGGATGTGATATTTCATGGTATTGATGGCAATCAAGCATATTGTAAACAATGTATTCTTCACTTAGTACTGTAATCATCCATTGCTGTGCAGCCTAAATACTTACTCTCTAATTAATAGAATTTGCAACTTATGTGGCTAATGCCAACTTTGATTTAATGGACCCTGGTATGTGTGTTTCAACAGATGCCAAAGCAAAGATTTTGTTGTGGTAAAAAAAGGGAAATTCAGCTCATTTGCATTGCCATGCCAATCAAAAGCAAGAGCCCAACATATCTGTCTCATGCTAATGAACTGAAATTTGTAATTGCTTCTATGTTCCGATTTAAAATGCCAAGACCTTCAGATCTTTGGGACCTTTGGGTCATATTGGAATGGAAATGGACCTTTGGGTCATATTTGAAGATGCTAGTGCAGGTGGTGTAGCAGCATTTGTAAACATAATGGAAACCCAATGTATGCATGGCATTATTGCACAGATTTAAAACTAACACAGACATTTAGATGTCTGTATTACCCCTTAGCACAATTTGAGGTATTTCTAGCCATTAATTGTTATTAATTGGTATTTATTTCCCAGTGGCAAGGGTCATTTCCAACAGATAATTATGATCAACAATGCTCAAAACAGGTAAACACAATTGTCCTGTGAAAACATGAGAAACATGAAGTGCTAGAATCGTAAACCACCCATGGTTTGAGAATTTATTTTGATATATGTCACATCAAACTCAGTGCAGATTAGGCTATTCTTAGTGAATGTTTCAACTGGTATCCAAGTCAGATAAACCTGATTGTTGCTGCACTATTAACATGCAAATCCGTGATTCGTTACCAGTGTTGGAAAAACTTGTTTTGTGGTGTCAAGGAGCACTAAGAAATTGATACTCTAAGAAAAATTTGTATTCCAAAATGATCATCTGTCCCCCTCACCAAGACATGGATATTCCTACTCAGATCTGAAGTTGCCCAGCCCCCCCCCCCCAATGATAGATCACACTCGGTCGCTGCAATGCACTCCGAACCCACGGTCAGCCCCCCGCCGGTCAACGACTCTGCTGATCTACCATGTAGACCCAGGAAACTGGTTCCCCCCCCCAAACTGAGCTGCTGGGTATGTCCCCACTGGCCACATATGCTTGCAAAGCACCTAGTTCATGTTATTGTTATGGTATATATCTACGTATTTTCAATACATAGCACGTGAGGGAGTTCAGAGTTAAAAACTGGTAAAGCTCTCCCTGCTCTTAAACTGCTACAGAAACTTAAGTAGCGTCTCTCAGGAGCCCAGAGTGACGTCTGACATTGCATGGAAAAGAGCTGATTTAGTTGTGAAAATCGGCGCCTCCAGTACCCGAAAACTGTGAGACCAGTATAGGTAAGCGTTGTAGCAGCAGAAGCGCGTGGGGGAGCGGGGGCAAAGTGCCCCCTTAACTGGCGAAAGTTAACATTAACCTTTTGGCGTTGCATGGAAAGAAATTGCCCGAAAAGTGGCCGGTGCCCCCCCCCCCCTTCCCGAAACACGTTCTGCCGCTCTTGGATCAGTGGCCTGAATTCATAAATGTGGCAAAAGATAAGTGGAAGTCACTGATACATCGTGATCAAACGTGGAAGTCACTGATACATCGTATAGGGAAAAACCTCAAAAGATTTGAAACAACTGATATAACTTAACAAATGATTGTCATCTGATCAATATTTCTCAATTACGTGTTTACGTATACTAACAGATGCAACTAAATGCAGAATGTTACAGCGCTCGTAACAAACTCATTGCAATATGCCAACCATGGTAATTCCTAGTTGGCAATTCCCTGATGTGCTTGAAAATTTCGTGCACCCACATTTTCCCAAGTTTTTCTGATACCCCAGAAAAGTTCTGAATGGAAACATACTTTTCTGCATGTTACAGTCATGACCTGGTAAAAGTACAAGCACGAAAAATCGAATAGCGTGGAAAAAAAAGATCGCAGTGCTTAAGTTTCGAAGTACACTGATAGGGTTGCGCCTCAACTATTTTCAGCAACGAAGATCGCTGGCTTATCTCCGGAGATTTTATGAAGACCTGATTGCAGCATTTTAGTCCACCAGAATGGCAGTATTTTAGCTTGTGGACCAGTGTCGTCACAGATACAAGTCGAAGTGCCTGATTGCCATACCTTTTTTATAAGGCCTTGCCAGCCACTACCCGCCGCCACACGAACATCGCGCGTGACGCACGGCACAATGGCAAGGAAAGAAGAAATGTAAACACATGATTCTGAACCTATTGTGATGACACCACGTGACTTCCAATTTGCTGTTTTGCTATCGTGCGTTGTTCGCTGCTTGCTTTCTAGATCGCGTAAATTCCCGTCTTAAGAACGAGCTCGCAGAGACCTGTTACCTGGTATGGCGAACCCGTCTCTTCATGAACGCATTTACAAATATTTTACGCAGACAAAAATATTCGCAGACAAAAATAGTTCTGTCGAAGATACGGCGCATGCTTTGCAAGCTACCGGAAATAATAAGTGCTACCAGTGATCTTTCCGGCTCATTCATTACCCATATCACCAGAGTGCAGTTTAAGACCGCTGAAATGTAATCCCACAACAAACAGAAATATAAGAAACGGTCGCGACATCACTGTCAGCGCTTTGCGGCGGGAACGATGGTCAACGGGCCGACAGTTGGCACCTGTGTTGTACATTCAACCTTAGTTCATTGTTGCCGCATGTGAACAACTGCCTTAGTCTGTCGATAACCCCACCACGACCTATTGTCACGGCTCAGGGCACGAATATACATGGTTTGGTAAGTCGGGCTGACAAACACTGACTTTTCTGCATGTTACAGTCATGACCTGGTAAAAGTACAAGCATGAAAAATCGAATAGCGTGGAAAAAAAGAGGGCTGACAAACACAAACACTTTTCCAGCTCACGAGAAAGGATTAAAATTCAGTTGACAGTGTTAAGACAACTGCAGACTCCTAGCGCCTAGGGCCAGACTCCTAGGACATCCAACTTCCGACACTTGGTCGTACTTCCGGTGTTACGCAAGGATCATAGGGATCAGTATACAAATCCAAGTGACGCCCCCTAGCAACACATTTCAATTCGTCTTATTCACTCTAAGACACACTTTACAGACAACTCCGGTGAAAACCGTCGGCAGCCGCTCAACTGTCATCCCACATCCAGCCACGTGCGCCGAGATTCCAGTCACGTGACACAACTGAATAGGACGCCAAATTTCCCGCTCTGCCCGGCTCGGCCATGCGCACCACGCCTGGGAGACTTCACCCGGAGCTCCGTCCAACAGAACCAATCGCACTTACCGGGTTCGTCCGACAGCACAAACACTCGCAGACGCACACATGCAGACGTCTCCGACACCGTCCAACCACGCGCGAAGCTTCTGATGTCAACGTCGTCACCGCAGCTCCTGCTGCTGACGACGATCCATAATGCGGGATGCGTCCCACAATGACTGATGAACGCGCAGACTGCAGACTGCAAAGGCGGCCGTGCCCGGCCTCGACACTCTCGCGAAAAGTGACGAACAGGCAGCATCCGTAGCAGGACAAATGTAATCCCATGCAAATGTCTCGTCGTCCAGCCTAACTGCATCAATCGTACGACGAACGCGAGCTCAATGTAGAAACCTTACATCAAGTGACACAATGAGTCCATTCGCGCAGCGCCCGGCTACACCACTAAGCGAGACAAACGGTGACCTAATATTTTACACGTCTCACTGAAGCTTCAGTGACCATGCACGCACTTCAAACCGAGAAATGTTTCGCAACACGACACACCACAGTCTTCAATGGAGAGCAGCATCTCGTCCGCAGGAGCCGAAAATTCAAATCACCACACAGAAGAGACCCAGAAAGTTTGAACTACGCAACGGCGAACCGCAACAGCAATTTCTAGGTTCGAAACGAACACGTAAGAGCAGGTCGAGAGCAAAACCAAACAAATCACTGCAGTTTTGCTAGCCATTTTCAGTAAAAAGAACAGCTACCGGGAAGCAAAGGACGACCGACTTGTGAAAGCACACTATATGCACACGGATCATTTCCAGACGACACGTATCGTCCTGATCAATGGGCTACGATTTCTGAAGGAACAAGGTGCGATGTCGTTAGTAGTGTTTCACACTAAGACAATGACGTCTTCAGCGATGCTGATTAACGCCACTGTCTATCTGCTCCTGGCCGATGTCTGGTGACAGTTAAATCTCTAAAAAGGTAATGGTATTCGGAAATACAGACACACTATTCCATCTCGTATTACGTACACTGTTTTGATCTGCAATGTATGTGATGGCCAGAGCTAAATGATCAGCTGACACGCTTTGCATTTTCAATAGTTACTTGAGCTCTGGCAGAACTATTTGGCGCTCTTTTGGGATTCATTTCCATTACGTCATCACCGATTCAGCCACCTAAGCACACAATTTTTTATGGTCGTTTTCAAAAAAGCGCAAATGATAAAAAAAGAAAACCAAGCGGGCAGTGACGGCTGTTTTCAGCGGAAAACGCGACACATCCGGCCACAGAGTACTGCAGCTCCAGCACGGGTCGCCTTCCACTGTATGGCCGTCGGCGCCGAACAAACCATCCTCAATACAGACTCGCCCGCCGCCTACTCCGAGTCGGAGCCGGAGCCATCGCTGCCACCGTCGCCGCCGCCGCTGCCGCCATTGCTGCTGCTGCTGCTGTCAGTCGAGCTGTTGGACGCGGAACGGGAGCGGCGCGGACGCGGGGAGCAATGTGGTTCAGAGGATCGGCGCCAGCTCCTGCTATCCTGGCCGTCGGATTTTCCGCCGGCCTCCCTGGACGCCTTCCGCGCGTCCCTCTTCCCGTCCCCAAGAGCGCTGCGCTTCTTTTCCTTCGCCAAGGTGGCCTGGTCGCCATCGAGGGCGGCGCAGCTCGCCTTCTCGGCTGGCGCGACGTCCTTCAGTGGTGACGGGTCGCTCGTGCCCGACTGGCCGTCCACCTCCCGCTGCTGGGACGGCGCCGGGTTGTCGCCGGCGTCCGCGGAGGCCGCCTCGGCCTGTTCGGCCGCGGGCTGCGGCGCGGCCGCCTCCTCCCGCGGGCTCGACTCGGCGCGAGTCGCCGCCTCACTAGAGTCCTCCTCGGTCGCCGCCAGCTTGTCAGTGGCGTTCGCCAGCGGGCTTTCCGTGGACGGGCGGCGCCGCTCACCGTCCTCCGCCTCCTTCTCTTCCTCTTTCTCCCCCTGCACCTCCTCATCCTCCCTCCGGCGGAGACTGCCCTCCCGCCGCGGAATAGCGTCCTCGGTCCTCGGGTGGCCATCCTCGTCACCCTCGCCCTGACCGCGGGCCCTCTCCTGCCGCCGGTGGCGTTCCTCCGGCTCGCCGCGCCGGTGCCGGCGGTGCTCCTCGTGCCGGGTCTGGGCCTGGACGTCCTCCGGGCGCAGCTCCCGGGCGTCGCCGCCGCCGGCGCCACGCGTCACCACAACCGAGCTCACCACGCCGCCCGGCGCCACCTCCTCTTCGTCGTCCTCGTCCTCCTCCTGGTCGTTACCTGCGGGCAGCGACGTGCACTCGTCAGTCCTCCTACGCCGCAGCTGACTTCAAGCGCGTCACCCACATCACACTCGAAATACCTGGTACTGTCTTCTGGATAGCTCGGCTCGCCGGCGGAGGCGGTCACCACACAGGATCGTCCCGGCGTTAGTCTGCTCCACCCACCGACCGGTGGCGGTAACCAGAACACCTGGCTAGCTCGGCCGCCGCCGGACGCCGCCGGACGCCGTCCTGCTCACCCGAGTGGTCGCCGCCGTCGTGCGCGGCGGACGGGTCCTGCAGCCGCTGCAGCCGGGCGTCGAACAGCGCCAGGTCGTCCTGCAGCTTCCGGCGGCGCGCCTCGATGGACTCTGACGGAAACGCCGGTCACGTCAGAGGTTGTATCGTCCAGCACGGACCGAGCGCGACGCCGACGGCAGCGCATACGACCGCAGATTTTGCATGGTGTCAGCAGTTTTCGCTTCAGTCCTCGTCAACGAAACCCCTTGCAAGCGTAACCAGTGCCCTCCTCAGTACCCTCCTGACAACAGGCAGAAAATGATCGCCATGAAACCCTCCCCGTTACAAGCATTCCTTTTCACTACAATACGCTTTTCGGAATTTCTGATTGTACACAAGACAGGAAATAAAAGCCATATAAAAAGTCATGACATAAAATGATAAGTCATATAAGGGATGGCGAGCAGAAAGCAATCTTCTCAACTGACATGCTGGTTCTTCATGGAAAATGAAAAGTATACATTGCTTGTACTTTGTATAATGCCATGGAAACATGAGACTTTCAAAACGAATGTTGGAGCATCAGTCCGCTCAAAAACACAAAAAAGCGAGAACCACGCAAAGCAGGAGCCTCACGAAAGAACTTATCCGCCATCAGTTAGCCGCTGCCCCGTATTAAACAAGGGAAGAACCATCAGCTCGAAGCATCTTCAGTTCGTCCACCGGCACCTGGCCAGTTAGCACGCAGCCGCAAACAGGCGGCATCCGACTCACCAGCCAGCTCCTTCTGTGTCCGCACCAGCAGAGCGTCAGAGTTCGGGTGAGCCAGCTTCGGCATGAAGAAAATGTGCGGCTTCCCCCTGGTTCGGACGAAGTTCATGAGACGCTTCTGGTGCGCCTCCCACGCCTCCTCCTGTCGACCATGGTCACAAAGTGATCAGCACCAAAATAAGGCGTGAAGAATCGGCAAATCCACCTGGACGTTGTGACGACGACCTGTTTTATGCGAAGCCTTAGAACCGCGTAAACCAATGGCAAGAGGAACATTGTGTCACTGTTTGATAGGCAAATATCGATAATTTTCTATGGCTGCAAATATTAGTAATTTACAAAACATTTTACAACGTCGCGTAACGACAGACCGTCGCGCAATGCGCCACAATGAAGTACAACATGCCGAAATGTCAAAGACCACACTGCGCCCACCTCCTTGACTCGCGCCATTTTCAGCTCGATGAGCCGGACCTCCTGCTGTTTGCGTTTCCGCGTCGCGAACATTTCTGCCTTCTGCTGGCGCAACTGGGCCTTTTCGCGGCGAGCTGCGTCCTCCAGTCGGCGCTCGATCTCGGCTCGTTTCTCCACCTGGCCGACAGGTCGCACTGGTCACAGACGGCGCTATCGGTCCGGCTGCCCAGCATCCAAACGGAGGTATGTGGGACAATGAAGCAGCATGCGAGCTCGAGTTTCGCGATCCTGCTGCAAGCATCCATCGGCACAACAAAGCACTCGATAACGAAAAAAGAAGAAAATGGTATCTGGCCACTGACTGATGATCGCATGACGGACAGTACCTAAGTAAATGAATGGCAGCTGGCCAATAACCGACGACTGTTAAGCACAAGCCAATGCCCATTTCAATGAACGTAGCCAGGTCACCCAGATGGTGGGGCCCCAGGCAGGTGACTGGTCGGTAGCTCACCTTGTCCTTCTGCTTCACCTCGTCGCGGCGGAACCGCTGCAGCGTGCCGAGCAGCGCGCCGAACATGCGGCGGCTCCTGAGACATGGAGCGGAACGAACATTACACGGCTGTGCGCGCACGCCGGAAATCGGAAGCCAGCTCACTTCCTGCCGATCGAAACAACTCGGGGACCGACCTTCGCCACGCAGACGGGGAAACAGACTGCACAGATCGTCAATGACTGACCCACCGACACTATGAAAGAGAATTTCTCCCAAACACCACCACTCCTCCCTGAACCAACATCACATCCGAGTCCCGGTACGTGCAGTGCGCAGCAAATTCTCTGCCTAGTCCACCACACACAAGGCATCTGCGCCGCACACGTTCGCGCGTCCACCTGTTGACGTTCTCCTTGTCGGCCTTCCTCTCCTGAAGCGCCGTCTGGCGGGAGCGGTCTTCATCGGCCGGCTCCAGCTCGTCCCGGGCGCCAGCCATCGCGCCACCCGGGCCGGGGATCACGTGTGACGGAACAGACGGCTGCCAAACAGCGGCGAAACAGTCACACGATGGCACCGCAGACCGGGGCTGCAGACGTCGCCCGGTGACGCCAGAGGGCGCCACGGCGAGCACGGGAGGTATCCACGGCCCGACCGGTGGCAGGCGCTCTTTATGTTGTCGGGTGACGACTCAAAAAAAAAAAAAACAGACTGACGTGAAGTTCAGTACGACAGACGCGTTCACCGCTAGTTCACTTTTCACTTCCTTCACGGAAATGTGTTTACGACTAGTTGCTGAACGCAAAGCACTGCTGCAGTATATTCGTTAACATTAGAATAAAATATGCCCACTACCGCGTCAGGGGATGCAATTATCCGGCTTCAGGTTTTCGTTCTGAATAACTGACCATACTGCTGAGTGCCACCAAATTGGGACAGTGTTGCAAAGCAACCAATAATCACGCACGCACGGAGGCACCGCATCTCTTGTGCGAACTATTCCACGAATAGGCACATAACACACTGCAATTAAAATCTAGACATGGCCACCACAAACCTCGACTTCCCAGTACAGACATCATGTACGCCATAAATGCTTAGTAATCCATATGACCTCACAAATCACAATCGCTTGTAGAATGTTGCCAACATACCGTGGTGTTAACGAGTTTTGGGCAGTCAGCTATCGACATTGTGGTATGCAAAGCGGCGCAGTTTGCGACTGCCAGCCTAAAAAATCGATACTCCCTGATGCTGGCATGAAGTCGGGAAAAATGGCCACACGCATTCAATGACGCTGCCACAGTCAGTCAACAAAACAGCATGCGTGTCAACCGCGTACTGTTCTCTCTTGATCACGATCCGGTCATAAACTGGTCATAAGCAGTGAGGATGCGCACTCACCCTGGGCTCGTGTTCGTCGTCACTGACGCTGGCTCTCCGGAGTCGGGGGCCGATCACCACCACACCCAGACTGCGGGCGGCATGACGTCAGCCGTCCGACGACATCAGACAAACTGACGACGTCACAAGACACCGACGGCGCACCAAACGAATACGGGGTCAACCAGCGACGGCCGCGCAGACGACTGACGGTGCAGCGAAAAAACGACGAACGCACGAACGAGTCATGGTTGTACGGCGCCGATATCAGCACCTACGGCTGCGGACTGCGCAGACCGGTGACCAACGCGCGGGCTCCTGACTAATGCAGACGACTGCAGTCGACTGACGACTTCTGACTGGAAGGGCGACTGACTTCACAGACGACCGAAACCCGCACAGACCAATGACATCGCACCGACACGTCATGGAAGACTAGTCCCTCTCACATTCCACTGTCTTGGGAAATATAAGCGCCCATAACTAAAACAACGCCATGTTATCAACCTTACCTCCCATCGTCCCCCACATAATCCACCGACTGTCACTGGCCACTGACAATTCAGTGACTGTTCCATCTCCTGCTGTCCTTTTCCGGCAGCCGCGTCCGACGGCATCTCCACGTAATGCGTCCCCACTTACCTTCCATTGTCACCCTGTGTAATCCGACGTTTGGCGGCGGGTGCCGTCACATCTCCTCTGGGGTCTTCGTCACATCTGTCTCGGCGACGGCTGCAGACAAGACCTCACAAGTCACTGCCATGGCCATGAGCATGGTCAGATCTGAGGCACAATGTTGAATAAGCATCAGACTATGTACTGCCAATCAAAACCTTTCCATAGGTTTCCCATTTCTCAACTTCCTGACATACGAGTAATGCATGCATTACAGCAAACTACTACACTTTCTGAAGACAAATGAAATGGTGAAAAAACATGACAAAGGTGCAGTTTTTTGCGGAAATCTCAATTCTGTTCCTCTGTCACAAAGAGAGCACATCTGTGTGCCTGACTCTTCAGTACGAGTAAAAAATTGCTTTAAAAAGCGGTCACTGAACAAAAATACTGCACACTTCATCTCTAAGTACAAACATGACTGACTATCCACAGACTGAATGTGCACAAACTACACTTGCAGTATCTTTCTGATCAATTTTATCACTGCTCTAAATATCATGGTTTCCCATTATCACATGTCATTCATCCCCAAAAATGAATGGGACATTAAGCAGCTGACTGTCCTTGCAATACTTATGTTCTGAAACATGCTTTGATAACATGTTCAAAGTCTGAAAACAACTGATCATCAAAACTAAGCATTTTTATACCAAACCCACCTGTGAACATCCATGAACCTGCCTCCATAGTCCCCACGACCTTCTGGGTGTGGCCTGGACCCTACAATTCTGTGGTCTTCTGGGTGTGGTTTGCCCAGAAAGGTTCTGTGGCCATCTGGGTAAGGTCTGTTGCCAAACTCCCCACGGCCCTCGCCATAAGGTCTGCCAGTGAAGTCCTCACTGGGCCTGGTCGCTGGTGCTGAGATCCGGCGCCGAATGGGCCTGAAATGCATGCATAAGCTCATCATCAACCATATTCAGGATTATTAAGCATATACAAACAATCAGTTGGGATTGGCATAAAAGCACCCAGTTAACAGATCAAGGGACCAGCCTGTGGTGACAATGATAAACCAAAAGTACAACTCCAGTAACTATTTAATGCTCAAGCTCCATCTCACCTATCTAAGACAGTTTTAAAGATATCTTGGACCACATGACAAAAATGAGATTTTGTACTGGATTCATATGCATTGTATGCACTGATCTAAACAAGGTAAAGTCCCCATATTTCCATTCTTGCCTTATCAGTCTCCATATTCCAATCCTGTCTTATCAAAGACTCACACAAGAATGTTTGGGATGCCCAACTATAAGTAAACTTTCCAGACTTTTCAGGCATGCTTCTTGTCTGGCCATTGTAATTACTGCTCAGTGGATACGGATGAATAAGGTTACATGCCCAAATCAACACAAACCTGGGCTCTGCAGGGTCTCTGCCAAGAAACCTTTGTAGTGTCTCATCAACTCCCTTCAGGTTGGTTTTTGCCTTCTCCAACTCTTTTTGCAACACAGACCCCAGCTGCTCAGTGGAGTTCATAGCAGTTTGCTTGCTGAACCTGTCTGCAAAGCCAATCCCTGAAAAATGCAAACAACACTTTGTAGATATATTAATGTGTACCAGATGTGAATACATCAGGTCAACTTCATAATACCACAGGAGGCCATCCTCACATCACAAATTTAGCATGAGTGTCTCAATGTGAGTAGCATTATCATTAACCCATGGCTTCAAATCACACAGTAATTTTTCAAAAATGTTTAGCCAGAAGCGCTAAAAGATCACTGCTGTACTGTGCACTCCAAGTCATGTCATGTGGCTGCCTAATCCTTTAGTCTGGAGTCAAACACAAGCACCCATCCTGAATTTGAACACAGTGCCTGCATGCATGATTCTGGTACCCAGCTCCAAATCTATTTGGACCATGGTGGCAATAAAAGACAAGGACAACATACTGGAATATCTTGGAAGGGAGACAGGGAAATTAAACAGGAAATGACAAACAGCTGACACTTATCATTTCCCTTGCTAAGCATGTCCACCAAACAACCACACACAAGTCTGTGGCACATCAATTGCCAGCATTCCCATACAGACATCAGGTGAATGCAGGTTGTCTACAGCAGAGATGCAGCCAGGGGGATGAAGGAGGTGGTTGGCCCCCTCACCACAGGGCCCTTTTAGGGCTAACAGGATTATCAACTAAAGCTCCTTGGGCTATCGCAGACCCTCCACATTGCTACAGGAGGCCCATAGGAGATCCCTTGAGGCTACATGAGTCCCAACTGATGCCACAGGGGGTCCCTTATGCTCTAAGAAGCCCCCTGAAGCTATAAGCAGCAGTTTCACTCACTGCCCTACAGTACCTCCTTCCATACTCTGTCCATCTCTTCCTCACCAGACCCACACTGCGCTATGCTACAAAACTCACCATTGTGGCTACCACGCCAGTTAAGGTTCCATTTAAGTTCGTTATCAACAGACCAAGCACTATGTAATCTATGCAAGGAATGATTACAAAATGAGCCCAACAAAATGTGTGTCACAAAGAGTTTGCTTCTTTTGTATGCCAGTGTGTTGCAAATGGTAATTTGAGCACAAAAAAAAACATGCCATGCTTGGTTTCTTCAGACATGGCAACAAAATCATACATACAGGACACACCAAAACACCACAACTCAGACTAGCTTTCCATGCTAACTTGCCAGGTATGCCACCACCCTTCACTGACTGCATGGAGCGCTCAGGGAACGTAATGTCCAGCCATGGGCATAGGGATATTAGAGGCCACAGGCCAATAAAGTGATCGGACTTTGTTCTGCCCAACAGGGGTAGGCTGCATGAAGCATGATATATTATGTCTCAACAGGGACCATGTGCTGGGCACGGGTTGTACTGTAAATGTTTCACACACAAATGATTCATAAGAGAAAAGGTTTGTAAGGAAAAACATTCCTAACCAAAGCTTCATAAGCTTAAGGTTAGCATCAGAAAAAGAACTGACATACAATATTACTATAGTCTAACTTAATCATACCTAGCCTTACCTCTTTGTTGGACCAAACAAAACCGGATGGCACCCTTTATCGCCCGCTGCCTCTAGTATCCTATACTGGGCTTTCAGCTCAAACTCAGAATTAACCTTGTCCAGTAGAATCTTGTCAGATCCAAACCTTTACCAATACCAGTCTTATATATGCTGGCTACAGAGCCTTTTCTCAAACTGACCCTTGAATTATGGACCTTGGTCCGATTACCATTCCTGGGTCCGTATAGTTGCCCTATCCCCTTCAATGGCGAGTTCAATGCACTAGCGAGCAGACCGTTTCATGTTTTTACCAATCGCCATCACCGGCGCCACTGCCACGGATGACTGAAAATTAGGGTGAGTTGACGCCTGCCCGATCGCCGCGGAATGAAACACTACACACTCAACTTTTCAATAAAACCCACAGATGATGACTGACAGACAGACAGATGATCAGACACTCTTCATTAATTACTGTTTTGGTTAACTATGCTCTCTAATTTTAGGGTGATTGTCCATCCAACCTGCCATACAGTTTTCAATTTTATTATACGGATCTATCGATAACACGCGGGCAGGCTCTTCACAAGAAGTTTTTGGGGAAATGAAGACAACAGAAAATATGTAGACAAAGGATGCGGAAGGATCAGAAACACTGTCTTTACTGGTACACTTTCCACCTGCTGACATAAACAATTAATTAATTAATTACAATTCTTTAAAGATGTACCGCCAGCAAGCCTCACTACGATATCCTTCTAACCCACGATCGTCGCAATGGTGGCTACTGCATTAGACAAGGGTATAGGATATACCATTTGGTTACGCGACCTAAAATGCTGCAACCCCGTTGTTAGACATTGAACAGAACAAGGATTGCTACTACATTCGCAGTGTTCATGGCTTTGTTCTTACAAAAGGCTAGTCAGGAATCCGCACTGATGGTCCAAATTGAGCTGATCCTTGTAACTGAAACTATAATAAAGTCCGAACAATGTTTCTATAGCTTCTAAAACAGCTGCCGGTACTCAACTGTCGTGGAAACAGGCGATTGCTCATCCTCCGTCACGGCTGATCATGGCTGATGGAACTTAACGAGCTAAAAACCTTGTAGCATTAGTAACGAAGATCAGAGGAAGCACGCCTAACTCCAATGGCTCATTTCGACGAACGATGCATAATATAAGAGACGTACTAATGTCGAATACATTGGGCGGTTTGAATCATTGCACTGACCCACTGTGGGCAAGTATCACGCGTAGCCCCAGGGCCCGTATTCCGTACCGTCAGTATTCCTGGGTCGACTGATCCCATAGGATCGCCATCAAGAGTTCCTTGGTATTTAAATGCAGTCCCCACAGAGCCTTCAATGCGTTTTTCGTTTGTGAAGCAGTAAACGCAAATGTGCCCTAACTTAAGATGGCAGGTAGTTGGGAAAAACATGCCACGGGGGCAAGGACACTGAAGTGAGAATTTACTTTGAAGGGAAAGTCTCAGTCGCTAGTCATATTCAGTATTAACACACAATCACTCAAAGGGGGATGGGGGAGCACACTGGTCACTGAGGACAGCATGTACCTTTCGTGCCCTCATGGTAGTTACGGGCCTGCATCATGGCATCGCAGGCGGATTATTTTCGCAAGGATCACACGCCGGTCAAATTCAGATGTCGATACATCTACCCACACGCAAAGGCGCGCGCGCACATACAGAAGTTATCCAACAGTATATTACGAGGAGTACAAACGATGGCCATGGCTCCAGCAAACAATGGCTTAAAACGACGGCGTGGCTTTATGACGTGGCGTCGGGTTATTGGCGACATCTCACGTTGACACTGTTCCAGTACACGATTCCGGGAAGGCACTAGGGTTGACCCGCCGCCCAGCTCCACAACAGTCCGCTGTCAGGGGGAACGGGCTTACGCCTCGCACGATCGAGTGGGTCTTCAAAACAAGGTCAGAATTACGCCGCGGGCATAACGACTTCCAAACCTGATGGAGCATGACAGACGACGTCTTCACCGCAGCGGTTCCCGCCACAAAACAATGAATAAAAAAGGTGTGCAGCTCGCAGATACGAAAACGGCGGGAGTCTGAGGAATGGCACATATCTGACGGCTTCACTTCACTACTTCGCCAGAATCCGCTGAAGACATCGGTCGAAACGACTTCCACCGGAAGGTGGAAAATGAGCGCGGATGCCATGATCCACCCAGAAAGAGGGCGTCACACATGTACGTTACGCCATTGAGCAATACGAGCCACAGTCCGCACGTACGCACACGAGCAGACGTGACAATTCAGTCGTAGGAATGTTAGGCTTTGTGGTGACCCGGTATTATGGGAAGCACACATCGTTGACAGTAAATTTAAAGCAGCGCAATGATGCGCACTGTTCCTCTGTCCAGGACGCCGTCCCACTATTCCCTCGGTCTCAGCGAGGGCTTTTTAGAGACAAGGAGACAGTCACCACAATGAGGCACTTGTTGAATGTCACGCACTGCTTATGAAAGCCCACCGTTTGCATGCAACATGAAACGCTCTTATGCACTTTTTCGTTTTCACTCACCTAACGCAAAGCACAGTAATCATAACCTTTACACTGTTAGCACACCAAAATACGCGAAACTTGCGACAGCCCTGTCGGAATGGAACACCACGAACCGACAAAAAGCGCGACAGGTCATTCGTCGCAGAAAATGGAACGACACACTACGGAAATCCCTGGAATCCGTCAATTTACTACTTTGTGCAAAGAAACACAGGACGAAACAATGCCAAGATACGCAAAAGAATAAGGGGAAACCACGCGGAGGAACAAACCCAGCGGAATGATGTTGTCATTTGGACAAAACGCTTACGGCTGAGAACGTAACGCATATTCCGTTAAATACGGTCACTGTCGCAAAGCTCTTCCAGAGAAATGCTTACTTCTGTTACAGCCTCAGTTTTCCTGCCATCCAACATCCCACCGGACCGGAAGTCTTCATTTTGAACCAAATGGCAATCCCGCCCCACCAGGCGCTCACTCCAGCGTGGCGCAAGCGGTACCCACCGAATTACGGCCCTGACGGCGCAGCGCGCCAACGCTACTACTGAACGAACAGCGTGTTGGCCATGTTGCCGGACGAGTAATGGACGTCGTAGTTGCCAATGGAGCTGGTGAGATTGACGCGCGGCGGCGGCGGCACCGGCGGCAGCGAGGGCCGCGGCGGCGGCGACGGCGGGGGAGGCGGCGGCGACGACGGCGGCGGCGGCGGCGGCGGCGGCGGCGGCAGCAGCAGCGGCGGCGGCGGCGGCGACGGCGGCGGCGGGCGGCGGCGGCAGCAGTGGCAGTGGTAGTGGCGGCGGCGGCGGTGGCAGCGGCGGGGTGCCGACGGTGGACTCCACCACCTGCTGGAGCACGTCGGCGGCCGGGCGCAGCGGCGGCGGCGGCGGCGGCGAGGCGGCCGCCGGCCCGCCGCTGCCGTCCACGTTGCACATGTACTCCACCTGGCCGGTCGAGTCGCGCACAACCACATCCACGAACGAGAAGCCTGTCTTGCTGGGGCTCTGCGTCGCCGGTGGCTCGCCCGACAACAACCTGAGGGCGCGAGAACACCGACTTGGACCGGGACGCCACACGCAAACATCGTGCCCAGCCACGGTACAGCACACCACGCCCAGGCGTCAGTGTACAGACGTGGCAACGACTCAGAATGTGCTGCGGCGCACACTTACCCAACAACAGACAAACGAGTGAAGACATCGCCGCGAGTACAAATACTTCACAGAAATGTCAAATGGTACGCCTTACGGGCGAGCACAGAGAAGACATTTCTCGTAGACAGCGCATGTGTTTGCAGAACACAAGTACTGGTGAAACTGCTTCGAAGCCGACATGGCCAACAAACGTCACCAACGACCTGCTGCCAACATGTCTGTACCGCAGAGCAGACTGCGGTCCGGATCTAACGCGAGTCGGACCCACCACTGCAGGACAGAAAAGCACCGACCTGCGCTTCCTGGAGCGTTCCTCGTGGTGAGACCTCTCCAGCAGGTTGCGGTGCTCGACGTCCGACAGGATGACGATGTTGCCGCTCTGCGTCAGCCTTTGACCATGCTTAGACTCCAGGTGACGGCGATACGAGTTCTTGGCCTTGAATCTGCACGATGACAAAACAAATGGCTTTGATCCGGGCCCCATAAATGCCACTTGGTCACACATCTGAATTAACAAAAGAATACTTTGATTCCATTTAATAAAAACAATTCACACTCATAAGCAACAAATAGTCTACTAAACCGTAGTGCCAGAAAACAACTTCGTTTATCCATAACAAATCGCCGCGCAAAGATAAACAAGACTGTACCTATTCACACGACAAAATATTCCTCTTCCTGGTTATAACAAAAAGAACAGCAGCTCGTCAGATCCAGCGTCCCACAGCCAGGGGCGTAGCCAGGATTCCGCCCGGGGGGGGGGGGCAAAGCGGATGAAGGGGCCCTCGTCAAGGGCGGATCGAAGATTTCGCCAAGACGGGGGAGGCGAATGGTTAGCGCGGGACCCCCATTTTTTGCCCTTGAGATATGAAAAAATGTAATTTTGCTCTTTCGCCATATAAAATAACCGAAAACATTTAAACGCGTCACCTTGAGAAAATTCTGCGTTTTCTTCCCCAACAAAGTGGCCGATGTATGACAAAATGGCGAGATTTTAGGCGGTCTTTCCCTCCATTTCAAACGTCGTGTCTGTACCTGGTCCAGGAGCTCGTCTGTCCCCCCCCCTCATCCCGTAGCTTCTGGGGATTTTTTTCTACCAGCTTAGTTTAGGTTCCCTCTTGCAGTTACAGGGGTATTTTTGGTGGTCTCGGGCTGTTTGCCGTGTCAGGACGCTCTAGTGATCTCAGGTTCCTCTTACAGTTTAACATGTACCGCGGGACGTCTCAGGCGCTCCTTTGACAGTTTCAGAGGCACGTTGGACAGTCCCAGGGACCCATCTGGCAGTTTCAGAGACGCTTATGTCATCTCGGGTTCCGTCTTGTCGTCCCTGGGTCGTTTCTGTCGTCTAAGGAATCCCTCAGACACTAAAAGAGGCCCTCTTTAAGTCTCTCTCTGCCGTGACAGAGGCGCCTATGGCAATCCTCTAGGTCCTTTGGCCGTTTCAGGAGCAATCTGAACGTCTCAAGGTCTAGTAGCTTCAGGTGCCCCTCTGGTCGTTTCCGGGGCCTCTCTTGCTAGAGACTTCTACTTAACAGTCTCAAAGGTCCCTCTCTAGCAGTCTCAGTGAACCCCATGAGGTCATGGGTACCCCACTTATCATCTCTGGGGAACATTCTTGCCATCTCATGGGCCGTCTGGCAGTTACAAAAGACTTTTTTGGCAATTTCAGAACCCCTGTGCAGTGTCACAGGCCCCTGAACGTCTCCGGTAGTCCCCACGTTGTATCAGTGGTCTTCCTCTGTTACATGAGATACATCTGGCAGTCTTTTAGGGCCCCTGTAGCCGTAACAAGGGGCTTTTGTTGGAACTTCAGCGACCTGACTGGCAGTCTCAGGACCTTGCCCGTGCCAGGACCCCGATTACTACATTCGGGGACCCTCTGGCCGTCCAGCGCCCCCACAAAACCCAAATACCGTCTCAGAGGTCCTCTTATCGTCCTTGCCTCGCAGGGACCCTGCGGCCTTTTTGGCGGTCTCAGTGGTCATCTGCGGTGTACAGGCCCGTCTTGCAGTCTCTGAAACCACCTGACCTTCCCGCGGGCCCCTGACAGTATGAAGAACCCCTCAAGGTTTCAAAAAGGCTAGTGTAGCCCATTTGCGACCCCTCTCGAGGTTGAGGTCACCGACGAACTCCCGTTCATAGGGTCCCTCTGGCTGGCCAGGGTCTCCTTATGTCGTGCTAGTCGTTAGTTCTTTCCTCTCAGGTACCTCTCTGGCAATTTTAGCGGTCTCATGGACCCTTGGCTGTGTTGGGACCTTTGGAGTCCCAGGAGCCCATGAAGAATTTCAAGGACCCTTCTTTCCATATTAGGGGCCATCTTACCGTGCCAGGGTTTCATTAACCCTCCCAGAGGCCCTCTGACTACATCAAGAACCCTGAGCTTTCACTCACAGGGGTCCCCTAGGGACGCACGTCATCTTGGCCGTCTCAGGGGCCCTATGAGCCATCTGGCGGTCTCAGGGACATTCTGTCGTACTGGGGCCCTGCTGTGGTCTCAGGGGCCTTTTGAGAGCTTCAGGGGCCCTCTGTGCGTCTGAGTCATTTAACCCTCCGGGAAGCATCCCTGACTGCATGAAGAGCTCGTCAGGTTCTTAAAGAGACCCCGTGAAGCTCATACGGGACCCCTTTGGAGCTCCTTTTAAGTCTGACAGGGCCCCTCCTCAGGCCTCCGGGGGGAGGGGGCGATCGCCCCAATTGCTCCACCTTTGGATCCGCGCCTGGCCCTTGTAATCAGTGGGGCCCCATGTGGCTAAAATTACTGTCGGTTTGTACAGGGACCCTGCCCCGTAAGGGGACCCATGCACGCCTGTTAATAAATTGCTGCCTACCAAGCGGGTGCCTCTTACAGGTCGGCAGGAACATCTTTAAAGAAGAGCAAGGGCCCCTCAATGATCGTTCAAGGGTCCCTGTTGGCCAGGAGGGTCACTGCTTGTCTGTACAGGACACCCTATCGGCCTATCAGGGGCTTCTGTAGACCTCTGGAGGCAGGGGTAGGGGCTTTCTTCCAGACCGAAAGGAGGCCTCTTAAGAGACAGACAGGAGCCCTTTATGGACCGACAGGGGGTCTTCCCCAGACAAGCAGTGAACTTCCTACAAGCTAGCAGGGGCCCCTAAACGCTCATTCAGACCACGAGCCTCTCTTCATAGCACACAAAGCCTTCTTGTATATTTGAAGTACGTTTTCTTTAGGTTCGCAAGTCTTCTTTAATGCTAAAAATATTCTTACTTTGCTTTGTCTGCTTCGGACAACGTAAGACGCCCTGCGGGCGCCTCACACTATCCAAAGGACTGGGGCCTTCGGCCCCAGGGGGGCCCACTCGGCCGCCAGGGGCTCAGCTTGGCCTCGGGGGGCATGACCCCTTTGGCCCCCTTGGCTACGCCACTGGCCACAGCCTGGTCCCGGCCTGCCTCGACCCGGCTCCGCGCTCACCCCTGGCCGCACTCGGAACAGACGTAGGGCGTCTCTCCCGTGTGACGGCGCAGGTGCTCCGTGTAGTGCGACTTGTGCCGGAACTCGTGTCCGCAGCTGTCGCAGCGGAACCGCGTCTTGTGCATGTGGATCAGCATGTGGTAGTCCAGCGACATCTTACGCGTGAATGACTTGAGGCAGAGGCTGCAACTGAACTCCTTGATGCCTGTAACGACAAACCATGTCGTCAAAGGGACCTCAATGTTTGACACAACTAACCACAACCATGTGAAACACGCACACACACAAACAAGCATCAAATGCAAACTGAACGTGATTAAATCGCGAAACAAAATGACGATCATTGGTCGCTGATCGACATCCAATGCAAAATGAACTCAATCAAATCCCGAAACAGCTGCCGACACCAAGAGACGAGCCTCGCCCGCGTTAAGCAGCCGTACCCAGGTGGCTCTTGTAGTGCGACTGCAGCGATGAGAGCGCGGTGAACCGCTGCGGAGGGTAGCAGATGCGGCACACATAGTTGTTGCACGTGCTGGGCCGCAGGCGCATCTCGCGCAGCGCGATGCGCGCCTTCTCCTTGTCCTCCTTCGACTGGCTGATGAACTTGGCCAAGCCCTTGGGCTTGCGCTGCTCCTTGTACTCGTCGCGTTCGACGAGGCGCGTGTAGCGGCGCAGCCCGCTGACGGTGGCCATGCCGGCGTGCATGATGACGGGCAGGTCGGCCGAACGCATAACGGCGGCCGGCGGCCGCGCGCGCACCACTTGCTCGGCGCCCACCGGCGGCACAGCCTGCTCAGCTGGCGCCGCCAGCTCGCGCTCCATGAGGCCAACCAGTGCGGCGCCGGCGGCCGCCGGCTCGCGCTCGGCCGGCAGCGGCGCCGGCTCGCCAGCAGCCGGACCAGGCCCGGCGCCGGCGGCGCCGGCGGCGCTGGCGGGCGCCGGGCCGGCGCCGCGCGCGTAGTCGTGCTCGCGCAGCGGGCGCGGCGCGGCCGCGACGGGCGCCGCGTCACGCGCCGGCAGCGGGCGCGGCTCGGAGACGGCGTACAGTCTGTTGTTGGCCGGCGAGATTCTCTGGCGCTTTGACACGCCGCGTGGAGGGCTTTTGAACTTATCACCCGATTTTGGTGGGTACTGTGAGTCCTCGCGAGAGATAACGATTTTGGAAGACGACGACTTGCCTCCCGGTGACGACTTGGTGGGGGATTTTTTGTCGGCCTTCAGATCCGGGACACGCTGGATCAGCGGGACAATGGTTTCCGCCGTAAACTTAATGCGACCGGCTGCAAACAGACCGCAAATTTTAACCAACCGTCTATAAAAAATATCAAGCATTTCAATATGCTAACATACGGCTTGAACAATGTTTGTAGAAAGTTCCTGCGAACAGCCAGCACACAGTGGGCATCCAGCACAACTACGCGCGCCATTCACCATGACGAAATCAACCAGTCAGAAAACGTAAGGCCGAATGTGGCCAAAACTAGATCTGATAATTCAAAAACGAACGCATTAAAATGTGGCAGATAATGAAGTTCATGCAGTTAGCACGAACAAACTTCCCATAGCTCAAACAAATAAAAATACCAAAAGCACGTAATACTCCAAAATCAATGGATACAGACAAGTGTGCTTAGGTTTCAATGACACCAAAGGAGACCGCGCAAATCGTTCGAAACAGCAAAGAACACTTAACTATTTCCACGTTAACTCCTTAAAAAACAACCACTCGTATTGTTTCCTTAGCGATGTATCCCCTCTCATGTGTAACGGCACGCACCAAACTTACCGGAACGTTAAGGATAAACTGTGGTGTCCACAGTTGGCTTCAGAGTTGCAGGACAGCGGGCTTTGGGAATGAGGATCTGTCGAGTGCAAAAATGGGGTCGAGGTGCAATCGCACACGCTCAAACAAGCCCAATGGAAACCAGATGGAATTTACACGAGTTTCGTGATGCTGACACATCACAGACTAAGTAGTCGAAAAGGTCCCCCCCTCCACAGAATGTCATTAATCTGATTAAAAGCTTGAATACAAGGACTAGATACAGCAATAGCTCCAGGTAACTGGACCAACCTTTCCCACGTGATTATCATGGAATGGCTGCCAGATACCGGGAGCATTCACTTCATCTCAACTACTTACTATTTTCTGAACTGAGCTGCTTCAGGTGATTCTGAAGATGCTGCTTGATACTCCGTAATGACTTGGCCTCGTTGCCGAAGCTGGTCGATTCGTACTGGCATAAGGGCACGAGAAAACATGTGTATTTGAAAATACGGCGAAGCTCGTTGGATTCAAACCTGGTGAAATGCTTCACAAGCTGTTTGATGTTGAGCTTCAATATTTCATCCAGATCCAGCACACTCCTAACAATTTTCTTTGCCTGAAAAAACATCCACAAGACTTTGTTGGTGCATGCTGTACAAAAACGAATGTTGCAGAATGTGACAACGAAGCTTCACCGATTTATCCTACACATTATTACTGATTAGTTGACTCAAAAACCTTTCAGGATCATTGTTAAATATTACTGCAAGCAATCTGCCACGCAGTCGCCATTTTATTAGAAACACGAATTTTCGGTGAAACAAGCGAATTTTTACTGCATACCCCGCCAAATGCCTTTTTGGATACTGCATCCCTATGCACACAAAGGCTGTAGCCAGAAATTACGGGACTTGGGTGGGAAAAGACACTAAAAGGCGAATCACTTTCCACTCTCACCACCGCATTTCATGATGTAATTTCCACCCCCAAATAATCTTTAGTGAATACGAACTTAGCACTGGCATCAATACGCATGATCTGAATCTTAAGCATGAAGATGACTGGCCTGTTTTTTTTTTCCTTTCCTTTTCACAGTGAACCTATCAAAACTGACGCAGTTAAATTTCACAAGCCTCACGCATCAGCGGCCCGATCCCGCTGACGCGCGAAAATGGTGTCATCCTGATCCAGCCACCATCTGTGTGTCTTGTGTGTCTGATATCACCACACTGTGTCAAACACACCTAATAACACGTTTTGAATATAAGGGATTCAATGTGCTGGCCATGTTGTGGTGTACTGGCACCCCGCCTGCTGACATTAATGTATAAGACTAAGATAAAAACCTTCGCCACACCCCAGTGGAGGTGGCGGCCGCGAAGGCCCCATGTGATGGGAATCGAACCATTAGCGAAGCCAGAGGGGAAGGCGGGCAGGCCCCCCGCAGTGAGCGAGGTGTCTTGCCATACTCCATTTACAGGGAAGCGTACCGGTGATCAATAGAAGTCTTCTTGGTGAAACCCATTGCACATCGTCTTCCCAGCAGGCTGTTTTCGTATGATTTCAGTTCTTGCTGAGCTTTTCCCCCTTCCTTTAAGAAAATCCTGGCTGTGCCCTTGAGTCGAACTCTGGACGTTCCAATCCCAGTCCGACGCATTAACCGAACGGTCATAAATGGGCCTCCAGTCACAGGTACTAGTATGCGGGAGGACAAAAATCGTGAAAATGTGCGTAGCGTCATACCGGCATCAGCCTTCGTGTGATGATGTACATACATACTCGATGCACACCACCATGTCCCGGTATTGGCAAAATAATGTCAATACCAGCACAAGCAGCGGTCCATTACAGCCGGTATTAATTTCGCGCAAGCTGCCATTACCGCAGTGCCAAAACTTGGCATCTTGTATGCACCATCCATATAACCAAATATGGCAATGCCGACAAGGGCATATGTCGTTATCTTTCACATGAGTGGTTCACCTCCAGCTCCAGATATGCTACAACTTAACACGCGCACTGGAAGGGAGTCGTTTTGTGCCCCTCCCACATGTTTTTCTTGAATATCTCGAGAGCGTATCGGAGCTGGTTGCTGTTACTTTGACATTTATGGCAGCTGAATACCTCGTCCATTGTCGCAGAAAAATCGAAAATCGGCTGGAAATTTTTGACGTTTCAAGCATTTGAAGGCAAGCAAACATAACGAACACGACGGTTGTCGTTGACAAATGGGAACTTCGTGAAAGGACTAGCGTTGTACCTAAGATTACCGTTTGAACACAATCACACGACGTCATTCGGACTTAAGTGATGGATGTACCCAGACCAAAGCCAGGGTCAGTAAGGGTCAAGGTCAACCAGCTTGTGACCTGACCCGGATTTGCTTTGCAACATGTCCGTCTGCACGAAATATGCATTCAAAGACCCTAATAAAAACACGTGTCCGCACACTGACACGCTTACATACACCACGGTCAGAGGGGTCAAGGTCATCAAAGACCAAGGTAAAAAACGAAAACAGCGTCATTGCCAAGAGCCATTTACTCAGATATGCTGTATATTTTAAACAACCGAACAGGGACGCCACAGGGAGTGTAAAATAGAACATTCTGACGATAGATAGTTTAATAGCTAATCAATGTCATCTGTAAATGCCAAGGTTCAAAGATTTTACGAATATGGATAAAGACGATTCATTACGGCAACCTTTTTAGATTATATCTGCAAAACTGTAAGATTCAATGGTGCTCCCATTTCTGGGGCGACGAGTTTCTGAAATACTGGTCTGTTTATTTACCAATGGAGTGTAAGTATATTAATGCTAGAAAGATCCACCTGAAATAGGGTATTGTTTGGTACCTCCACCTGAAATAGGGTATTGCTTTTTTGCATGTTATTTCATTTTTTTTTTGCCTCGGCTGACCCTGGCATTGTCTGTTTTACCATGTACTCTTAGCTGGGTGATGAAAATTGTCACAAGTGAATCAGATTTTCAAATGTTTGATTATGTAAGGGAGATGAATTCTGATGTACTCGATGAAAATGACTGATAGTCATTTTACCCAATGTTGTTTGATTCTACAGACTGGTGTAGAAAATGCATACATGGTTACCTTGCTGGCTGCTGTAAGCAAAAATATGTTCATAAATAAAGGAATGAACTGTCTCAGAGAAAGGAATAACCAAGCTCACACAAGCGTGGAACTGCCAAACTGAAGCCGACTTGGCAGTCACATATTTCGTCTTGAACCTGGCTCTGCCATCTGCAGTTTACATTGCAAAATCAAGTGCAGGTAACGCCTAGAGCCAAGGGTGCAATTTTCTATTCGGTTCGGGGTGGAGGCTTGAGCCCCCAGCTTTGGTTCAAGCCCCCTCCCAGCTTTGGAAAGAAAGCGGGTCAAGTCCGGGACGAATTCTGTCTTTTGTGGGTGTGATTCAGGGACGTTGATCTGCATTCTTTGAGAGGGCCATGGCTCACCCAATGTTACTTTGGGCCCCTCAAATATTGGTGTGGGCCCATCCAATATTTTCTGCTGGTTTTAAAGGGAAATAAGTGAAAATGATGAAAACAAGAATGACCGCAAAAGACAAGGGATAGGAAAAGAGAGCAAAAAGCAGAGTCTAATGCAATGTACATATTTACTTTTCTTTCATATATATATATATATATATATATATATATATAATATATATATATATATATAATGTATATATATATATATGTATATATATGTATATATATATGTGTGTGTGTATATATGTACATATATATCCAAATACTTGGCAACAAATGCAATTTTTTACTTAATAAACCGTGACAGAAAAGCTTGAAAATCCTCAATGCCCAAAATAAAGTGGGCTATATCCATTGAGAAGCCCCCATTTGGGGAGAGGTTAGGTTGTCAGGCCCTTGGCTTGGCCCGCCCGATCATTTATTACAGAAATAGACACCCCTGGTGGGATAAGCCACTGTCCTTGCTCAGCCCCCCCCCCCCTTTCCTCCCCAACATATTTTGCAAAACTACGCCCCGTCCAGAACAAAGAAATGAGAAGGAATCAGAATCTGTTCAAACAAGTACTGTTCATTCATTAGGCCCAAAAATTTGGCAAGGCGTATCTACAGTACACTATTTTATGGAGCAAGAGAATACATGAATGGATCAAGATATTGGTATGGGGTCACATACAAATGATTTCCTCTGGTATAGGAAGTTACCCTTGGTTGAGACTGCCGGTAACTATTCAGAACCCAAGATGACTACGTAAACATTGTTTGTTTGTTTGTTTGTTTGTTGTGGGTTAGGACGCACAGCCTCTTCGGCTCAAGCGTCCGTGTCTTCAGTCAAGTCTTGTGTCTCGTCGGGCGTCAGGCAGTCGTCTGACTACGTGAACATTGTTTGTTGTTTGTTTGTGAGTTAGGACACACAACCTCTTGGGTTCAGGTGTCCAAAGTCTTGGGTCAAGTCTGTGTCTCGTCGGGCGTCAGTCAGTTGTCTGTGACTACGTGAACCTGGTTTGATTGTTTGTTTGTGAGTTAGGACACACAGCCTCTGGGGCTCAAGTGTCCAGAGTCTTAGGTCCAGTCTTGTGTCTAGTCTGGCGTCAGTCAGTCGTCTGACTACTACGTGAACATGTTTGTTTGTTTGTTTGTGAGTTAGGACACACAACCTCTTGGGCTCAGGTGTCCAAAGTCTTGGGTCAAGTCTTGTGTCTCGTCGGGCGTCAGTCAGTCGTCTGTGCGTGAACATGTGAACATTCTGTGATCTTGTTTTGTCTCGGGTGCGCTATTTTTTGTATCACGCACTAATCGTTTCCAGCCCGCTCATTGGTTGCTTTTCGTGCTCTTGCTACCGCCCCTTAGTGCTGTATTTACACCCGCACAGCTATCGATACCGCAGATTTGAAAAAAATCAAAATAATATGAGTGAGTTATCACTGTTCGAAGCCCCAGATGCGCTTTTCATTGCTGTCATAAATCATAGCTAGCGTCGAGTATCCGCTGGAATGACTTTTTGGAAAACCGAAAAGATTAGACACACTCCCTTTAACTCAGGACACGGACGCTTATGCCCAAGACGCTATGCATGCTAACTCACAACATATACACAAACATATACGCAAACAAATAAACGTGTGACAGGTGGCGACAGACGCAGCACTGTAGTGCTCTGGTAAATAAAAATAACTAGGCGGATGGAATGACTCGTGGGTAGGTATAGGTAGAAGCATTACTTACATACATTACTCTAGACGAGTTGCTGCTCCAGCATGTCAGGAACGGTGAAGGATTTGGCAGCCATTTGGTAGCGGACGTGCCGATGACTCCGTGACCTTGAGAGCAGGGACGGTCTATTTTTGTGTGAGGCGCCTGGAGTCGGCATCTGATGTGTGGCGGAGTTGCCCGGGAGTGGAATTTTGGTCGCGTTACTGGAAGTTTTCGAGATTTAATACGACAGAAGAGCAGCTGACGCGTACCTAACGTATACTGTGTCTTTTGGTTGTCTGGCATGAAATTTTCATTACGTGCCTAAGCATTTGTTTGTACCATTTCGCATTTGTTTTGCATTTTTCTTTCAAGCATTCTGTTCTTTGCTCTTTTAATGCACGAGCTAAATATCATTCCATGGCAAAAGCATTTCTGTCCTATTCAAATTTTGCTTTAATAAGATAATGCTTTAATAAGATAATGCTTTCAATACTCATTTTTCCGCGTAGTTTCGGGAAAACGAAATGAACTGACAATTATGTTCCGCCATCATAAGCCAATGTAAAGCAATACTGGGCTTCGCGGGCCAATAAATGCAGGCGTTTACTGGCCCGCGCTTGGTCAAGCAACAGTTATATATAGCCAATTACCAAACAGGACACACAGAAAGTGTGAAATCCTTTTGAATCTTTATAAGTAGAGTTGTGAAACATGAGTACATGACAGATTAGCTTTTGGAGTACAGGCCACAACTTCACTTCTCCATTTAAAACATATGCTGAGGCAGAATTCTCTTTAACTCGCCGGATCAGGAGTGGGGATGGAGATGGGGGTCGATGCTCCCCCAGGCTTTTCTGAGACTAATGGCAGCAGCCCCAGTCAAAAGCCTGAAACCTGCTAGAACTGACCTCAGACTCTACCCGCATCTTTAAAAAGATACCAGGCCATTTCAGGTCACTGAATTATGGCAAGTCCATTTTCTCCATCTGGACTACATTTTGCTCCTTTCTCAGGTGTTTCAGGAGACATGGGGTCAGTTTTGGATTCATCAATGTTCTGATGTATGCCTGACAAACCAGGGTCTGAATAGGCCAGTGACCTTTACGAGGTCAAGTGATGTCAGTGACCTTATCATGACTGAAAATACATCTGAACCAGTCCTAAGTAATTTTTGGTGCTGATTTAAGCACTGGAAGCCACTTTTACCCTGCTTGATAATCAAAACATTATGCTGTGGCACTAAACCATAGTTTTTTCACATTTAAGACATCATAAAGCATGGTAATGACATCTGATTTTTGCTGACCTGGACATGGCCCACAGAAACTAAAACCATCACTGAATACAAGGGCTAATTAATTTTAATACCAAACCGCGACGAAAGCGTGGACTGTAAGCCCTTCAGCAATAAAACTACCACCATGGCAGCGAAGACGGCAATCCGGCAATCGGCGTGACATTCTCATTTGCCGCGAGCTGACATGTCACCAGGTGGCCTAAAGAAGTCAAAATAACATGTCCGTACAATAAAAAAGACAGGCTAAACGCACGTCATTCTTCGTCACTCTATCTCAATTAGGAACGAAATGGGCAAAGGGTGGTAATGAACCCCCTCGTCGGAGACGATGCTGAAAAACCGGCGAGAGTTGATATCGGTACGACCCCATTTATGGTGGATGACGAGCATAGTTTCATCCAATTATATGCAACTTTGGAAGCATATTTCAGAATGCTGTTTGGCACACACACACCAATACGAGCAAAGATTTGTTGGTCTACTTCGGCATTTTTACTCCAGGAATTGACAGCTGAAACATCAAGCATCCCAATGATAATGGTATACTGTTTAGTACATTTATGTATGTTACACAGTTCAAGAACTAAGCTACATTCTGGCAAAAACTTCCTGATTCAATGTCACATGGATGCTATGTTATTAGTGTGTCAAAAGTGTTATGGCCGCACAATGCAATTTTCTGCTTACTGAAGTAAAACTCATCAAGACCAAGACCTTACATGCAGCTCCTTGATCCTTTGCTTCCAAAATTACCACTATTGGTTTATCAAATTAGATGGTGCTGTTGAAAATCATGTTAGTTCTGCACAATCATGGTCAGGACTTTGCTCATTTTGATACATTATGTTGCAAGCACAAAATGTCATGGAAAAGGGGAAAGGCAAGCACATACCTTTTCTGAGGGACTGTGGGTGGTACCTGCCACCAGAGCCGAGACAACATTGTCTCCTGGTGCCAGTGCTACCTCACACAACAGGTCTAATGATGATTTCTCGGTCAATCTCTGAACCATTGCAGATGCTTTAACTGAAAAATAAAAACTCAAGAGTCCAAAAAGCAAAACACAATGCCACATTTCTAACACAAAAATAATGAATGAAATAAAATGTGCTTAACAGCTCTGGCCAAAACTGCTGTCCACAGAAAGAAAGCTTTAATCCACTGCAAAAGAGAATTTGCACAAGAGCAGTTTTCTGCGCATTATTTACATCCCAGTAAATATCATATGAGCCAAATCAATTTGTATGTAGCAATGATTCACCTTGTGAGAGGAGTCAGCAATACAGTCCTCTGATTGAACCTTCCTTTAGAGGAATCAAATGATATAAGAGTCTTAGAACCATGAAGACATGTGGGTTACAGCTTTCTTCTTTTGAATGGCAGAATTGAATGGCAGAAAGCACAGCTAAATGCAATAAATGAGTTGCACCACATACAGATTACAAACTGGCTACCATTTCATGAAATAAAAATTAAGTGGTACAAGAATTCAGACTGGCCAATGCACACAAGGGCATGCCATGACAATCAACCTGAATTGTCATATGGCATGTGGTGTTTTGGAAACAACAAATGCTTATGCTAAAAAGCAGGCACAAAAACATGGAAATATGACTCACAATATCTTGTGACAAGATCCTGAGCACAATCAGATCCAATACAGTAGTGCAGAAGCAAAAGATCATGAGGTAAATCAGATGAAATGATAAACTGTCCATGCAATACATCAACAACAGCCCGACCTCCAGCCCCATAATGGTACTCACTTCTCAGTACTCACATGTGCTGGCTGTGACACAATAAAAAACAAAGCATATACTTCAGAAACTCAGAGCTAAACTCAGACCTGCAAAAGTGACAAAGACAAATCTTAGCTGGTATCAAAGAACAGTGCCTTTGGGAAACATGCATGATTTTGAAACAACATCATCACTACTGACATCTAATGCAACAAGGTGATGTGTGCTGGTGCAGCTGGCATGCAGATGAATGGCAAGATCAAGAAGCCAATGAGCTGCAGACATTGCATTTAAGTTTAATTCATGCCAGAAACAAAATACAGGGTACCTAAGAACCTAACTTTCTTGCAAAATGGTCCTTTCTCACCACATGACATCCAACAACACTGGACTATGCACTGGTATGCTCTAACTATGATTAAAAATGACAAATTGTACCATCACCTATTTATGTAGCTTAAGCTATTTGCTCATTAACAAAGTCCTACTAATAATGGGACTTTAACAAAACCTTGTGCTTGAAAGACATCACAAAAAAGGAATTCATTGCTGACAATGTCCGCAATGCGACATTCACCTTCCTTAAGCTGTGTGGCAACATCGCAACTCTCCGGCCAGTATAAACATTAAAGTAAGTATCAATTAGGGTGCAATAGGTCATTCCAAAACTGAAAAGTCTGGAATATTAGTGTCCAAATTTGTCCAGTGAGGTGTCAAGGATGAAAAAGAGCCATGCAACTAGATAGTTAGCTAATTTTTTAAACATCACTGCAGTCTTTTAAGATGTCTAAAATGAAGAATACTACATGGTCAAAATGCATTTTTCCCCTAATCTACAATCTGAATACCTGAGTTAAAAGTAAATGGTACTGGCAAGCACTGAACATTCTATTTAAAAAAACATTTTCCTAGCCTTGCAAACTATCTTTTTAGAAAACTTGCCTAGACAAGTAGACCAGTTCACAGTGCAGATGCAATACTAATGTAGAAGACAGACAGGTAGTCATCATGGAAATGGATATCACCAACTTTTGACTGGTTGTCTGCTTGGCATGTTGATGTTCTGGGACAGTTCTTTGCAGTAAAATCTATCTTTAGTACACATGGTTAAACTGAAATGACAGGTATTTATTTCCTAGTTTATGTCCAATATACCACTTGTCATGCCAAAAAAAGTTGTTCAGGGTTCCTCTACCCCTTTGTATATGAAATATATCTGTACATTATTTTGTCTCACCAAACAAAAATTCCCCTCCTTGCCAATAACACAACAGGGCAATGACACAGCCACCACATTTTATCTGTTTCATCAACCAATGCTGACTGCTAGTACCCAAAGCTTGGAAAACATGTAAGATTAAGTGCCTGTTCCAATGGTCTTTGCATCAGCAGTTTGGAGGAAGGTAAGGCTGATCATTTTAAAGGACATCTGAGTATCCTGGCCAGCAGAACAACTGGAGGACAAATAGCATGCTGGTTTACATTAATAGCTCCATTACAGCTAGCAACAAGCAACAACATAAAACAATCTTTCACAACACCACCTCCTAAAAAAAAAACATCCGACACTGCAAGATGAAAACCACAGTTTGTATTGCATACAAAACAAAAAAACAATGTATACGACATCTTATTTCCACTAACATCTAGGCTTCTCAAGCTCAAACCTTCTTTTGATCTAAAGGAGTCTAGTGGAGTTTGGAGGACATTGAGATGCCAGTGAACAAACTGAAGAGCTTTAAAGGAGATGGCTTGAGGAGGTTGAGACACAGGCTGATAACATATAATGTTGGATGTAAAATACCATCTATATCACATAAAACATGCCTGACATGACAAAACAAATTGCATACCTACAGAAAATCAGAGATCACAATTAATGTTACATACCATGCCATGCCATAATGTTATATACCGTGCCACGTTTGGGTGGGGGGGGGGGCATAATGACAATAACTTCCTTGATCCTGCTAATGCCAGATACACACTCCAGATCCTGCTGATGCCAAATACACACTGCAAAATTATGTATTTGGAGCTTACTTTTCAAATGTAAAAACCTGATGATGCTTCTGATAATTCTGTCACTTACTGATGTTGTCTGACTCAAAAAATTGGCTATGAGCTGCATGAAGCACCTTCTGGTGTCAGCAATGAACACAGTACTCATGACAGAGGCATGCTACAAATTAAATCCTGTACCCTGCTCAGGAACCTTTAACCCAGCTGTCTACATAACACATAATGCCTAATTTCTGCCATTGCATCATACAAGATGCAATGCCTACACAATCAACAGTGGATAACAACTGAAGCCATCTAAGACAAGCCATGAGACCGTATAACGACTGTGAGGCGACCTATGCCACTTCCTCATGCTTCCGTGTAAAATGGTTTGGGTTTGGTTTGACCCGAACGGGCGGGCTGGCGTCATCTCACCCTAATCAGCCGTCAGCCGCGACAGTAACGCCCCGACGGAAACTGGTGAAAACACGAAAAGGTCCGCTTGCTAGTGCGTCGACCTCTCATCCACTGGTACGTACAGAAAATGGGTTGACCAGGCATTATCTCCGGCGACTCAATAAGGGTAACGGGACCAAGGTTTACACGTCAATGGTTCGTGTGGGAAAAGGTTCGTAGCCAAAGGTTCCTAAGTATAAGGTTCGCGTATCACAAGATTCGTATCGGAAAAGGTTGGTTCCGGGCATGAGCCAAGGGCACAACCCCGCGCCGAAGGCGAGGTATAGGATATTAGAGGCCGCAAGCCAATAAATGGTGCGACTGGACTTGGCTTGCTCCAACAAAGAGATTAGGGTAGGTTAGATTAAGTTAGGTTACTACTGTATGTCCACTCCTTCTCCGACACCAACCTTTTCCGATACGGACCTCACATTTACTAGCCTTTGGTTAAAAACCTTTTTTATTGTGAGCCTGTGCTTTTACGAACCATTTTCGTACAAAACTTCCCCTGTATGAATCTAGCCCGGTACACGGTCCCTTTCGAGACATAATCTAACACAGCGCTTCGCGCGACCTAATTTCTTCGTGAGACAGCCAAGTCCGATTGCACCCTTCTATCGGCCTGCGGCCTCTAGTATCCTACATCGCGCCTTCGACAAGACGTTGCGCCTACGGCTTAACATTACGCCCCATGAACGCTCCCCCCCCCCGTCATTGAATGGCGGCGAAATATCCCAGACATTAATGCGAGAATCTAACGACTCCTTTAGTTCCCCGGCAGCCGTCGGCGGCGCCACTGTCGCAGAAGACGAGCTATTAGGGTGAGTTGACGCCTGCCCGACCGCTCGGGTTTTCTGAACGCCGCAGTGCGTTTCTTATTTCGAAGGGTTACATTCGGATATGATAAAGGCATAGGCAACAAGACACACGTGAAACGCAATGGACATCAAACTTACAAAATTGCACAATCATCCCCTTCAAAAATTCCTTATTCATCACCAAGCGCAACAAAACCCCTATTGCGCGCGCACCCATGACACGCTGCGCTGCTTTTGTGCTGCGGCAACAGGAAGCTAGCAGAAGGGACGATAGAGCTGCTATATTTTTGTACTAATAGAATTACCGGATGTTTAGTGGCACGAACGGAATAAAAAGATAAATTAATAATTTCCTTTTGCAAAATAAACATTTAACCTTCTCAGGTGCATATCTCAAAATGCACTCCAAGCTCGCATTTGTTCTCTGTTACGAAAGCAGGCTGAAAGGTGGATCCGCCGTACATATCAGAGAATATGCAGGAATGTTCCACCTCAGCATGTGATCTCGGGGGACAGGGGGTCCAAGCCCCCTTCCCAATATTCAGGGATTTTAACGTAACGCCTATGGCAATGGCTGGAAAGAAACTGAAAAACTGAAACTGCGCGGCGTGCTCCTGTGGGAAGTGTACCTCAGGTATTCACGGACCCCCTTGTCACACGCTGGCCAGGCGCGTTACAAGGCGAAGGGTCTTAATCAACAGACGCCACCTCCGGGTGTAGCGACATTTACTCTTTAACCGCCTGCCACACGGCAGTTACTAGCAGCCGGGGTAAGGAATGAATGCTCGTTCACCGTAGGACAACCTCGGCACCCCGCACGAAGGAGAGAAGACAACTGATCTCATGGATCCCATATATTCACAAATTTCAAGTTACAATTAAAGAAGTGCACAATCAACCTAAACATTCAAGACGATACGTTTGATACTAATACACTCACAATCAACATTTACGCAAGGGAAATCCCAACCCCAAAATCCTGAGACCCTCTTTAGCCCGATACCCACATGACCTACCCCAGAACAGCCACGGTGCGGAGTGCCTCGATGCCGGGATTCTACCGCGGACACCACCTGGCGGCCGCATTGCCGGGATACCGCCGTTGCCGCCCCCTGGTGGCCACACTGGCCGAGACTTTCACCCTCTAGCGGCGGTAGCGGCGGCGTTCCAGCGCTCCCGGCCGTACGAAGCCGCTCACGGAACCGTGGCCGGATCAACTTTACACTCCGATAGCCGGACCCAACCGGGCCCAGCTATCGGCAACCGGGGCCCGGCTATCGGGTGTTCTATCGGGCAGGGCCTAATATGTCTGTCAATACAGCCCACGCTCAGCCCACGGTCAGCCCAAACTCGAGACCCCTTTAAAATCGCCCAAAACGAGTCAGTAGATAGGTGTTGACTGAGCTCATTGACACCATCAGACGTCCATCGCATCTATTACTTTGCACTCCAGAGCACAAAACACAAAACACCACAAAAATGCGCGGAGACAAATGTTCTTTAAACCCCAACAAACAGGTACTCAGGGTGTTGGTCTCTGACTGGGTACCATCTGGTCTCTGGCCGCTGAGTCTAAAAATACGGCATACACTCAGGCGGATTGCATTTTCGGCTGGGGGGCAAGCTCTGTCGGATCAACGGCCGACCTCATTTGGGTTACCTTCTCCCCCCCAAAAAAAATAACTGAATGTGGTAAATTCGTTTTTTTTGCCCAGTTTTCAGTTAAATAAACGAATTTTTTCTCAGGTTTTGGCGCTGGTGTACACTTGTGTTCTCTAAAGTGCGGGATTTTTTCATTCAGGTCTGTACCCACTGACATTTTTTAGGTCATGTTGTTTGCGTTTATAACACGAATTTAACATTATTAGAACGTACGAGAAGCTGCCCAGTTTGCGTCAACTTTTCCAAAAACGGTACTTTGACTATGGTAAACATCGTTTTATTTCTTCTCATGCCTTTTCTGATCTTTAGACCACCATAATGTCCCATGTTTTAAAGTTTTAGTCTTTGCCTACTATTTGTTATTTAATATCTAGCAAGACGCCGCAAAAGACGCAGTTAGGGCAACCCTGCCATATTTGCGCCATATGATGTGCCTAATTGCCACCATAGAAATGATCCGTAGAAATGACCCGTAGTTCCACGTATTTTGGGACGGCAAAGGCATAATAAACCATTGTCTGGTATATTATGAACAGTTATATTTTTATTCCCATTGTCAGTACTTGCAAACAGGTCGGGAGAGGTGTTTCAGATCCCGACAAGATGCCGTGGAGGTGGCTACATAGGCGCAGCCAGTGTAGCCACTGGATGCGCTTACGTAGCCTATGTATGTTGGGGTCCATGCCCCTCTTGTGATCCGAGAATGTTTCCCTCCTAAACTCGAAAATACTATAGTCCTGCATTTCCTCAATGTCGAAGTAAGGACACCGGAATCAAAAGAGTTTTGAGGTATGTGAAGAGTGCATTTCCCCCTTTAGGAATCATTTTAGCATGTCAATTAGGGGGCAACTTCCTGCGGTGGCAGGTAAATCCCCCCATGGGAAAGGGCGCAGCGAGGTCATCTGACTTCTAAAGCCACAGTGAACACGGTCAACGGCGAGCCACCCCCTCTAAATAAATTGGCTAAAATCTGAGACACATTTACCCGCAAGATTGATAGAAGGTCTTCGTCCCTGGGGTGTCGTCAGGATTCTTGGTCTGGGGGCTGCCTGCGAGACTTGGGGCGCTGTTTACATGGCGAATGAGAAAAAATTATGTTTTACGTAAGTTTCCACGGACAGTGGACGGCGGGGCTGAACGGACTCCGCGAGGGGAGATGGCTAAGGGCTGCAGCCCTGCCATGAAGGCTCTGGCTACATGTCTTCCTCACTCTCCAGGTGTTCCCTCTGTAGCCCCAATACCCCTCCCCCGTGATTATCGCTTTAAATGGATCCCAGAAAGGTATAAAACACTGGAGAAACCATCAATACACCGTTAGCTGGTCCTGCCCAGTGGCGTAGCCGAGGGGGGAGCCAAAGAGGCCATGCCCCCCCTGGAGGCCAAGCGGGGACTCCTTGGCGGCCGAGCGGGTCCCCTGGGGCCGAAGGCCCCAGTTCTTTGGATGGCGTGAGGCCCCCGCTGAGCGTCTTACACTGTCCGAAACAGACAATTAAAGCAAAATAAGAACATTTTAAACTTTAAAGAACGCTTACAAACATAAACAAAACGTACCCCGAGTATACAAGAAGACTTTGTGTGCTATGAAGAGAGGCCCGAGGTCTCAATGAGCGTTTAGAGGCCACTGCTAGCTTGTAGGGGAGTTCACTGCTTGTCTGGGGAGGGCCCCCTGTCGGCCCATAAAGGGCCCCTGCTAGCCTCTGAAGGGACATCCTTTCGGTCCGGAAGAAGGCCCCTGTCCATGCCTCCAGAGGTCGACAGGGGCCCTTTACAGGCGGACAGGGTGCCCTCTTCAGACAGGCAGTGGTCCCTCTGGCCAACAGGGGCCCCTAAACGATCATTCAGGGGCCTCTGTTTCCCAGTGAAGATGTCCCTGCCGACCCGTAAGAGGTACCCGCCAGGTTGGCAGGAACGTCTTTACAAGCGGGCATGGGCCCCCTTTACACTTCAGCGGGACCCCTTTACAAACCGACAGCAATTTTAACCACATGGGGCCCCATTGATTACGACGGTCACGTGCGTATCCAAACGGAGAACAATTGGAGCGATCGCCCGCTCCCGCCTGAGGCCTGAGAAAGGGCCTCTGCCAGACTTAAAAGGATTCCCGAAGGGTCCCCGTATGAGCTTCACGGAGTCTCTACCAGAACCTGACGGGCTATTGATGCAGTCCGGGAGTCCTCCTGGAGGGTTAGATGATCTCTGAGACGCATAGAGGGCCCCTGAAGCTCCCAAAGGAGCCCTGAGACCACAAAAAAGGTCCCAACACGGCAGAGTGTCCCTGAGACCGCCAGATGGCTCATAGGGCCCCTGAGACGGCCAAGATAACGACTGAGTCACTAGGGGGCCCCTGTGAGTGAGAAGCTCAAGGTTCTCGATATAGTCAGAGGGCCTCCGGCCGGGTTAATGAGACGCTGACACGGTAAGATGGTCTCTGAGATAGAAAGAAGGGCCCTTGAAACTCTTCAAAGACCCCTGGGGTCGCAAGGGGCCACAACACGCAATGGGTCCATGAAACCGCCAAAACTGCCAGAGAGGCACCTGAGACGAAAAGAATTTAAGAGGGTGCCTAGCACGGCAAAGGAGACCCTGGCCAGCCAGAGGAGCTCCCTGAACGGGGATTCGTCGGTAACCTTCTCAACCTCGAGAGGAGCCACAAATGGGTTGCACTGGCCTTTTTGAAACCTTGAATGGCTCTTGATGCTGTCAGGGGCCCTAGAGAAGGTCAGGTGGTTATTGAGACGGCAGGATGGGCCCGAGGTTACACCGTAGATGACCCCCGAGGTCGCCAAAAAAGTCGCAGGGTTCCTGCGAGACAAAGACGATAAGAGCGCCTCTGAGACGGTATTTGGGTTTCATGGGGGCGCTGGACGGCCACAGGGTCCCCGAGTGAAACAAGCGGGCTTCTGGCACGGGCAAGGTCCCCTTGAGACTAGTCAGGCTCCTGAAGTTCCAAGTCCTTAGTTACGGCTAGAGTGGTCCTAAGACTGTCAGATACACCTCATGTAACAGAGGAAGACCCCTGACACAGCCATGCGGACCACCGGAGACGTTCAGAGGGCCTATGATACTGCAGAGGGGCCTTGAAATTGCCAAAAGGTCTTTTGTAACTGCCAGAAGGCCCCTGGATGACAAAAATGTTTCCCAGAAACGATAAGAGGGATACCCAGGACCACAGGGGGTCCACTGAGACTGCTAGAGAGGGACATTTCAGACTGCTAACTAGAAGTCTCTGGCAATAGGGATCCCTGAGACGACCAGAGGGACCCCTGAAACTACTAGACCTTCAGACGTCCAGCCTGCTCCTGAAACGGCCAAAGGACCTACAGGATTGCCAGAGGCGTCTCTGTCACAGCAGAGAGAGACTTATGCAGGGCCTGTTTTAGTGCTTGAGGGGCTGCTTAGACGGCAAAGGGGTCTAAGGGACGACAGGAGGAAACCCGAGATGGCTTAAGCGTCCCTGAAACTGCCAAAGGGTCCCTGAGACTGTCCGAGGTGCCCCTGAAACTGCCAAAGGAGCGCCTGAGACGTCCCTCGGGACAAGTAAAACTGTAAAAGGAACCTGAGACCACTAGAGGGTCCTGGTACGGCAGTCAGCCCGAGATCGCCAAAAGTGCCCCTTTAACTGCAAGAGGGAGCCTAAACTAAGCTGACATAAAATCCCCGAAAGTTATGGGATGGGGGAGGGGACAGACGGACTCCTGGACCAGGTAAAGACCCGACATTTCAAATGGAGGGAGGGACGGAACCGCCTGAATTCTCGCCGTTGTTGTCATATTTTGGCCACTTTGTTCGGGAACAAAACGCAGAATTTTCCCTAATAAGGTAACACCTTTGAATCTGTCGGTTATTTTATGTGGTAAAAGAGCAAAATTATATCGTTTTTCATATCTGGAGGGCAAAAAATGGTGGTCCCGCGCTGACCATTCGCCTCCAGCCTTCTCCCGCCTCAGCGAAATCCTGGATCCGGCCTTGGCAAAGGCCCCCATTGGTTACGAGGGTCCCTTGATCCGATGTGGCTCCCCCTGAGGGAATCCTGGCTACGCCTCTGGTCTTCGCCCAATTGTGGCGCGGCTAAAAGACGTCCGAACATATCATCCCTATTCTGGTCAAATGGGAAGGGTAATTTCACAACACAGGCACTGTATAGGAACAACTTTCCTTCACGGTATTAACAGCACAGTTATACACGGTTAACACAAGCCAGAAAATTATTTCATGCTTCCACTGAAACTTTACGGACCCACCACACGTCTGTACCACTGACAGAGGAGAAGGAAGGGGTCAAATCCGCAGTCATGCTGTCTCTCTCAGAAAATATCCTTTATCTGCCAATCATCTGTCTCAATTAGGAGATAACGGGGGATGGCGCAGTTAGGCAGGGTGGCGCCCATTGGGCAGCTTCCCCTATATTTGTAAAAGGTTGAAAGACAGTTTCCTGGCACAACATCAAATCATAACGCGAAACTCAGTAACAAAGCTCTTTCAGACTATTACACGAGAACGCAGTCATTATCTCAGGCATTTGTCAAAGCAACCCCACACACATAATGTAATGAAAGCAGCACCAAACCTCTGACATAATGGACGGAACCATCTTGCCATCGTGCCCAAGGGATTAACAATCAGTACCATGCCCAACGCTACTATGCATGGTATACAAAAAAAGAATCTCAACATATATCAAGCTGAGTGGCGCTAAAAACACATAGAGCCAGGGACGTAGCCAAGAGGAGGCATGGGGGCCATGACCCCCCTGAGCAAAGCGGTCTAGACTAGATACATGGCGATTTCGCATGAATACGTAATAGCGGCCGTATATGTGTTGCAAAAACAAACATTATATGGCTTCCTATGCATTAAACATGAGATAAACTGCCAAAAATGGCTGCCTTTTCTTGCAAATTTCGTCATGTGCCTGAGGCATGTGACAAAATTTGACATCCCCCCCCTGAGGAAAATCCTGGCTACGTGCCTGCATAGAGCTGATATAAAAAATATAATATAATTTCCCCCATAGGGCTAATGTTAACTTTCCCAAAACTGGGGGTCATGGCCCCGTCCTCCACCTTCTACATGTTTCTACGCCCATGTATTAATATCCACAAAAACGGTTATATTTCTCTTTATTGACGTGACGTTTGGTACAAAAGGCTGCCATGTACATATGTCCTGATTACTCCTGAAATCATCGCCAGAATCGTTGCGTCTTGTAATGGGCGCCGAGTGCCATGGAATTAAATCACTACTATTTTTGGAAAACCTTCGGATTCGTACTAAATTTCGCGCAAACAGTTGTCGTCTGTCGCGGATGCCCCCACGATTTTTTTTTTTAACAGCATAAGGTTGATTTTTTCAAGATTTTGCTTAGTGCAGTGACCGAAATTTCTGGGGGGCAAAAACATAGTTTTGCCCTCCCAGCCTCACGGCTGGGGGGCGACCGCCCTGCCCACGCCCCTTCCGCCGTCGCTGCATACACTACATTTCGCTGACAACATTTCAGTTATTGCGAAAGATAACCGTTTTTTATTTTATGCTTTATTTCCCATTGGATTTAACATGGGACCCTACGGAACTGATTTCGGCCAATCCCTTCGATATTCGTCAATTTTTTTCTGTACTGATACTTAGAACCGCAATATACAGGAAACCATCACCAGAACTCCATTGCATTGATATTCACACGGTAAAATTAGGCTCCAAAAAATATATGTCAAAACCACACTTTTTTATGTTCTTTCATTCCGTCACATGGGTGCTCAAGATGCTCGTCTTGTGCTACTGAGTCCAAAAACAAGGCTTATGTAACATTTGTAGAGCAACTTTTTGAGTTATTGTGAAGGAAAACCGTTTTTGTACCCTATGTTTTATTTCCCATTGGATTTAACATAGGATCCTATGGAACTGATTTCGGCGAACCCCTTCTATTTCGCCCATTTCTTCTGTACTGATATCCAGAACGGCAATACACATGTAGCCATCACTAGAAGTCCATCGCATTGATATCCACACGGTGAAATCGGGCTGAAAAATATACGTCAAAACCACCTTTCTTCATACTGTTCCAAACCTGGTCAGACAGGTACTCAGAATGTTTGTCTTGCACTTCTGAGTCCAAAAATAGCGCATCCGTAACATTGGCTGGTAACTTGTTGGGTTATTGCAAAAGAAAACCGTTTTTTTTCCCTATGCTTTATTTCCCATGGGATTTAACATAGGACCCTATAGAACTGATTTCGGCGTACCCCTTCGATTTCGCCAATTTTTTCTTTACTGGTACCAAGAACGGCAATACATATGAAACCATCACCAGAAATCCATTGCATTGATATTCACACGGTGAAATCGGGCTCCAAAAAATATACGTCAAAACCACATTTTTCACGTTCTTCTAAACCGGGTCAAAGAGGTGCTCACAATGTTCGTCTTGTGCTGCTGAGTCGAAAAATAACGCATTTACGACATTAACTTAATAACTTTTTCAGTTACTCCAAAAGGAAGCCATTTTCTACCCTGTGTTTCATTGTCGTACATGCGTTATTTTTCGACTCAGCGGCACAAGGCGAACATTTTGAGTACCTGTTTGACCCGGTTTAGAAGAAAGTGAAAAATGTGGTTTTAACGTATATTTTTTTAAGCCCAATTCGACCGTGTGAATATCAGTGCGATGGACTCCTGCTGATGGTTTCACGTGTATTGCGGTTCTAGGTACCAGTACAGAAGAAATGGGCGAAATCGAAGGGGTCCGCCGAAATCAGTTCCATGGGGTAGTATCGTAAATCCAATGGGAAATAAAGTATAAGACACAAAAATGGTTTCTCTTCACAATAACTCGAAAGGCTGCTATTCCAATGCTACACATGTGTTATTTCTGGACTCAGCAGCACAAGACGAACATTTTGAGTACCCATGTCACAGGGATTGGAAGAACATAAAAAATGTGGTTTTGACATTGAAAAAATGTTATATTTTTGGAGCCCAATTTTACCGTATGAATATCAATGCAATGGAGTTATGGTGATGCTTTCCTGTGTATTGCGGTCCTAGGTACCAATACAGAAAAAAGGACAAAATCGAAGGGGCCCGCCGAAATCAGTTCTATAGGATCCCATGTTAAATACAATGGGAAATAAAGCATAAGGTTATCTTTCGCAATAACTGAAAATGTTGTCAGCGAAATGTAGCGCATGCTGTATGTTTAGTTTCAGCAGCCCGAGACCAACATTTTGAGTACCCGTTTGTTGGGGTTTAAAGTACATTTGTCTCCGCGGCATTTTTGTGATCTCTTTTGTGCTCTGGAGTGCAAAGTAATAGATGCGATGGATGTCTGATGGTGTCAATGAGCTCAGTTAGTCAACACCTATCTACTGACTCCTTTTTGGTGATTTTAAAGCGGTGTCGAGTTTGGGCTGACCGTGGGTTGAGCGTGGGCTGAGCGTGGGCTGTCTTGACAGACAGGGGCCTAATTTATCACGCTGACCGGTGACAACGCTTTTTTGTAAGCAACTTACGCCCGACCAAGTTTTTGACACGCTTCAGGCAGACACTATCAGTAGCATATTCGTATGGTCGGTGGCGTCAAGGGGGCCAAAGGGGCCATGCCCCCCCCCCCCGAAGCCAAGCGGGCCCCCCTGGTGGCCGAACGGCATCCTTAGGGCCGAAGGCCCCAGTTCCTTGGATGTCGTGAGGCGCCCGCAAGGCGTCTTACACTGTCCGAAACAGATAATTAAAACAAAATAGGAACATTTTAAGTATTTAAAAAGGCTTACGAAACCTAAAGAAAACCAACTCCGAATATACAAGAAGGATTTGTGTGCTATGAAGAGAGACCTATGGTCTAAATGAGAGTTTAGGGGCCCCTGCTAGCTTGTAGGAAGTTCACTGCTTGTCTGGGGAGGACTCCCTGTCGGTCCATAAAGGGCCCCTGTCTGCCTCTTAAGGGGCCTCCTTTCGGTCTGGAAGGAAGCACCTGTCCCTGCCTTCAGAGGTCGACAGAGGCCCTTTACAGGCGGAAAAGGTGCCCTCTACAGACAGGCAGTAACCTCCTTGGTCAACAGGGCCCCTAAACAATTATTCAGGGGCTCCTGCTTTTCTGTAAAGATGTTCCTGCCGACCTGTAAGAGGCACCCGCCAGGTCGGCAGAAACGTCTTTACAGGCGAACATGGGTCCCCTTCACATTTCAGCGGGGCCCCTTTACAAACCGACAGTAATTTTAACCACATGGGGACCCCATTGATTACAAAGGCCCAGGGCCTATTTTAAGGAAAAATGACTGCGGGGGCAATTCTGCGAACGAGACGCATTGGTTGAGACCCCCCCAGGCATTTGTGTTCTCCTTATTGAATTTTGTCCACTTCATATATATATATATATATATATATATATTCCTAAGGAAAGGATATATATATATATATATATATATATATATAGATGCTTTCCTAAGGAAAGGCATACATATATATATATATATATATATATATATATATATATATATATAAGGGGAATTACGATGAACACTTCCACAGACTCTTCATTAACTGATACGTCTTTTGGAGGAAACCATGTGTCAAAATATGGCCTTGGCCATATATATATATATATATATATATATATATATATATATATATATATATATATATATATATAAGGGCGAATTACGATGAACACTTCCACAGCACTCTGTCATTAACTGATACGTCTTTTGGAGGAAACCATGTGTGCAAAATATGGCCTTGGTCCAGCACTCTTAGGCACTTTCACACGAAGACTGTATGTCGTTTGTGCTGGATTTTATTTTATTTTGATGGAATTCGCGCTGGCTTTTGTGCATTCTGAGCCCATTAAATTCAAAGGACACCATTTCATTTATCCCCAGCAAGAACTCATTCTCCCTGGACTTGTGATCTCTGGGAGATTCGCTCAGGGATGTCTGAAATGCCCCAAACGTGTTTTGTGCTTTAGTTTTTTAAACCAAGCGCACGATATGCATAAAATGCACATCATAGTACTCCTTTTGACACACTGGATCGAAAGACACTTCGCATTCTGTCTCAGGTCATTGGTCACTGGCCCTGTCGGCAGCAGTGTGGCTTAGGTGGGAATGATACTTCAGTCCTCTTAGTGGTCTCGGGGTTCTGGCGACGATGCTATTCGACGACTTGCAGCAGGTACTGCTTTTGCCCTTCATCCTTCGTCAGTACCTTGTTGTATACTTGGATAAGAGTCACAGCTCGTTCGGCGAAGTCGCTAACTACCGCGATCCCGCACAGGACTTCCTTAACGTTCGTGAAGCCAGGTGCTGTCTCCCAATCAGCGGGATCGGCGGCAAGGAAGTCCATGTTGATGCCGTAGGCTTTCAGGTTGCCCACCGACTTTGCGGTAATGAAGTCGACGATGATCTTCCTGGGACGAGAACCTCCTTTTCTGCGAGATCCACCTGCGCTCGCTGGGAGGACTCTCCGATCCCTGTTCCTGGAGTGCCGCGATCATCCTCGTCTTCATCTCACACGGCACGCCCTCGTCGAAGAACGACACACCAGCCAGTTCTTCGCTGGGGCACCATAATAGGTAATTGTTATAATAAATCATATGTCGACTATAATGTCATAATAGATAATAGGTGATCGGCAAACTCCTTGGAGATCCCCTTCATCCCCTTCGAAATTTCAGCATTCACATCAGGCTTGGCAGAACGGCTAGGTCGTGCACGGAAGCGCTGACCGCCGATGAAGAACAGAACCATGCACTGACGTACAAAACAACCATGAAAGAGACGAAGCGCTTGAGTGCTCCCAATTCACTGAGAGTCACGGAGAACTGATGGCAAAGCCAGAAGATCTTGGTCCCGCAGATTATGCGCCCCATCCATCTGGTGCGATGGAACCATCTATCTGGCACGTTGGAGAGCACCCGGCTGGGGAACTTGATTCGCCGTGGAGGCTCTTGACCAAAGGGGATAATCGAGACCTCAAAGAACCAACGATGATCATCGCTAGGCAGGATTTCGGCGAGCTTCTCACGGCAGAAGGCGACGAAACGATCATTGGAAGAGAAAAACTCATACAACATAGTCTCGGCCACTGCTGGCTCCAGGTCTTCATACACCATAGGTTCAAACTTGTTCCAATCAATGAGTCTCCATCTCTTCTTGAAGCTCTTGAACAAGGAGATCGCGGTCCCGAGGACGGACCGAAGCGAGTGGAGAAAGCCGCCTCTGCCACCAGTTCGACGATATGATGACGACAAGCAAAGTGAAAAGGCCGTCACTCAAGCTTCTGCTGAAGAAGCGTGTTTGCTCCCACAACTTGTCCAGTATTGCTGGAGGTGGTGTCGAAGCTCATGCCGGCGACGTTGTCCGAAAACTCCCAGTCTTCCAGACAAAGCGCGACAACGTCGGCTGGCGTTGCTCCGGCTCTACTTGCAACTTCCAAACACCGAAGAGCTTGGCGGCACTTCTTGGACCGGCTACAATGACAGAGTCGATCCGCCTTTTCCTTTCCATCGTCAGTAACAGTTTGCCGTCCCAGTGGACCACCAGGTTGGGTGACGCGGAGAAAGAATGCTAGATTTCGTCCGCAATGGCTTTCCTCTGCGATCTACGTGCGCGCCTGCCCGAGCCTCTGTGATCGCCAGTTCAGAGGAGTCGTGGCCGAGGACCGAGGCCGTCGCCGATAGGAAGTGAATTGCAGAGCGATCATTGAGCTTGGTCCGATCGAGGGCTGCTGCCTGACCAGGAGTGGCGATGTTCTTGGCTCTCCTGCAGGGCCGCTTCGAAGGCATGGCCAAGGGCTGCGGGTCATCCTGATCTGTCAATTATGTGTTGTCGGAAGGCGAGTATTCCAGCTGGGCAGCTGCCTCATGCTCGGTCTGCTGTTTAATCTAACGGCGGGCCCTTTAAAGCTTCGGCCTACTGTTGTCGTTGAAGAGCTCGCTCCTCCTTCTCAGAAGGGAACTTATCGAATACCACCATGACGCCTCGGCGACCTGGATCCCTTTGGGCCTAGAGAATGTCTTTATCCTCTTGGTTTTGATGATCTTAATGGTGCCGACAAGGACAAGATCAAAAACATTGTTAAGGTTGTCCCTAAATCCATTCTTCTTGTCAATTTCCGGGCTGAACCTCCAGAATTTGCCTTTGGTACTGGTCAAGCTTCCTGTTGAGCTTCTTTATCACGTTCCGCTCCGGTGCAGTGAGAATACGGGTTTTGTTCCACACCTTCATCATTTCGCGGACGATCTGTGTTTTGACCTACCTCTGGGTAAGCCTATCCACACGGTGGGACTGAAAATATTGCTGCAGCACTTCTCCCCGCGAAGGCAGTTCTGAGCACCGGTCAACCAAAATTCGGCTTTTTTCTCGTGGTGTAGCCATAGTGGCACAGACTTCCGTTATAAAAGGTACTTTCTGCCTTGACGCAAGTGGTCCTTAAATATCCTGACGTCTAAGAACGCGCGGGAAATTGCCAGACCGGCACCCTGGGTTGCCGTGGCATGGCAAGGCGTGGTACTTCAAATACATAAGTCACAGTCTGCAAACGATGGCCAGAATATTTGCAAGATGTTGCGGCAGCTTTGATTCTTCCCTAAATGAGACAGTAGGTTGACTGTCCGGGATAGTTTCTGTTAATCTAATCTATCCCCAAAACACATTTTCTCACCGAATTTTGGCCATATGTTTTTCAACACTGCGCAGAAGTGTAAAAGCTGTCCTAACACAGGCAGAACAAACTTCTGCATTTCCAGGTCATCGGCCCCAAAATAAAAAAGTCACCTCAGATTGAAATATTCGCCTTAGGCCCGCCTCAATGAGATATCACCAGCATTCGTCATTATCTGCAGTCTGGGCCATGCCATGTTCGTTAAGCAGATAAAGCATGCTCATGGGATGCTCAAACCCATGCACTAGGAGCAGCAAGATTGACGGTTTTAATATATGACTGATTAATTTTCTGTTTTCCTCGCGTAGAACTCTGGTTTCACCGCCTAGTTCAATGAAGTTCTACCAATCAGGTACTGGGATTTTAGCAGGGTTTTCGGATCAGGATGATTGGTGATGACTACAGCACTGCTGGACTGTTACCACATTCATATAAACCTTATCTCACCATAGCGAAACCGCCCTGCGCACCAGCTCGCCCTTCAGTTTTCTTGCGCTTGAACACATCAAAGATGGTTATCATCATTTTTAACGTGCTTACGATGCAATGAAACGCCTTGGCCGCCCACCAGACAATCGCGGCATCGGGTGCCGGCGTACTAATTACGAAACACGCTCGCCAGCGGTCATTAGGTGTGCCTGCAATACGTATTATAAAGTGATGCTTCTAAGTGTGCCCCCACATCACTCAGTGATTCAACACATCCTTCGTTGATAAGATGCTGCTTTGCGAGCGCAGCGCTTGATGGAATACCTTCCTGGGTACGCTAGTACACCTGGCTGTATTTTTCCTTGCATGGGCAAAGGATCTTGACTGGGGGGGGGGCAAAGTGCCCGACTGGGGGGGCATTTGCCCCCCCAGTTAACATGTTAAAATAGGCCCTGCAAAGGCCAGGCGCAGATCCAGATGAAGCGATCGCCCCCTCCCCCCTGAGGCTGGAGAAAGGGCCTCTGTCAGATTTAAAAGGAGCCCCGAAGGGGTCCCGTATGAGCTTCATGGGTTTTCTTTAAGAACCTGACGGGCTCTTCATGCAGTCAGGGAAGCCTCCTGGGCGGTTAGATGACCTCTAAGACGCACAGAGGGTCCGTGCAGCTCTCAAAGGGCCCCTGAGACCACTGCAGGCCCTCAATACGGCAGAGTGCCCCTGAGACCGCCAGATGGCTCATTGGGCCATTGAGACGGCCAAGATGAGGATTGAGTCCCTTGTGGGCCCCTGTGAGTGAAAAGCTGAAGGTTCTTGATGTAGTCAGAGGGCCTCCGGGAGGCCGTTAATAAAACCCTGGAACGGTAAGATGGCCCCTAGTATGGAAAGAAGGGTCCTTGAAACTCTTCATGGGCTCCTGGGACCCCAAGGGCCCCAACACAGCAAAGGGTCCATGATACCGTTAAAATTGCCAGAGAGGCACCTGAGACGGAAAGAACTTAAGAGGGTGACTAGCACGACATAAGGAGACCCTGGCCAGCCAGAGAGGGGCTCTGAACGGGAGTTTGTCGGTGACCTCAACCTCGAGAGGAGTCGCAAATGGGCTACACTGGCCTTTTTGAAACCTTGAGGGGTTCTTGATACCGTCAGGGGCCCCCAGGAAGGTCAGGTGGTTTCTCAGATGGCAAGACGGACCTGTACACCGCAGATGACCCCTGAGACCGCCAAAAAGGTCGCAGGGCCCCTGCGAGGCAAAGACGATAGAGGACCTCTGAGACGGTATTTGGGTTTTGTGGGGGACGCTGGACGGCCAGAGGGTCACCGAGTGTAAAATGCGGGCTCCCGGCACGGGCAAGGTCCTCCTGAGACTGCCAGTCAGGTCGCTGAAGCTCCAACAAAAGCCCCTTGTTACGGCTAGAGTGGTCCTAAAAGACTGCCAGATATATCTCACATAACAGAGGAAGACCACTGATACAGCCATGGGGACGACCGGAGACGTTCAGAGGGCCTATGACACTGCACAGAAACCCTGAAATTGTCAAAAGATCTTTTGTTACTGTCAGGGGGCCCCAGGGATGGTACAAATGTTTTCCAGAGACGATAAGATGGGTACCCAGGACCACAGGGTGTCCACTGAGCAGTGGCGGCGGATTTCAGTTCCACTTGGGGGGGGGGGGCAAGGTTCTCAGGTCGGGTATTGTTAAATAATTATAGGTTGGTAGGTACTTGCTCACTGCGTAGATCGAAAATAACAGGTGGTTTTATAACGGCGTCAAAATATTTGCCCACACGATGTGTATGAAAATCAAGCAGCCTTGTAATGCGCAAACAATTAAAAGTAAGTTATGCATGAGAATATCCAAAGCTCCGTCACGTGAGGAACTACGGCTGTTCCCCTACCTACCGCCTAGTGGGTCAGACGGCCGTCCTGTATTTTAGTGAAGTATTTCGCACCACATGCATGAAAGCTGTGGAAGCATATATTTGGCGATCACATCTTCTTTCACTTCTGGGGCCAAACTTATCCCAAAGAACAGGTGGAGTTTTCGTGCTGAAGTGCACATCTTCCCGTTAGCCTTGCAACAACACAAATGACGGCTGAACACTTTAACCAGTCTGTTCGTTAAATTCAGTTCCTTCTTAAATTACTGCGTTGCCTGTCTTACTATGAGATGAGCGCAAGGAAGCCGCAAATGACGTTAGCTTTTGACCGCCATCCTCCAGTATTTCGGAGCAGCCCGGTAGCAGACATTCGATATGCGCAAATCCTGCTACTTTATGTGCATGTCCGCATTTATTGGCGCAGAAGTACACATTCAGGCGCACTGCGCGCACAGCATATCGTGGTAGTCTATACTCACGTTAAACGTACCAAAAACCTATCCGTATCGAAATTATGTAAACCCAACTGTACGGTTCCAAAAGGTATCGTGTATTATATACAAACTATGCATACCATTCTGAAATGACCAGAGTATTATGCAAACACAAACGAGCTTGTGAGAACAGTTAACCTTCCCGCCCAAACTTATAACCTTATTTTTTATTAACCTTCCCACCAAACTTATAAGCTTATTTTTTAAGCAACACGAAACCTTGACAGTCGAACGGAAGCACCAGAGGCACAGCAGCTCCAGTCAAATCAAACTCTTCCGAACACCGTCAACCTTTTCATTGGTTGATTTTCCACAAACTCACGCAGAATGACCTTGGAATCCAGCCTTCTTGCGCGATCGCCGTGCATGGCGACCGCGACCAGGTTTGATAGCCTCTCCTGACTCATCGTAGATTGCAACGGCGTCTTCATCCGGTACAAGGCGCTTAACGAACGTTCCGCCGACGCACCACTCATGGGAACGGCCATGATCAGAGCTGCCAGGCGCAGCACCTCCGATAGCACTCTTGACACAAGCGTCCCTGGCTCATGATGACTTCCACAACCTGGTTGATTGAGTTAGCTGGTTGCGGCACCGTGGCACATCGGCGCATGGAGGCCAGCTGCATGGCCAGAGCATCAGGGTCGATGTCTCCTGAGCTATCCTGGTTGACGTTGGTTTGCGACGACGCAAGAACTTTCCCGACTTTCCTGACATTGTCAGGGCTGATGTCCGCTTGTCTCCCTAGCAGCAGGTCCTCTAGCTGTTCCAGACGTTCCAGACCAGGCTGCTTGAACCGCCGCCTGACTTCATTTGCTACCAGGTCCATCACTTCGAAGAAGCAGCGTCTCAGCAAGTCTTTGGCGGTGAAGACCGTTGGCGCTGCTGCATTTGCATGGTGCGCCAGTCGCTTAGGCGGGCGAACTGGACGTGGGTCCTTTGGTGGGTCGATGGGGCTGCCAAGCGTCCGGATCTTGTCGTGGCGTTCTTGCCACAGCTTCTCAAAGCCGAACTCGCGCAGATTTTCCGGCGCGTTGGCAGCATCGTAGCCCCCTTACGGACATCTCCGCAGTTGACCCCAGGGCGCTGCAGTGCCTTCGCAAAAAGCTCACATGGGCCGAACATCCGCTCTCACATCATCAGAGATAGTACGGTCTCAAAGCTCCGGGGATGAGAGAGATAGCCTCGCACTCTGTGACGGACATCCGGCGACGCGGACTTGTCTGCTTCCACATCTTCCAGTGTCAGAAGAATTGTGTCATATTCCTCAAGAAATCGTCTAATAGCCAGGCATCTCACATTCCACCTGGTCGGACAGAGGGATATGAGCTTGTGCGGTGTGGCACGTTGCAGTCCCGCGTCGTCTTCGTCGTGTTGCAGGCATAGTTCGAGAAGATGGTCCTCAAACAGCTGCTTCCTTTTCGTGGTCTTGAGTGTTCCAACCACATCCCGAACGGTGTTCAGAGCATCAGCAACCTGGGACACCTCTTTGACCTCTTCCACGAGGGCCAGGTCGAGAGAATGATTTGCGCAGTGCACGAATATTGGGCGGGGCTGATCTTCGATGAGTCTGGCCTGCACTCCGAACACTTTTCCCGACATGTTCGATGCTCCATCAAAGCAATGCCCTCTTAGCTTGTCCATTTCGTACATGGTGCGCCGCAGGGCGTCCTTTAAGGCTTCGTGCAGAGCTGCAGCCGTCGAGCCAGGCACCTCATACAGGCCAAGGCAAGCTTCTTCCACTTCACCAACTTTTCCGTCACATATTTGACACATACGCTGAACTGGTCTTTAGTAGCCAGATCTGTCGTCCCATCTGCGATCACTTCATAGAACATACTGCGTCGAGCTTTTTCCAAAATTTCGCTAAGAACCATCGAGGCCATGATTCTGATCAGCTCGTCTTGGCATCCGTGAGACAAGAAATTGCTCTTTTTCTGCAGCCACGATTTCATCTCGGGGCTTGTCATGCTTCTTCCTCTAGCATGCTCATCAAATTCCCACCGTCATTGTAGTGGCAGCGTAGGGCTGATCCAGATCGCGCCAAGCCTCGGAGGACGCAGAATCACGCACGCACCCCAGTTCCCAGTTCTTCAGTTCGCACCTCTACGCACCCCAGTTCAGCCACGAACATTGGCAGTCTGCTTAACGAGCGCGGTTGTAGGTTGTGGACAGGTTATTATTTTCTTATTTCATGCTTTTGGAAATACAGCAGAATCGCTCTCTGCTAAAAGTATGCAAGCACGTAACTTTGAAACTTGCGCCAATTTCGATTCATCCTCACCCAACCGCAGTTTACTGAGCTACCATATTTTACTGCCATTTTAGGAATGCGGGCAAAAGTACTTCATTATCAACACTTATGCAGTTGCCTATGCAGTGCGTGCGATAGTTTTGTTCGATTTCAGGAGTCAAGATGGGGGACAAAAAGATAGTTTTGCCCCCCAACTTTTTCCCAGGGGGGCGGCTGCCCCCGTTGCCCTCCCCCCAATCCGCCGCCCCGGAGTACATATCAAACGTAGCACAAAGTCAATGTTTACCAACATTCGCTGTTTGAACGCTACATAGACATGTGGAACTCCTAGGTGTATGTAGGGAAACTGGTGCCCTTCCAAATAGGTGCCTAGAATGAAAAATAAATGACCATGCGCATTATTCCTCAGAATGCGGGGAATATCTATAGAAATATCACACTATATTTCTTTCCCAATACCACGTGGTACCGGGAAAGAAACTGACCTAAAATAGTAACCTAACCCAGGGACGTAGCCAAGGGGGGCCATGGAGGCCATGGCGCCCCACCCCCTGTGCCAAGCGGACTGCACTTGATATATAACAATTTCGCACGAATACGGTATGCTGATCATGTACATGTTGAAAAAATAAACATTTGTATTCCTGTGGGTTAAATATATGATTAATTGCGTAAAATTACTGCTTTTCCCCTAAACTTCGTCATATGCCAGTGGTATATGACAAAATTAGACATTTGGCCCCGCCCCCTGAGGGAAATCATGGTTACGTGCCTGACCTAACCTAGCTAACCTAACGTCACCCTATATTGGGCCGAGTCAAGTCCAATCGCACCCTTTATCGGCCTGCAGTCTTTAATATCCGTATCGCGCCTTCGGTGCGGAGTTGTGCCTCTACCTCAAACCCGGAAACCTTATCCGATACGAATCTTGTCCTATACGGACCTTTCCTGATACAAACCTTATGCTTAGGAATCTTTGGCTACGAACCTTTTCCCACACGAATACTTGGCTTACGAACCTTGGTCCCGTTACCCCTCCTAGGTCGCTCGAGATAATGTCCGGTCGCCCTGTTCCCTTCTTTATCCGCCAGTAATGGTGGGAGTTCAATGCGCTAGCGAGCGGATCGTTTCATGTTTCACCTGTCGCCGTCGGAGGCGCCACCGTCGTGGATGACGGGTGATTAGGTTAGTTGAGTTTACGCCAGTCCGACCGACCGGGGGAAACTGGTCATCGGATTTGTTTGGACCGTGACTTCCTCATTGATAGGTATATTCTGTGAGATATTAATTACAGTGCGGCACTGATTGTTACTGGCCAGTATGGTTTTAGGGTGTCTGTTTGCGGTCTTAAGGCGAGAAATTCGAAAAACAAATTGCAAAACCGCTGGCTGGGTTTGGTTATGATAACAATCGACTCCACAGGATTCCAGGATTAGGAAAACGGTTTCATTAGCTCTTGTGGACCAAGTGTGGAAGAGGTGTAGTTTTTTGGTGTTGAAAAGCACCAGAAAGCGTATGCTCCAAATCAAATGGAATTGCTGCATTATGAGCATGTTGACAAAGTTCTAACTCTGCAAGCAAATGGCTCTGTCTCCATTCCATGAGAAGCAGGTATGGTGTTATAACTGACTTACACCAAGAACTCAAACTTAAACCAATGTTACTGGTTGCAAAATTTTGTATTCCAAAACAGAAATTGTGCCCCAACACCAAAAAAGCAAAAAAAAAATTACCAACCCTGTTCTGGACAGCAACATTTTGGAAATGATGCAACAATACACAAAGAGCACCAGAAATAAGACCCATTGGAGATTCATCCATATTAATATGTACAAACATTTCATGCATTACCAGACTGTGTGAAGTTTGAAGTTTGTGGTAACATTTTTGTAGTACAAGCATGCAGCAAGTATTTTGCAAACATTTAACTGAAATGTGAAATAAGTCTTATTTTGCTGTTAAGGGTGCAAGGTTGGGTAATCTTTACTAAGTGTACCACCATTCAAAGTTTCCAGAAGGACAAGGTCAGAAGAGATGTTGTTTTTTTGGTGTTGAAGAACACCAGAAAATATGTGCTCCAAAGACATTTTTTGCTCTGAAAGTGTGATCTTATGCCTCCATCAAAAAGCTACATTGTAACCATGTTAACAAATGTCTAACTCTGCAAGCAAATGACTGCGTCCATTCAGTGAGAAGCATGGGTATTATTTGCGCAGGCCTCCCACTTCTCGTAACTAAAAAAATCCCCCTGTTTACCTAGCCATATGGGTGCCAAAAGATGCTTAGTTAAAAAATAAGCCAATTGGAGGCTTTTAGTGTCCTGCCATCATCACAACCTCCTCAAAATAATCTCATGAAGTGGTTCAACCATCCACCACCTAACAACTAGCACACCAGTGTGAGTTTGAAGCATGGAGCATCTCTACGAGACAGATCAGCACCAACTTTTAAGAGTTGATGGTTGACAAATATGCCATAAAATACAATGTTATTGGCAGACCCATCAAAATGTAGCGGTCTCAAAACTTAAAATAAGCTGAAACTGTACTGGAATTGGACAGGAAGGTGGACTGGGACTCAACAAGAACAGACATGAGTGCTGGGGAGGAAACAGGGACATACAAGGAAACAGGGACAGTATAGAGATGTGGAGGACCTGGAAGAGGTTAGGAGATGGAGAGATGGGGACTAACAGAATGGGCAATTTGGGACAGAATGGTGAAAAGGGACTGGGTTTGGAAAGAGACAAGCATAGGAATGGGGACAGGACAGGGACAATTAAAGGGGATGGGGCTATCAGTTGGTGTTTGAACAAGTCAAATTGTGTGGTTGGTTCTAAAGATAAATGGCTGGGATGTTAAAAACCTCACCCCCATTCTGTGCAAGATGATGAAATACCCCAGCCAGTGCTGGGTTAACAGTCCCATCCAATATTCCATCATTGTGCCGGTCCTGTTCCAATCCGTATTTGGTTCTACCCCATGATCCTTATTCCCCATTTCTGCCTCTCCTTCTCCCAGTCCTGTCCTGCAGGGGAGCAATATAGAATAGGACCAAGAAGGAGTGACTGTAACAAGATGGACAAGGAGAAGATTGGGATGGAACTGGGAGGGGAGGTGCAGAAAGGGCTGGAACTAGGACCATGTGATAGAAGCAAATACAAACAGAAGTGGGACTGGTGCAATGATGGTATATTGGACAGGGAGCTATCCAGTCATTGAGCATTTTTAGTACCTTCCACACACTGGGGGCCTTTAACACCCCAGCCTTGTTTATCTTGAGAACCAACCACACAATTCGGCCCATTCGAACACCAACTGATAGCTCCATCACAGTCTCTTACTTGTCTTACTTGTTCTTATTTGTCCCTGTCGTTCACTGTCCCTGCCCCTTGCTTGTTCCTGTCCCATCCCAATTTCTTTGCTTGTCTCATCGCAAGCCCAGTCCCTTTTCACCATTCTGCCCTAATAGCCTCCTGTGTCCATTCTATTAGTTCTCATCTCTCTCCCAACCTCATCCAAGTCCTCCATATCTTTCTACTGTCACAGTTTCCTTGTCTGTCCCTGTTCCTTCCCCAGCACTCATGTCTGTTCTTGATCAGTTCCATTTTGCCTTCCTGTACCACTCCAGTACCATCTTGGCTTATTTTGAGTTTCAAGACAGCCACATTTTGATAGATCTTTCAGTGACATCATATTTCACTGCACATTTGCCAACCATCAGCAGTTAAAAGTTGGTGCTGATCTGCCTCACAGAGGTGCTCCATGCTTCAAACTTGGGCTAGTTGTTCAGGTGATGGATGGCTGAATCATTTCATGAGACTATTTTGAGGAGGTGGTGATGGAAACAAGGCACTAAATATCTACAATTGACCTATTTTTTAACAGTGCATCTTTTGATGCTCATATGGCTTGGTAACTATGGGGATTTTTTGAGCTATGACAAGTGAGAGGCCTGCACCTACAATACCCAAGAATGTATGATGTCATAATGGACTTACATGAAGAATGCCAGCTTAAACCAGCATTATTCTTGACCAAATTCTTTGCTCTTAAACAAAATTGTACTTCAACACCAAGGAAAATCTAAATCTCTAACCATGCACTATGGAACAAACACAAATGGTAGTGATATCACAGGAATCATTGTACAAGTTCCATAGGTCCACAGAAAGAATTTTGCTCCATGGTTTAGCAGTGCCATTGTTGGGTAACTGGGTGTAAGATCATATGATGAAAGATTGTAAGCAAAAGATCTTGTGACAAAAGATCATATGAGATAAATATTTAAATGAAAAACAGAAATGCTGCACTGAAGATGCTGTATGGGATTCTACAGGCCACAGGTTGATAATTGGTGCATTTGGATTTGGCTTTGTCCAACAAAGAAGTTAGGTTGCATGAAGCATGGTATTAGGTTATTTCGAAATAGGGGCTGTATGCTGACCATGTTACAGTGCCATATGGCAAAAGGTCATATGGGATGAATATCAAAGGACAGATGTTGCCCTGAAGGCATAATGCAGCGCTGGAGGCGCAATATGGGATATTAGATGCTGCAGGCCAATAAAGAGTGCAATCAGACTTGGCTTGGTCCAGTGTTGGAAAAACTGTCATTTTCTGGTGTCAAGGAGCACCAAAAAATTTATTCTCCAAGTAAATTTTTGTACTCCAAAAGGGTCATTTGCCCCCTCCCCCCAAAAACATGGGTATTCCTACTCAACCAGAGTTTGAAGTTGCCCAGCATTCCCCTCTTCTGCCCCTGGATGATGGTTTACCATTTACACTCGTCCGCTAAAGTACGCTCCAAACCCACGGCCAGCTGCCTTCTACCACTCCCCCTGTCATTAGCTCTGCTGACCTTCCATGTAGACCCAGGAAACTGGTTTGCCCCACCAAACAGAGGAACTGGATCCACCCCTGATGACTGTGTATGCTTGCAAAAGCACCTAGTTAGGCTGTTTCTCATAAAGGCATAACATTTTATACTCCAAAAGAGAATAGGAAGAAAACCCAGGTTTCCATCACTGGGTGTGTCCAGTAGAGGTTAGGTCATGCAAGGCATGATAGAGGGCATTTCTAAAAACAAGGTGCATGAGTTTTTAACAACTTTTGTTGAACTCCTCTCAATATGCCAAATTTTTAGAGAAGTATCTCTGTTCTGTGCATGATGTGTCTGCCAAGTCTCCATAATGGTTCTGAAATGGTTGTGAAATGGCAACTGATTTAAAAAAACACATTTGTTTGCACTTGTATAAATTATTCATTCATTTGATGTGCAATGCAAATGTCTGAATTAGAATCTGGGAAGTGTATGAGGAGCTTATTTATTCTTATTTTGAAGTCAGCCAAAATAACAAGGCATTCACCACACTATTTTTGGTATATAAGCATCTATGGCATGCACACACACACAACACTACACTAGGCCAGTGGCGTGTGCACCACCCCTCTCCATGCATACACACATCGAGGTTCTGGCGAGGTTCTTCATCATTTGTCTGCATGTCTCAGGCTCTGTCGCCCTCACTAGCGGTGAATGAGGACTTTAGATATGAGATGCTTCCAGGCATGGTTCTGCATATGCAGACCTTCAGGCATTTACATTTGCACTGTAGAATCTTTCTAGGAATGTCAGATTCTGGCTGTGGTGGTATGCTTAGTAAAGATTGCCCAAGGTTGTAATTGACAAAATGCAGGTTCGTCCAAATTCATAGGTGTGCAGTATATTTGATTGTTTGAAGTTTGGAGTACATGGTATGGATGTATGCCTGCATGTATGGATGTTTGTACGTGTATATGGTATATGGTGTATGATGTCCACTAATATTAACTAACTACCATGGTTAAAGTTGGTTCTGTGTACTTGCATGCTAGTGTCCATAAAACTCAGTTCAAGTCAATATAGATCATAGTTTAGAGTTTCAGTTTATTTTTGGCATGGTTAAATGCTCATTTCATACCCCAGTAATATGTTCTGTCCCCATCAATAGATACTGGGCTGTGTGAAGAATGTGTGCTGTTGTTTCATTGTACTGCACATTTTCCATGTAGTTGTCTACATGGTTTTGGGAAGAGAAAGTTTAAGGAGATGTGTAAAATGCGGAGTTTTTGCTTTTTGAAGACAGATGTTGTTTTTTTTAACAGAGATTGTTCCTGTGTGACATATACCCTTTTGATTAAAGCAGGAATGCATACCTTATGGTCATTGGCAGATGATGGCAAGAATCTGCCATAATGACATATATCCGAGTAGTAATAAAAAGAAATTGAATAAAAAAGTGAAAAAGTAATCAACCATTATCTACCAGATTGCTGGGCAAGGATCAGAAGGGGAGGCAGCTAACTTGGGTCATAGGTACCTCTTGTTTGCGTGAAAATAAACAAGATGGCATGATCCTAAAAAGGAACATAGTTTACTTTCATGATACACCAGTGCATTCTCTTTTTTGGCAAACAGAAAATATGCATGCAAAATGTTGTAAATGTTGTGTTGGTTCAGGACAAGTCCAGTTAAGAATGCAATTTCAGTTTTCATGGTATGTCCTTTTTAACTTTATTGTGATGTGTTACCATAACCATTCCACCCAAAAATAGTGTGGGTTCCATTTCTTTACCATTTGAGTGAGCTTCAAGTCAGGTCACATGTTTCCTGTTCTGCAACCCTAGCTGTTAATGGCAGCCATGAACATCATTGATTGGCCACCAGCAACAGTAGTTTGTGGGAGCAAGTAGTTTGCATGGTTCCCAAGTATGTGGTGAATTACCGAGATATTTAGATAATGTGTACATCAAACTTTCTGAAAAGGGGGAGGAAACCTGGTGAAGTATGGACAGTTCTGAGGAATATGTGGCATTGGTAATGGTTTTGGGAGCTCTCACTTTGTGAAGGCTCATTTAAATAAGTTTACATTCCATATGTCACAGGTTCTCATTGTGTTACCCAAGCAAGTTCCTTGCCATAACTGTGCTGGTACATGTGCATGTATGTATTTGTCTATGCAGATGATTGATACATGCATGTTTTCCAGAGTTTGTGATTACATTCCTCCATCATGGCAAATACAGAAACCAAAACAGGTTCAGAGATGGAAGTATGCATGATCTGCAAGCATGGATTGGTGGATGCTCAAGACATCCATGAAGCAAGAACAGCTTTCTCAAAAACTTTGCTGAGTGTTAAGCTTGGTAAGTACATTGGGAAGAAGATTCATAAGGAAGTCTGCATTGTTGTGACATTTACATCTGATCTTGCCTGTGCTTTGTTTTACACTACAGCACGATTTGAAAAAATGTTGTATTATTTTGTAACTCTTCATTTTGGGCTATTTTTTTGGATGCAGCATTTTGAATGTCATGCATCATGGTCAGTAGTGTATGTAAATTAGCAAAGGGCATGTTGGTAAATGAGCATTTATCTATGGCACAAAATTTCCTCTGTTGCATTTCATATCCAATAGTATTCTCATCTTTGTGGGTATGTGTTATGAGGAACTAGTATATAAGATACCAACTATTCGAGGCTATTTTGCAGGACTTTGTATTTTACCTGTTTGGAGACATGTCAAAAGCACTGCACTAAATGTGCATTTCTGGACTATGCAATTGTTGGTAGAATGCTAAGCCTTGTCTGGCAGAATTATTAGCCTTACTGCTTGGTGCATTTATCATTTGGCAATGAATTTCAGGAAAAATCATCCAGTCACCATTCCGGAAAGACGAAGAGGGTGTTGTATACCAAATCTGCAGCAGCTGCGCCGAGCTGGTCAACGAGATAGACCAGTGTGAAATCAAGCTTATGGCGCTTGAGAACGAGGTGAGGCGTCGTCTGCCCTTATAAAGGTAATAATTGTGACCTGGTAGCATCCAGGTCTGTAATGGCACACTGACCTCTTTTTTCAGACTGAAGCTAGTTCCCATTTCTGTTGCATGCCAAGAACGCACAAGAAGGTAAATGAAACGTGCTGTGACAGTTCTTTGTTAAATTGTTAGATTGCTGCAGGCAGTCCTGCTGCTAACCAGTGACTGCCTCTCCAGTGGCTGCTGGATCAATTACATTGCCGTGAATGGGTGTAGTTTCCTCTGAAGGTCCTCTTTCTTTTAGTTGATTGGGCTCCCCAAAGATTTATGAATTTAGCATGGGGCGATATAGGATGGGCTTCCATAATGATTTCAGTGCTCCCAAGAAAGTGCGTGGGCGGCCTACCTTCCATCCACTTGAAAAGGTACATTCTTGCTGCCGTGTGCACCAACCTGCCGACGTCATCTAGCGCCGCGGCCGCTGCCAGGTGAAGCTGAAGTACAAGATGCCGTTCCCGATCGAGGTACACAGCCGCAGCAGCCAGGAGGCGGCGGCGCCGGTGGCGAGCGAGTCGGAGCCGGCTCTGGCGGGCGCAGAGCTCGGCGCCGCCCAGATCTGCCAGGTGCTAGACGCCGCCGGCGTCGACACCGGCGAGACGTACAGCATCGAAGTGGGTGAGTGCGGGAGAATGCCGGCGTCCGGGAGTGCGTGAAGATGTCATTGCAGGTAAAGTCTGTGGCGTTGAGGTAGGTGAGTGCTGAGGATGTCGATGTGGGGCGGACCTACGACATCGGAATAGATGGGAGTGTAGGGATGCCGATATGAGAGAGATATTTAACATCGAAGCAGGCGAGAGTGTAGGAAACACAGGTGACGCCCGCGATGTGAGTAAAATGGGAGCGAGGACATCGACACAGAAAAGACCTTCACGCTTCGGTAGGAGGACAGAATGTTGCAAAATGGGCAGTAGAAAAGCCTGCAATGCGGAAGCGAGTGAGAATATGAAGGCCTGGCCTAGCCGGTGAAGAAATACCGAGGAATGGGACAAGTGAAAGGGTATGTAGTCATGACTGTTAGTCCATATGTATGACGTAGGTGCAGTATCTGGACAGGTCATTATTGGACAGTATGGGCACAGGTGAAGTACGCGAGACACCCAGCGTCACAGGAGTTTGAGAATATCTTTTGGGTCACGATCTGTGCATCAAGCTCTCTTTGGCTTGAACTCTGACCCCAGCGCTGCCTACTTCAACATACGTGGACTAAATGAATGATAATACGAAAAAATTGTGCGCCCAGCAGAAGGCAGATGCATCACAGCAAATAGTGCACGGTAAACCTGTGCCATGTTGAAATCTTCAGCTCCGAATTATGAGATGTGAGGAAGTCGCGGGAAACGTGGACGTCATCTGAAAAACCGACACCGTCAACGTAAATGTGGATGATTAACCAGTGATGCTGCCTGGTCTCCTGCACACGGAGCTCGTGATGGGATCTGGGAGCGCCGACGTTGGGGGAATCTCGTTCCGTGGAGAAAATCGACGTTGGGGGAGTCTCGACGTGTTGAAAACGTCGCCGTTTGGGGAACGTGGCGGACATCATTCATTTGCCACCATTACCAGACTCTGAGTGTCTCCTCCGTTTCGCTCTGTCGCAGTGGACACTGCGGAGGGTCTGCCGAAGGGAAGTCACGTCGCGTTCAGCGAGTCGCTGGGCGAGAGCATCATTCTGTACGAGCAACAGGATGACGGCTTCTCCGGCCAGCAACTGGTGGAACTGGACAACGTGCCGTACCACGTCCAGCTCAGCGACGACATTCAGGTGAGCTTCGCCATGCCATGCCCCGGCTACCCGGCGCGGCGGCCGGTGGGTTACAGTGGTTGACGCCCGGCCAGTGGCTGGTCTACAGTGGTTGGAACTCGCCCGGCGGCTGGTTTCCTGTGGTTGAGGCCTGCTGGTAGCGGGACTCCGTTGTTTGAAGCCCAGGTCGGTCGGGGTGCTGTATTATTGACGCCGGCCGGTGATTGGTTTCCTGCGGTTGATACCGGGCCGATGGCGGGTCGTCTGTGATTGACCGTCGGGCGTCGAGGCCGGGTCTGTGGTTGACGGCGGACCGATGGTGTGGTGGTGCAAAGTTAGACATCGTTAGTATCGTTGGTATCGCAAAGTTAGATAGGCTTTTGTCCCGAATGTGTATCGATGAAATGTGGCAAGAGCTAAGGAACTTGAGACATTTATTAGCAGAAATATCTTGTTGCACGGAATGAATAGAAATGCTATTGTCTGTAGTATATTTAAATCCCCCTAGGCTTAGGTATGGCAGAAAACGCATAAATTTGGATAGACGTAGACTTTTAAGAAACATAACGTTTTCCATAAGGTTGTTTTCATTATTAGCAGAAAAATACATGTTCCGCGTTGTTTGGCCTTCATGATTGTTCTTTATTTTGTCATTATGTATGTCTTGATTTTCGCACGAAATTGATTGCGGTGCATCATTTTGCTACTTTAGATCAAGGTCAGAACATTTTGAAACGTATTGTTTCTGCCCGGATCCATTTGCATACTGTTTTTCCCATCTTTGTCAATTTATGTGCGAACGTGAATTGAGTTTCTCACTTCAGGCAACCGAATGTTATCGCATACAGCACCGCTGGAATATTCATCTGAACCTCCTGGGATTGGTGCAGTTTTGCTGACATTAAGTAAAGTTGTTCAGATATCGATGCAAATATCGGTGTTTGTCGCGTGCTTATCATTCCTACCTAAAAAGAATTTACTGGACGTCGTTGCCGGACGTTCATGGTGATGTGACTCATTTCCGAATCCTTGCCCAGTGGGAACTTTTTTATTAAGGCGCCGTGCGACGGGCTTCCCTCCCCCCGCAGCTTGAAAACTAAGAAAGTTGGAAGTGTTCGAGTAGGGATCATGTGGTATGGTGTTCTTTGGACTATAACGAAGGCTGATGTATTCTTATGTAGTTCTGACCGTTCATCTGTATTCCGAAACAAGCGGGGTTAGTACGAGCAAAGCTAACATTTGTGCTTGTGGTTTCTCGGATAATTGAACTAAATTTGATTGCTGCCGACATGTGAATATCGTTCATTGTCTTAATTGTTTCGTGTAGCATAATGCCACGTATTTTGGAGAATGCCATGCCCCTTTGCCTGGTCAGAAAAGCAACGTATGCTGTTTCTCGCACCACCTTCGAGGAAACAATAGACCGGTAACAAATCATGAAATGTAATATCTTGTTGCTTTCCGATAGGCCTTGAGCCGACGCCGTGCCTTCGCAACCTGCGAGGAAAAACTGAGTGGTTTTGTCCTTTTATGTCCAAGTCATGTTCTAAATGAACAGAGCAACCAAAAAGGTCATGTCCGGTGATCGGTCTCATGTGGTCTTTGATTGAGGATTGCAGGTCTTGAGTACTCGGGTACATCCCTAGTCACGTTGAGCATAGAGTTGAATGAAAACTACCGCATTGCGCCTAATGGCGTTGAAACTGGCCATGCAAGTAAAAGCTGTTGCTGGAACCTACCATGATGTAAATCTGGATTAGGTTTAAAATGTTTGAATTTCATCATAACTGTGTCGCCTAAAATCTCTTTCTGCCGCTTCACGGCATTCCAGAACAGTAGGGAGGAGTGTTGAGTTGGTCGAATCCTGTCAGCACTTCGTTTGACGATGGACATTGGCATTAGAGCTCAGTCATACAGAGTTCTTTTTGAAGCATGTTTTTCACCGGGCGTCATCCTTGTCGAGTGAGTCGCGGTTTTTTACCACTGATACATAAGTTATGGCTCTTTTCATCATGTGTTTTACTGGTATGTCCATTTTTAACGACGTTATATGATTTTGGAAGCCTGTCACTCAGTGGAATATGCTGCTGAAGTTTCAAGACCCTGTTTTGTATTCTCCAGTCACAAACACATTCACATTATATCACTGCGATGCACTCTAGCAGTTGGAAGTTGTTTTCAAACAATTAAAAACCTGCCATAAGACGTGTCTACGTCCATTGTCTAACAGTGGCGAATGCCATGACACATATGAAACTCAATGGTTCAGGTCTCCTGGCATGGGGCCGGTGCTGCCGCTTGAGGCAGCATCCGCCGTTTGGCCTGCAAGCTTTCTGCTGCCTGGGACTGGCACTTTGTCATCTTTGGCGTGGCAGAGATTCGGATAGCGAATGTCACCACCGCATGTGGTCTCTGATGGACACGCAGAACAAGGTTTGCCTCGCTGAAGATCGGCATGCCGATGAAGTTGCCAGCTGGACCATAGTTGCACCCCAGAAAATGATCTGTAAATCCGCGAGCGTCTGAATGTGATGTGTAGCCGCAGCCGGGCTCGCTTGAATTGGCTCATACGATTTGCTTAAGATGGCCCGTGTCCGAAGAGATAGTACGGCTTTTTGAGAGTGGCGGCGCCAAATAAGCCATCTTCATCTTTGTACCACTGGCTCGCAATGGCAGTTACGTTTGCAGGTGTCGGATCACTGGAAGTCCCCAAGGCTACATATTTCCCCATCCTCATTGTGGGGATATCCCGGCAGTGACCGTAAACAAAATGACACTGAAGCGCCCAGCGCTGGCCAGTTTTGGCGATTTTGGCATCCTAGGTTCCCATGTTTGAAGCTTTCGGCATTTGTCCTCTGGACGTGCGAGTCTCCTTTCCGTTGGCCATGTGGTAGTCCCTCCATGTGTCGTATATATGGAGCAAGTGTTTAATTTGCTTGTCATTTATCCCCTGTCCTTCTAAATCATTACACCTGATGTCTAGTGCCTTGCTAGAATATTTGCACACGTTGTGGATTCCTTGCGTACAACGCATATCCTTGCAGTGGTCTGTGCTGAAAGCAGGCTCATCAGTAACGCCAAAAGTCCAAACAGTTTGTTGGCATGCTTTGCCAGGGACATAGTTCCTTTGGGAAATAAGGCAAAACACGGCATGCTGGAAGAGTTCATAAGTTGATCAGAGTTCCCAGAAATGATTAGGGTATTTTTTGAAAGGGCAAGGCACTCTGAGTAAGGTGGTGCATTTCTGAAATCGTACAAATTCGGTCTTTAAAAAAAAACAGTCCGTGTTTCGTACGTGAAATACCACTGCTCTTCACTTTTGATCGAAGTATGTGATGGGAGGTTTAATTTTGATTGGGCGCTTGTTTGTTTTTGGAATGTTAAACACTTGATTGGGAAACGTAGACTTGCCTATTAATGTCTGTAGAATGTTACCTGCGTTTATATCGTTAATATATGGCAACGTGTTGCACCTCGCCTGTTATTCCATATTTAATTATCGCATAATGATTTATTCGCCACATTCTCCACAGAAGCAGGCTTCCATTCTTTTGTGTCATGCAAAAATGAAATATTGACAACTGTTAAGTTATATATGCGCAAGAAATCATGTATATTCTCCACAGCGAAGCGGAGTAGTCACTTCAAGTATCGGCCGTTGTACATGGCGACCGTTTTGAGCAGACGGGAGGAGTACTCGGTATGTGTGGCGTTGATCTTCCCCATCTGCTCCCAGAGGCGGCGGAAGTCTGCATGCAAGGACTCGCTCGTCTGCTCAGAGAACATACCGAGGTCGTAGTTGTGACGCCGACCGAACTCGCTGACATGCTGTTTCACGACGTGATTTTTGACGTTCACCAACAGATCCAGCTCCATATACTGCCTACGGCATTCCGCTATCGCTGCTTCATAGCCAGTGCGATGCGGAAGCTCGTGGTGATCACTGTGCTGAACGCACAGAAAGCCTCGACGTACCGCATGCCGGCGAGTATCTTCATGCGGTACGAGTAGTATCATGTGGCATGCATCTTCATGATTAAAAAGAGGCCGCCTACTCTTCTTCCTTTGTCTGGGTGGATTCAACGGACACGGAGAACGGCATTCCAGTCGTGGCTAGCCTGATGGGTGAGTCCGTTGCGTTGTGTTGTGCCTTGACTTTTATACTGCCTGCCGCCAGCATCTTCGCATCTTTACCGTCGGTCTTACCGTGTTTGGCGACGTTCTGTCCACGTTTGGGAATTGTGCAGATGTGGCCCTTCCCCTTGCCTGCACCGAGAGACAGTGCTTATACGTGGCCTGAGTACCAGGGACGGGAGAACCATTGACGAGGAGTGCGGCCGATCCCTCTTCCGCTGGGACGGGCGGCTACGGCGGGAAGCCACTTGGCAAACATCGCAGTAGCAGTCAGCGTTCTGTCACGTGATAAGATCCAGTGAGTCGTAGGACTAATGGATCTCCGGCATGATCTGCATCTTTCCGCCGTACATCTGCTCCGACTTCTTCAGGCAACAGTAGCAGATGCCGAACGGGAAGCGAATTTCAACAGTCATCCCTGCGGCCGAAGTGGCGGACGATTTTTGCTCCTACTGTGTCGGTCGCCTGTTGTCAGCTCTGTTCATGCATACAGTGAATGCTTTAACACGGTTCTCCTCATGAGGCAAGCGCGAGTTCGGCATAGTTATCGTCAGCACTGTAGAAACTTATAGCTTTCTAGCTAGCTAGCTAGCTAGGTTTCTAGTCCTAGCTTACTGGGTACAAACGCGGAGGAAATACGGTTGAAAGGTGAAAAGACCCACAAGAGGACAGCATGCAGAATAATAGCAGACGCGACGGTGTGGAATTTTGGAATGTGTGCCACTTGTGATACCTAGTATGGCATCCCCATGACGGAGGTACTACACATACACTAACAATACTGACTGGTGATATAACCCGTCATGCTAGTCGTGAACGACAGAAGTAGACGTAGAGAAAGTCTTTTCTTAATATGTGTCGAATTTCATGGACCTTGCGCTCTAATTGATGTTCAGATTTCTTGTTAGCAAACTTCTAATATATCCTAGAAACGGGATGTCGAAGTAGTTAAAAGAATGACGCTTAGAAATGGAGGTCCATCTCAGTATGTGATACGTATATGTATAGAATACAGACATGCGTTTTTTTAACCGAAGGCATGCGATTTTGGGAAATACACCATCTTGCTCAGGATGTTTGGCACTTTCGAATGGTAATCAAATCATCCGCGGGATGTTTTGTTCAACTTATGACGTCTTCCAGCACGCTTTTAAAGGAAGGAAGTTCCCGCCACGCAGTTTTGCTGCTTTGCTGCAGTCGTAGACATTATTCAGTTGTGTAGTTCGTTAAACCATCGCTGAACGTCATTTCGCTTAGTGTCCTCAATGAGTCATTCTGCTGCCTTTTATTTGACAGATCGGAGTAGGTGCGTGTGTAACTGTCACCGTCATCGGACGTCCTCATCTCTATCCGACATTGTGTCATTATTTTTCAATGTGAACTGAATAGCAGGTCTGATATCGCCCGCTGAAACGCAGATTCAGTTCCAAACCTGAGGTGGCCAAGATGTACCCGCGTTACCGTATATCGTACTGATTTGGTCGTGGAGCGGGATAAACCGACGTTGGTCGGCCTTGACGTGGGCAGAGTTCCTCACTGGTGCGTCCCTTTCAGGTTTCATTTTGGCGATGTTGCACGGCGTTGAATGTCAGCCATATGCGACATATGGATCAGCCGCTGTCGTATCTTTTTTTTTAAATGGAGTACACAGCATCATCAGTCTCAACCGAGCTGCTGTGTTTCCAAGCATTTACAATTTTATGAACAGAGCTAGTTTCTGTTAGACGTGCTCGGTGATTTTTGGCGTAATGTCCGTTTCTGTAAGAGCGGTTTTCAGAAGGATAACAGAAATTAATTCATTGTATTTTATTCATCGTATTGAACCCATTCAACGTATTTTAAGCTAACTTATGTTAGAGTCAGTTGTGTAGTAAGACAAATAACCGGCATTCTGTAAGGTTCAGGATTAACTTTGTATGGATCAAGTTCCGGTGTGCGTGGCCCGCGCGATTTTACTGGCTTTCACGGAACGGGTTTTCGTTTGTAGCGGCACCCGTCAGTCATGCTCAGAGTACAAACACCGATTATTATTCAAATCAAGGGCTGGAAAGAATTGCTTACGGTCATAGAAAGTCATTTGTAGCTCTCTGACGCTGCTGTTTGAGACACATTTTAGTAATTATTCTGTGGCAATGTGAATGTTTGTTGACTCATTCTTCGGGCAATTCATCGGCGTCCGATATGTTTGGACTGTCCTGAGGGGCGCCCGTTTCAATGTCGTGTCCCTCGTAGTCATGGTGAAACTTGCGTCCCCCCAGTTTGCGGCACGTCTATGATTGAGTCATTCTTCAACATGTTGAGGACTGCAGCTCATCCCGTACGGCTGAGACTCTCATTGGCTTGGAGTTTCACCAACCAGTCTTGGATTTCTCGATATTGTCGTTTGGTTATCTGTACAAACCAGATGGACATCATACCGATCTGCATTTCTACCTGTTCTATCCAGTCCGGACTTCGACGAACAGTTTTTGGACGCATCCTTTTCGTGGTGATGTTTCGGAAGGTACCACATAATCGAGTACAGTACGAAGCTCATGCCACCATTACCAAAGGGGAAACTGGTATAAGGAATTCACTCAAGGACAAGTACTTGCTGCACACTTATCCCAAGGCTTGTCTACATGCATGTGATAACGAAAGCAACAGCCATGTTACGTAGTACACTGATATTGTTGAGATATGTTGTGGGGCTAGCGGTCGAGCTGGAGACTACAGATGCTACTTGGCCTGTGAGTTTCCCGCTGCCTGTGACGGGCACATTGCCATCTTTGGAGTAGCAGAGGTTCGGATAGCGACTGTCACCTCCGCAGATAGTCTCTGGTGGACACGCTGAACAGGGCTTACCTTGCTGATAGATCGGCATGCCGATGAAATTGCCAGCTGGGCCATAGTTGCACACCAGAAAATGATCGTTAAATCCGCGAGCGTCTGAATAGGCTGTGTAGCCGCAGCCGAGCTTGTACGAATTGGCCCATATCACCTGAGTAAAGTGGCCCGAGTCTGAAGAGAAAGTATAGCTTGTGAGAGCGGCGACGTTAAATTTAGTCACTTCAGCATTGTACCACTGGCGTCCAACGCTAGTTACGTTTCCAGGTTTCGGGTTAGTGGAACCGCTTAAAGCCACATTCTGTCCCACCTTCATTGTGGGAGTGTCACGGCAGACGTCGTGGCCATAATGACATTGAAGTGCCCAGCGCTGGGCAATTTTGGCAATCTCGTCATCCCAGACGAACACTCCCATGTTTGAAGCTTTCGGCATTTGTCCCCCGGAAGTGCGAGTCTCCTTCCCAGCGGCCACGTAGTCCCTCCATTTGTTGTGCATATGCAACAGATCTTTAATTTGGTTGTCATTTAGTCCGTGTGCTGCCAGATTTTTACACTCAGCACCTGGTGTCTTGGTGGGATACTTGCACATGGTATGGATTCCCTGCGTACAATGCACATCCTTGCAATAGTCGGTGCTTAAAACTGGTTGAAACAGTAAAGCCAGAAGTCCAAACAATGTTTCTGCACGTTTTACCATGACTGCACGCACTTGCGTTTGGATAACGAAAATAGCAAGGTCTTGTTACTGGTTGCGCTGTTTTGAATCAGTTGCTTTACAAGTTTTCAACGGCAGTATGTCAAAGCCAGCGTCAAGGCTTAGTCGTTGAGTTTGTTAAAAAGCTGTTGAGCGACATTTTGGATAGCCTCGAGAATGAGTCACGTCGCGGTCTTTTGTTTAGCAGATCTAAATGGTTTTGTATTAACACACGCACTGGAAGGAAGGTCCTTTTGTGCCCCCCCCCCTCCCCACCAGTTTTTCTTGAAAATTTCGAGAACGGATCGGAGCTGGTTGATGCTATTTTGTGGCATTTATGGAAATTGAATTTCTCGCCGATTGACGCAGAAAAATAGGAAATCGGCTGGAAATTTTTGAACTTTCAAGCGTTTAAAGTCAGGCAAACATAACGAAAATAACGGTTGCCGGTGAGCAATGGAAACTTTGTGGAAGGACTAGCGTTCTAGTCCTACCGAAGTTGTACCTAAGACTACCGCTTGAACACAGTCAGGCGACGTCATTGGAGCATAATTGGTGGATGTACCAAGACCAAAGCCAGGGTCAATAAGGGCCAAAGTCGTCAAAGGTCAAGGTCAACCATCTTGTGACCTGGTCCAGATTTGTTTTGCAAATCTGGATGCTGCTTTGCATTATGCCGATTTGTTTGAAATCTGCATTCAGAGACCCTCATAAAAACACGTGTGCGCACATGGATACGCTTGTATATACCAGGGTCAGTGCAGGTGAAGGCCATCAAAGGTCAAGGGCAACTATTTTGTGACCTGGTCCGGATTTGCTTTGCAATATGTCAATTTGTATGAAATACGCATTCAAAGATCCTATTAAAACACGTGTGGCACATTGACACTCATATGTATATACATATATACATCTCCATACATACATAAATATGAACGCTGGAAATGATCAAATGTGTCGATGTTGGCTGCCTTCACTGAAAATGTACCAAAGGATGCGTGTAACGCCCTCATTTAAACTCAAGCTATCCCATGTTAATCGAAATCTGATCTGCAAAAGATGAACAAATGACGCCATAGGCCAATGGCCTGACGTGACCTCGGCCCGAAATCCTAAGTCAAGACGTCAAATGAATGGAAGTTGTATTCCACGTTTTAACGCTGAAACAAACACCCTTTTCCCGTTTCGTTCGAAAAGTTGTGCGGAATGGCTTAAGCGGACCGATAAAGTGTCCAGAGTTGACCTTTTTGACCCCATTTGACCTTGAAGATATTGGCCTAGGGTCATGACAATTCTACGTGATATAAATCTTTACAGCCCCACCCTGTCTATAGAATTTCATGACTGTAGCCTGTCCCGTTTCCGAGACCGGAGGGGGGCACTTTTGTGCCTCCCCTTCGAGTGCACGTTAGCGAGAAACCCCCTTCCACTGCGCAGGTTAACCCTCGCCCGTATAGGGCCCTCTGCATAACGTGAACGCATAGGAGGGGGTTGGTACGACCCCCCGCGGACTGTTTCCACACCATGCGTCCTAGAGCGTCGCGGAAAAATGGCGTGTTGTGCGTGACGAGATCTCGCGACTGGTATCACTTTTTAAAACCTGACCTGAACGGATGACCTTCCTGGTCAGGCCAAAGATAAAAAAATTGGAGAAAGTGGGACTTTTTTTAGTTTAAGCGCAAGTGTAAGAACCGCAATTGTAACAAGCCAAAGAATAAATGATGATGAAACGAAACGGCTGTCGTAATGTTCGCCAATCAATTACCAGTATCTGTACGTTATATGATTGCATTTTACCCATGGAGTCCGGTCGAGGTCATGCTAGGCCATTCTTTGTCCTTCGGGGTCGTCGGCTTAAGTGCGTTATCGGGGCGGCAGAATTATTTTTGTGGATAATATTAGATGTTGAAGTAAAATGTAGCATCTCAGTTAACAAGCACAGTTGTCGAGTAACGTTCAAAGGTCATCTTAGGTCATCCAAGGTCATTTGAGGTCATTCAAGGTTATCCGAAGCCAGTAACCTAGAATGCCTTTGGATTAACTAAAAATCGCAACTGAGATTCCTGAAAAGCGTTTCCCGCGTTGATATCCAACATAAAATCTAACTAGGCATGCCGTGTTATTGTAGACTCATCACTCCGCCGCCGACGCCGCTCCTCCCGTCGGAGCCAAAATCAGACATTCGCTGTATAGCGCCCTCTTTTGATGAAATAAAAGAGAAATCTCACCAAATTTACATCATTCGATTCCTTAGACCTCAAGCAATCTGAATATATAGGTTGTTGTGCGATACCTATTTCCGATCGCATTCCCAAAGGTAAAAAGTAACGTGTTTCCCGCCGTAGTTCATGACCTCAATTTGCATCCTCGATAATCCTGGTAATGAGCATAAGCATGGGCGCAGCCAAGGGAAACCCGGGCCCCCCCCCCCCTAGGCCGGCATTTTTTGTGGGAACTATTGCACATCGTCTTCCCGGCATGTGGTTTTCGTGTGATTTCAGTTCACACTGAGCCCCCCTGTGAGAAAATCCTGGCTGCACCCCTGAGCATGAGCCTATTAAATCTATGTGTAGTATCTATTGTAGAGCATACAATTTAAAGTCGATTGATGTATATTTTATTGGTTTTGTGCACTCCAATCGTCTTACAGTAAGACATTTTAAACCGGCAGCGTCGGCGCGCGAAAACGGCTGCCCAACGACATAACGGACATGGCGCCCGTTATGACGTCATAACTCGTTGCCATGGTAACGTAAAAGAAAAAAATTTCGCCATAAGATGCGGAAAGGATGCCGCAGATGGTACACCAAGTTTCAAATGGACCAAACAGACCGTTCGGAAGTTGTTGCCGGAAAACCTGAGGGGAGACATTGCATCAACCCCACGCCATAAGGGCGAGGGTTAACATCCGCCTTGTTAGTTCCATTAATTTTTGCAGTTATCCCATAGATCATTTAAAACTTCATACAGCGATACTTCATGGTTGCGCTCAGCATCAACAGGCCTTGCCAAGCCTTGTAAAGTGTACCGAAACGTGGTTATAGCTCCTAACCTGAGGTGCCCCCGCATTCCCCACTTCGTCATATGTTATACTAATTTGATATCGAACCTGGGTAAAACTAAGGTGGCCACCCGTGACAACGACAGACTTTCTGCTCGGTATCGCACCCTTCCAGGTTTCATTTGGACGACGTGCGACATTAATCATTAATCATTTGTGGCATCAGGATTAGTCGTACCCCCATAATGGCATTTGAAACAGGATGCACGGCGGTGTCAAATCCTAATTGAGCTGCCAGTTGAAAGGCATTATCGTTGCAGAGATATGGCATCATTACATAAGATCATAAAACAGATGTGGAAACATAACATTGGATCATAATGGAAGTATAGCATCGTAACATAAGGTCATAACAGAAATAGGTGTAACACCGATTAAGGTTTCACAGCATTGTACAGTTGCAGTTACGACAAAATATTGCATGGTGTTGCATGACATTATCAAAGGAGATAACAAGAGTAAAAGATACCTATCATTTACCAGTCATGCGCAAACCGCAAAAGTTTTCCTGCATTCACATAAAAGCTTGAAATGGTTACCAATCCAGATCATGGATAATTATGTATGGGTCTGTAACACCACCTTTGAGGCATGAGGCAAATTTGTGTTGATAATGAAAGATTGTACTGTTTCCATTCATTCCTCGGAATTTTTATCTGCGCGCGATGTTCTAAGACGGTGCCCATTTCAGTGTTGCACACCTCCCTGCCGTAGCGAAACTGGCATCCCTCAGTTCGGGGCAGTTTTATGACTCTGTGTTTCCTCAGCGCGTGGACGACAGCAGCCCAATCCCTGTTGCCGAAGGCAGGCATTAGCATGGCGCGACATCTGCTCTCAGTTTGCTGGAATTCCGGAAGCAAGCCTGCAGTTCAGACGTTGCATCCAGACGGTGGTTCCGTTTTCACGTTGGACAGAAACTGATACTGGAATTCACTCAACAAACCATCGAAAGATCTCACCTTAGACTATTTACGCGCTGCTGTTCACAGTGACAGCAAACAGGGCGCAGATTAGACAGATGTGGCTTAGGTGTCTTGGCGTGGGCGGGAATCCATATGGGTGATTCGGTTGAGGAGCGCACCATTTCCTGTGACTGGTACTCTGTTATTATGGGCGTAGCAAAGATTCTGGTAGCGGCCGTCACCGCCGCGTATGGTCGCTGACGGACACTCGTAAGTGGGTGGGTCGACCTGATACACATGCAGATCCGTATAGGTACCGCGTGGACCGTATTTGCAGACCAAAAGGTGGTTGTAGGACTGCGGGCCGTCTGAATAAGTCTCAGCCGAGCCTGTATGTATTGGCCCATATTCACTGCGCAAGGTGGGCCGTGGTCCCCGAAAATCGAAAGCGCCTGACACTGGGGACATTACATTTAACGACTTAGTCATCATACCGCTTAAGTGCCAGTGCAGTGACGTTTGATGGTGCTTTCCGTGTGGTTTTGCCTGGCCGCATTCTGGCCCACCTTTGACCGGACAGATCACGGTACTGATCGTTACCAAAACGGCACTGTAGCGCCCAGCGCTGGGCAACTCTCGCGATATCGGCATCATTGGTGAGCAGCCCCATGTTTGAAGCTTTCGGCATTTGCCCACCAGACGCGCAAATCTCATTTCCAGCGGACACGAAGTTTCGCCGTGTGTTATGGACGTAGAGCAGCCCTTTAATTTGTTTGTCATTAGCCCTTGTTTCTTGTAGTTTATTGTACTCGATACTTGGTATCTTTTCAGGATATTTGCACATTGCGTGAATATTTTGTTTGCATCACTGCAGTTTCAGGGATTGCAGCCGGTGTTAACAGCAGAGCCAAAAAGTCCGAACATTGTTTCCGCACGGCTTGTCATGATTATAATTTTCTAGGTAAAATGGTGCTGGCAGCGAGATACTACACGCTTAATTTTATTTCGGTTATTCTGTTGCGACTGGAATGGAAAATGACAAGATTTTTCTTGGAGAAGGCGTTTATAGATTGAAGACGGTTGTTTGAGTCTGGGTGCACCTTTTCTTTTGGTCTCGCGACCCAATCATTTACCGTTCGACTCTTCCGCAGTCCTTAAAAAGAAAGGGATGAGCATCATGTGGTCGTTGACATTCAGAGCTCACCGTTACGCTTGGACTTTATAAACCATTGCCCTTGGCTGTGTTCGGCTTTAGTCACGTGTGCGTCTTTTTTGATGCAGTTACCGTGAGTATTCCGGACCATCCCTGGGCGCCGAATGACCCTGCAGTCGGTGCGCCCCTAAGCCCCAATAACCAACCGGACCATCCCGGCCGTTGGTATGAGGCATCATCGTTGACATCATATCCTTTCATGTTTTATTTCGACTGTGTTGCATGATACAAGATATTTCTATTCCATTCCGGGACGTTTTTTAGTGCGATATTTCCTTATAGGGGCATTTTCGCTTTCTCTGTGATCTCAGAAAATCCCATTCTGATTGCGCAGTGTATAGCTTAAAGGAATCCTTGGGATCTAACTAACCATTCTTAATAATAGAGATGAAAATTCCGCGATGGGGTTAGAAGCCAAAAAGGGGCTTTCAATACTTATGTTAGTTGCACTTTGATCGTATATTGTTGGTGGGCGTTTGTCAGGTATGAGTGCAAAGAAAACTCAAGGGTATAAGATATAGAGTAATTTCAGAATATATATTTGTATATTAATGCTTTCATGAGGCTGTCATCTGAAGTGGCTTCAATCGAATCACCGCGACCTGACGGTTCCGGAAACCGAGAAAGGGATGACAGTGCGCGTTGCTGCTGTATATGTGCTGCTGCTTTAAGTGTTCAAATCGATGTGTATACTGGCATCGGATGCATCTGAGTCCTGAGAGCGTTACGTTCCATTGTCAGGGCGGTATGTATAACAGGATATCTCAGTGGCGTGGCCAGGAGCTCCATGTGGGAGACTGGGCATTACCAAGAAATGTTACGTGATCCTCATGACATCGAAAATATACAAAAGGGGGTGCGGAGTTCCGAGACGAAAACGGCCAATGATGCGCGTTAGGACCTGTCTAGAACCCGCGTCAGATGAGGCCAAAAACGTATAATTCTCCTGGGATACGGAAGAGGAGAGAAAGTCACCGCATTTCTGGTTATACCTCTTGACCCAGAAATGAAAGAAAACCTTCGAACGGAAAATGTTTTTAAGAAGCCCCTCCTCTCTCTCAGTTTTGGGTAAGCAGAATGCGCGCCAGCATCAAAAACCGGACAGGTCTGATCCACTGGTAATGTGCTTTCCTCTGGACCACAAGATTACAGGTCTGGGTCTGGCTTGTGGTGACATTTTATCCCCCCGTGACACGGGCCACAAGCGGTGCCAACGCCGAATGCCCCGAGCAGTTTGAGGCGCCGACGGAAATGCTGGCCGAACCGATCGACTAGTGAATGCGTTCATCTCTGTGGACAGATTAGACGAACCTAGTTCGTGTATTTTACTTGAAACGTCGGAGGAACATTACAGCACAATACCGTTTTAAGATTGCGTTGGGTGATACTCATATTGAGAATTTTCCTTATATTACCGTTTCTGTCACCGAAAGTCCTGAGAAGTATACGTTACGGTTACCACTGGAACGAAAGGCGAAGACTTGCTACAAAGAGGCGGTATAGACTACATAGCATTCTTGGTATCGTAAGATGATTGCTTTGGTGGATTTTTGCTGTACACTGAATTTTGTATCCTTTTGTTTCCAGAATATTTTCTTGTACAGTTTTTTGTTTCTGTTTTTCGAAGGGACCCGAACTTTAAAGTGGACGGTTTGAGGATCACATTACATACCTGTCAGATCAGGGTGAAATCATGACAAGGACAGATCCTTCCGTGAAGCCCAGGTGGACCCGACTTAAAGATAATTGTATTCCAGCTAGCTAACCAGAATGCTGAAGAAGGCTCTGTTAATCGTACGGCACGGCCGCCCCGTGTCCCGGGTGACCATTTATGCTTCTGGTCGTATAGTCCTGGCTCCTCGTGCAGCAGAAGGGCTGCAGAAGCTCGGTCCCTGCCGCACGCCGGCTATGTGCCGACCATGCCACCACAGGGCCTGGACGCCATTGGATATTATGCGATAATCAGCGGATGTGTCATGTCCGACTGTTTTCTGCTCCAGTACGGCGTTCGGCAGCAAGGCCGCTGTGGAACAACAGGTAACGCACCACTCAGATGAATTTGTCTCGACCGGCGCCCGATCTTCCTCGCGGTATGCACCTTCTGTAAATGGTACGTGCCGTCGGTTGCCCGCTGGTGGTGACGGCGACGTCTGTTTCAGACCACGGAGGCGACCACGATGATGGACCGGAAGCCGCGCAAGCGGCTGCGGCGGCGGCGCTGGGGCGCCGATGGCGGCTACTTCTGCGACGAGTGCGACGCCACCTTCTCCTCCTTCCCGGAGCTGCAGAGTGCGTGTCGGCGGCGTGTCGTCCGGCGCGCCGCCGTATCCACGTCTCTGCGGGGGCGGGGGGGGGGGCAGAGGGGAAGTGTTTTCCGTGCTGTAATGAGCCATTTCCTTTTCTTCCTCAAGGCTACCGCGGAGCTTGATTTGTGACCCGAGGAATGTGTGGTGTTTGCGTTATCATCTGAGTATTGGGATTAGTCTTTGGAGTGAATCGTACCTGCTGTTGACGGTCAGTTGTTGTGTGCGCACCGGTTCACGTATTGCTTTCTTTCTGACTTGGTTTTTGCCATGTTAAGATGCGTGTAACAGAGCACGGCTGGCTTCGGGCGGCCAGAAGCATAAGAGGGTATTGTGATGGCCGTTCGTCTGATCGCCGACTGTCCGTGTGGGCAGTGCACCGTCAGACGCACGACTCGGCGGAGACGTTCAACTGCCGGTACTGCAAGCACATCGCGCGCACCAAAATCAAGCTGCACCGGCACATGCAGGACAACCATAAGGACAGGATGCTGCCATGTCCGTACTGCGAGAAGAGGTTCCCCGAGCGGTGCAACCTCACCAGGCACATCGCCATTCATCTGGAGCCCAAGTTCATATGCGAGGTAGGTGGCGTTCTTCAGAGCTGGTCCTGCCTCCTCTGGTATTTCTTCACTCGACTTTTTCATGCATCAATCCGTAGACATAATATCTGTATTTGACATCCTTGTTTGCGTAAGTTTATCGTCTTAAGTGAAACTACATAATCAGGACTGTGATGTGAACATTAGCTCCGGTAGAAAACACAGGCCTTGAGAAAGGTAATCGGTAACAACGGAAACACATCAGATATTGCTTTATTACACTACTTATTGGATCAGAACGATATGTCTCTGCTAGGATGATTTTAGGTCAGCGCCGTCTTGCGCAGAGCTTGTACGGTTTCTTATCCCCACACCCGATCGCACAGTTCCAAGTGACAACGGACTTGATGGCAAAAGTCGAACTCGCCTTCAAAGATATGGCGCCATGATGTGATAGTCAACATGACCCGCTGTTGGCCAAATGCTAGTCGACCCGAGGGCCAAAATCGAACGCAGGAGCGACCCGACCCCCCCCCCCCCTGGAAGGCGAGCAGCCAGAACACTGTTGTCCCGTCGGAGATGCAGACTACGGTAGCTCGGCGGGCTTTTTGGGGGGCGCATAATAACGCATGCGTCAAAGTAAAACTGCTGCACTCCAAATCAAACTGAGAGATGTAGAAAGTAGTGTCATTCACGGACGCGCAGCGAAATGGATGTGGAAAAACTAATCCGCCACAACCAAACGGTTTAAAAGGTGAACGACTTAGACTAGTCGTCACAGGCTCGGGCATTAGTCATACATTGCGGAAGATTCACATGCACAAGCAGACTGTGGTCACCCTGGTGACGGAAGCTTTCGGTCTCGCGGGCTAGGAACAGGCGTTTTGGCAGAGGCAAATGTTGTGGGGTTGCACTACCAAGTGCGGCACTGGGTGTGATAAAAGGGGCATTATGGCTTTTGTCGAAGTTGCCTGGGATCCTGTTATCTGCCTGTGACTGATGATTCAACAGAAGACATCGATTCACAGGTTGGAGTAAGAAAAGCTGGTGGGGGTCCTATTTCGGCTGGAGTCTGTGTGGCAGCGATTTCGTTTGCGATTATGAAAACCACAATTTTTCAAATGTCATTGGCCTATCTGTTCCGGAAACCCTGGGATGTATCAGCATTTGTGATACTTTATGCCTCTGCTATCTACAGCAAGATGATGTTCACTGTCGCCGGTGGTAATATCGTTTTCGTGTGTTGGACATACCTGTTGAGCCGCGTTAAGTTGCTCCGGAACGTGACCTGCCGCACGTTTCTCGCCCCAGATCTGCGCTCGGCCGTTCCACTCGAAGGGCGATCTCGGCAAGCACATGGTGTTCCGGCACACCACGGAGAAGAACCACCCGTGTCCCGACTGCGACGCCAGTTTTAAGACCAGCTGGATGATGAAGCGCCATCTGTCGCGCGTGCACGCCAGACTTTGAGCCCGCGGGACCGGAGCGTGGACGCCTGCGTCAGGGTTGGCCCCGTTCCCCGCGGTGTAGAAGTTGGTGGCGGACCAGGACAGCAGTCGTTGCTGGAATCCTTGCGTCAGGGTTGGACCTGTGCGCCCTGGTAGAGGAGCATGGGGAGCGGACCGTGACAGAACGAAGCCGAGGAGCCTCACGTGTCCGTCAGTGGCACGGTTGCGCAGGATCAGGACATTGTGCACCGCGGTGGTGACATTAACTTTGCGCATGCGCGTTTCATCAATGGTTCTCATTCGTCATGTAATTCATTGGCCCACCTGTGTTGGTTTAGTGAGTGCCTGTGTGGGTTATCAGCTGGTATGGTGGACACAGATTTCGTTGATTACGTAGGTGGAAAACTGTTAACATGTTTAATCATTCGGCCTCATCGAGTTCAACGCCAGCTGAGCTGGTAGCACCACCACAATGTACCTTTAGTGAGTGGTTTTCGTTGTTTTCAATACATTTCGAATTCTTGCCTCCACAATTCCACTTGCCTTGTTTTAACCCGCCCCCGACTGGGGGGGAAATTGACGCCCCCCTCCCCGAGGTTTTTCTAGGACTGCGAGACAACGAAGATACATAGCGCCAGGAGCATTCGTGTATCTTTTGCTTGATTAGTTTTGCATCTTGCATCAAAGTTTTGACCTCAGGTCAAGTCAGGTGTCTGACGTAGGTCAGGCCAAGCGGACCTGTCGAAAAAAGTTTAGCGCCCTGTAACTTTTTCGGAAGACAAAATATCGCAATAATACTTTCACGGATTAGTGATATTGATAGATGCAACAAATCTGCTGTCTCAGATTTTTCGTAATTTTTTGGGTCATTTATCTAAGGTCAAGCCCATTGTTAAGACATGTTTTTTCAGAAATTGGCGGAATTTTTCACAACATTTTTAGTGTGGAGTGAAGCAGACATCTAGTTACCGTCAATGGGCAAAATATCAATGACTTCCAGCCATTGACCTGAGGTCAGGTCACGAATCACTGTTGTAAGCCAAAATTAGCATCCGTCCACCGTCAAAATCAGCGATGAATTACTCAGAATGGGTAGAAAATCGCGGAACTGGGTGGCACAGACATAAGTAATACCAAGAACCTAAAAAATTTAACCATTGCATGTTTTGGGAATAAACAGGCTCATGCGAATAAAGCTCCGCCAATTGTGTAGATTGGTAACTAACGAATTTTTCCAAAATTTAAGCATGAGAAACCATCATAAGAACCACTAAAATCAATAAAATTTACATGAATTAAGGCTTATGTCGCGAAAATAGAAGAACGCTAAAATTAGCTCCCATTAATTTCTTGCTGCGTACGGCTGCGGCGCCCGCCGACAACCGACGTGGAAATTGCCGTGTCTGACTCAACGTTTCGGCGTATATCTTGAACAAATCTGAGAAATCAGACGTGTATCGACATCTGCGGACCTTTACTTGTGCGTTGGTGTCTACCTACGCGTTATTAGTCACAGCCCTTGAGATTCAGGCCGCTTCTTGGTCCATGCAGTCGGCTATGAGAAAACATATATAGAATGTAAATTGCTTACACAAAAAAACTAAAAATGAAACCAGTTTTGAGTTCTACTCGTCGCAAGCTTTCCAACGGTATGCTTATTTTTTTATCGTCCGACCAACCGTTCGTAAGTTAGAGGGGGGCGGTCAACCGCCCCCCCCCCCAGTCGGGCGTGATCGCCGCCGACCCATGGTCGTGCGCGGGTTAATGGCAGCAAAACGGACCCAGTGGACTTCCGCAGAGTACAATGAGCTGGGGTCGCGCGTATCCGTCCGACCCCAGCTATGGTCGGAGTGTCACATCAGATGATCGTAACGGATAAATGCCAAAGCAGTAGTGACCCCAACGCAGTTGGAGCGGAAGCTGGTTCTGCGATGGAGCTATTTCTACCCTTCCATTAAGATGTTATTTCGGACTCCACAGCACGTTGAGAAAGTGGAGGCATCCTCGCAAGTTTTCCTAGAGGAGCTGCGGGACGTATTTGGTGAAAGTGTCGTCTCTAGAAGTATCCGATCATGGTCATGACAACGCTGACTCCTTACCTTTCCAATTTGGATACACTCAGTTTGTATCCCTTTGATTTGGCTTTCGGCATCCAGGCGAGTTTGATTCCCTTCATCAGTTCCATAAAATGTTTCACAGACCTGTTTTAACACTAACCTGCCCAGGCGTCAAGAAATCCCCCATGGGGAAAAGGTTTGGGACGACAAAGGAACAATCTGCACTTGCGTCTGTTTATTGCTCCGTGGACATCAATTTCATTCATATAGCATACAAATAACATCCACTGTTGTCAACACCATATGTTGACAGTCGCCCAATCTCTGATACAGTTCGGTCAATTTGCTTTCACACCGCTTGGCGCTATCAGCAAAGTTCAGGCGACTTCGTCGCTTGAATTAATGGCCCTGCTCTACATGCGCACAGAGGTATGACATCAACTTTAGAGTGTGCATGCCTGTGTAAATAGAGTCACAACTAGCAGCTGACTCAAAGATGAAGTTCCTTTTGCACGATTTTGGGCAAACCACATGCAAATCACATTACCCCGTGTGCCTGAAAGTTATGTGATTCATCTGATGTGACACTCTAGCAGTGGATTCCGATTTTGAAAGGAGGGCAGAGTGTTTTGGTCACGACCACCCATGCTATATTCGATCTGCAGCAATATTAATAATACATACAAGTACATACACGCGTATAAAGACGGGCAAACACGCGACATATGCATTCAACAGATAAATGAAAGAGAAGGTGGCCAAATGATCACCAGCTGCCGCCACAGTCTTATAAGTAACGAAGTGAACGGCTGTAACCAAAATAGTTCATCATTAAAGCAATGATATTTCTATAAATTCTGCAGGAACTCCAGGCACCATTTCACCTGACTAATGGTTCATATTACATATGGAAACAGTCTTCCCTCGCGGCGCGGATGGACAGCACCACGCGCTGCCTGCATTCGGGCCTGATAGGAAACATTCCTGACCAGATAGTTTTTTTTTCCGTCGCAGGCGTCGCTGAATGCGAAACGGCTTGCGTCATTCCTAGTTTTAAGTGAAGAAGTGAGAGTAATATTATCCACACGGCCGTGGCTGCGCCAATGGCATGTAACAACCCCCGATGGAACCTTCCCCGTCCACTTGGCAGCCGGACAGGAATGCACGGACGACGCCGCCAGCGCCGCGCTGCGCACCTAAATGAAAGACTGCAGTCCGCAACCCAGACTAGAAGTAACAACTAAGAAACCACGTGAATGAACACGCAGGCCAACACTTAACACAACGATCGGTACAGCGCGTCACTCGTCTGACTGACTAGAAAAGCCTCATGTTTTGTTTCCGTGCAGCGCTGGCACACTGTCACGGCATCGGTCGCGCCGAGAAGCCCTCACGCTCCGGCGCAGCCTCCGTCGGGGGCGGTCCGTTTGGTGAACGACTTGAGAGCTAGGTTCAGTGCCTCGCGCACACAGAACACGAGCCGGCGAGCTGCGCCGGTGGCCGCCGGCGGAACGTCTCAGACTGCACCGCCAAACGGAGACAACGCTCGCCTCCGCAACGGATCGGCAGGCCTCCGGTTAGCTCCCCATCACGCCGGCGGCAGCGAGCCCGCGCTGGCCTGCGCAGCTCGTCGGCGACCGAAGGCCCCCAGTACCGTGGACCTCTCACTGGACCGTCCGCGGGGCCCAGGAACTGCCGTCAATTCGTCGCCCGACGCACAGCCGCGACGACACACAGCGGCTGTGTGTCAGCGGCCGCCAAAGAAAAAAATAGGACTCTACAAACGCGCCCGGAGGCTCTGGCGTTATTGCTGGGTTCACCACGGCAGCCGACAGGCCGGGCGCCGAGGCAGCCGCCGGCTGCAGTCGCGACGCTGCAGCGTCGTATGCAGTTGCGACACAGCAGTGAAGTCCGGCGGCACGCCGTCGACGGCCGGAGGACCTCTCCCGAGGAGCACTACGGGCCGATACGCGCTGGATGCCGGCCCGCAAAACACGACTACCTGGCCCGAGTCTCTCCAGTCGCCCTGGACCGCCGGCGGTGCCAGCAGCACGGCTGGCGGCATCAGCACCAGTACAGTGAAGAGCAACCAGCAGCGCGGCCCAGCGGATAAGCAGTTGTACAGTCAGCAGTGAGCAGAAGTAAAGCTGGAAGGGTAAGGGTAGCAGTGGGACTGAGATGGCCAAACAACAGGACAGTCACGAGCGGCCAGCGCCACGGCTGACTGGGTACTCAGTGACAGCGAGGGGTGGCCGGTAGCAAGGCTGAACGAGGGAAAAACAGTACAGTCACGAATGGCGAGCAGCTCAGCTGCGTGGGCAAGCGATAGGACAGTCAGAACCCTGCCACTCCAGCACCAAGGCAGGGAAAGCGACAAGACAGCTATTCGCCACTTCTAGGACCCGCCACCGGCGTGGCTGACAGTGACTATCTGCGCAGTCAGGAGTGGCCTGCTGCACCGGCAGCGTCTCCGGGAGGCTCGGTAGCCGGACCAGGCTGGTCAGCAGCGGGACACGGAGGAGCGGCCGCCATCGCGGCAGCGTGGGCCGACCGTGCGGCCGCGTGGGTCAGCGGACCAACCGCGTGGGTCAGCAGGGCGGCCGGGTGGGCCCACAGCGTGGCCGGGTGGGCCCACAGCGGACTCGGGTGGACCCACAGAGGGGTTGGCTGGACCCAGAGCAGGTCGCCCACGGGCAGGTCGGCGCCGGCCGGCCGGGTGACGGTCGGCGCCGGTCGGTCCGGTCAGCTGTCTGCCGACAGGCGCGGCGTGATCTGGCAGTTGGCCAGGCTGTGCTGCAGGTTGTCCCAGCCGTCGGCGGCGCCCACGTCCTCGGCGATCGGCTGGAAGTGAAGCTCCGGCTGCAGCAGCTCGGCGCCCGTCGCCGCCGCCTTGTAACAGCAGCGTTGCCTGCAGTGGGCGCAACCAGTGAGCAATGGGGGCGTCCCCAAGACATAAGCACATGTGAACTACTCATGATTTGCTGGCACTATGTTTGCACACACTGCACCAACACCGGGACAGCCCAGGCGCGGTGCGTAATCAAAGGGTCTTTCACACGGTGGTAGAGGCAAACTTCAACTTCCTGGGAAATCAGCACGACGCTTACTGGCGTTGCATCGAAGGAAAAGTTAGAGACAACTCCACACTGCCCCCAGCCGTAGGCCGACTGAACCCTCTGGTGTGCTGCTATTTCTGTCCTTATTTACTTGCTATTCTGTCCTTATTATTACATTTTCCTCCTCCCCATGGGATTCATGATCTCACGTTCCTTGTCTGCTGAGAACAGAGGCTTTATATCGCCTCACGAAAGGCATGAAACAAAGCGACTGCAACATCTCCCGATAACAGAAATGACGATAACCTCCTTTACGCATCTGAGACACGTGGCATGCCGCCTGAGACCGCACCTGGGAGGTCGTTTGAGTTGTCCGTGCCTGTGGCGGGTGACCTGAGCGCGGAGGCAGGCATGCTCCTGTTTCAGACAACTGAGTTCCGTGTAGCCCCCAGTCTTCTGACCGAGGTTCAGATGGTGGCTGAATGCCACCATTCCCTGTCAAAGGAAGACAAATAAAACGTCAGCTATGTTCACCGCAGGCGCTGTTCAAAAAGACAGGGAAGAACAGAATTAAAGAAGCTAAAACAAGCACCGTCGATGACTTACATAAGCGTGGACAAAGCTAGGTTGACGCGATGAGAAGCACAAAAACACATGAAATAAAATAGTGTCAGACGGTGGCTGAATGCCACAATCCCCTATCAAAGGAAGACACGAATAAAACACCCGCTAAATACGTCGGGCCTATTAGTCATAAAGGCGGGGAAGAACAGAATTAAAGAGCCTAAAACAAGCATCGTCAGGTGACTGGAATAAGCGACGACAAAGCTAGATTTACGAAATGAGAAACCCAAAAGCATATCTAATAACACATGACATATGACAATGGGTGACAGCTACAACATCAATATAGAGCACAAAATCCATAAGTTTTTTGTTCCAATTCTCAGCCCCGTCGTGAGCTGGATTTACGAACTGCAAGAACAAAAACTCTTCAAGCCCATTTCGTTTCGTCGGGGCAAAACCTCTTCAGCCTTAAATAAAATCCGGTACCACAAAAGACAATCATGTTTAGAAATAAGAAAACCTAAACAAAGGACTTACGAAGCTCACGTTTAATCTTCCTCAAGCCACTATAAAACCATTTCGCCACAACCAAACGTTCAGCATCGAGACAAAAGGACGAGCTGAAAAATTGTCACGACGTTGGTGCACCCCTGGATATTAAATAAACAACCACGAAAGTGCAAATAACATCCAAAGTCACAAGAAGAACATCCACTGCTCACCATCACTACGTACTAGTGACCACCAGACGTCACCAACGATCACCTGAGTGGGCAGCAGCCCCCAGACGTCACCACGGCTCACCAGAGCGGCCAACAGGTGTCACAAATGCTCACCTGAACCGCCAGTGCCCACCAAAAATCACCACTGCTCATCTGAGCAGCCATCAAACGTCACCAAGGCTCACCTTATCTGCCACCAGGCGTCACCACTGCTCACCTGAGCGGCCACCAGGCCGTCCGAGGCGCGTCGGCCCTCGCGGAAGCTGACCGGCGAGCGGCGGCCGGCGGTGCCCTGCTCCAGCGGGTTGTGCCGCACGCTCGGTCGGCACAGCAGCGACGGCCGACACGGCGGCTTGGCCAACGGCGGCGCCGGCGCCGGCGCCGGCTGATAGCACGAGCTCGAGCTGCTGAACATGTCCGGCTCCATCTGCGAGTCGAACGACTCGAAGTTGTTGGACTCGGTGCTGGTGACCGAGCCGAACGGCGAGTCGGCACTGGACGCGGCGTCCGATGGCTTGCGCGCCACAGGCGGGTGCCGGCTGACGGCCGCCGCCACCGACAGTAGCTCGTCGGCCATGTCGGCCTCGACACCCTCGTCGAAAGACGGCACGCCGCCGCGGCCGGTGGCGGCCGTCTCCGGCTCCGGCTCCGGCTCAGGGCCGGCCGTGAGCCGCGCCGCCTGCTCGGCCACGCTGCTCGGCCGCCGGTGGGCCAGCAGAAGCGCCGCCGGGCACGGGTAGCTGCTTCGGTGGTGACGCAGCCGCTGCTCCAGCAGCAGGTAGATGCCCACGTGGTGGTCGTAGGTGTGCCGCATCACCGACTGTCGGGGAAAAGCGGTGGTGACGACGGCCCGAGACGGTACCAGAACGGCGCAGAGTCGTGGTGAAAGTACCGGCTAGGGGACGGTGCACGGTGACATGAGATCAGAGTTCAAGATTGTGTTCTTGACGATACGGGCTATTGGTCTCGTCAAGTTCGTTGTCTGCGCTAGTGTTGATAACCCAATCGTCGAGGGCGGTGGCCTTAATCGCACAGTCATGACAACAATCAATGCTTCACCTGGCCACAATCATTCCGTAACGTTGACACTTCACACCACTGCGTCGCCCGGTAACGACAACCGGGGCGATGGGTGGCGAAGTGAAATCACCCTTGTGCTCGACGACGTGGCTAAAGAACTCACATCCAGCGGCTCCGTTTGGGAAGGCCAAGCCAGGGTTTCCTGGGTTTGGATGATAGGTTGGTGGGATCGTTGACCGGGGGAGGGGAGGGGATGGAAAACGCTGTTCGTGGGTTTTAAGCATGTACTTCATGTATCATGTACTTCAGTGGCTAGGTATCAATGGTAAGTCATCGACCGGAGGGGGGGGGGGGGTGGAAGACGCTGGTCATAGGTTGAATTCGGAGTTCCAGCAACTTCAAACTCTGGTTGAGCAGAAATACCCATGCCTTTTTTGGGGGGGAGCAAATGACCATTTGCCCCTCCCCAATCGCGGTTGGGGGCATGGCCGCGATGCCCCCTCCCCCTGGATCCGCCAGTGCCAACAAACAGCCAACATCAAATGCTGCGTCCAGCTGCGCCAAGTATGGGCCTCCGGGGCCAGGCCTGACCCAGGAGCGGCGCCACAGCCGCGCTCACCTGTCGCGTGACGGATGTGTCAATGCCCAGGCCCTGCATAACACGCAGCACGTGCTCGTTGATGTCGACGACGGCGGCGGTCGGCGTCGGTAGCGGCGACGGCGGCGCGTCCTGCAGCCAGCGGTGCTTGATCACCTGCGACATGGCCAACCGCCGCGACGGGTCCACCACCAGCATCTTCCGGACGAGACTCTCGCAGTCTGGCGACAGAACCGCCACGTGACACCACGTGTGGCGGGGACGAACAGGTGTCTCCAATCTCCACTCTCCCGGAATTTCCATGCTGTGAAACCAGAGGACAGTGAGCTGACTGAATGAAACGACCATAAAATTAATGGCATGTCTCGCGGTCTCTCATCGCGGAACATGGTGTTAAAATTGTCACACGCAGCCCATCAAGTCCCAGAAGATGCTGGTCTATATGCCAAATCCTTCACCCCTACATTTCAGCACACCGCCGCCACAATTCTGCAATGTCCTATGAAATGGGCAAAATCATAACTTTTTGAAAGCTGTCAGACCGGCTTTATACAAGACATATTTCGCAGCACACGCCCAGATGTTTAGGTACGACGGCCACAGTGGATTCAGGCCAGCGGCGGCAAATGACCTCTTCGAATCCTTCTTTCCACGAATTGCCACAAGGACAATGTTAAGCACTAACGGCTCAGGGAAGGGAAGAGCTCGCCCGCTGGCCACGGCGGCGGCACCGCCGGGGCACAGCCTATCTGCCTTCCCACTTCTGACGGACGGCTGGGGTTGTGGAGGCGGGAGGCAAAGGCGGGATGGGACTCCTGAGCGGCTGGCAGCTGTCCGGCCGGCGCGTCGAACAAGAGGAATCAGGAGGACGGCTGCAAGAGATGGCTTCCAAGAACGAATCAACACGGTTTTTAAAATCGCCGCCAAGAGTTCATGTTTTGGACCACAACGGAGAGGTGTGAGCTAGGATCCCGTGGTGAGTTCGGCATATATCTTGGTCAATCATACCTATCGGTCATTCCTTTAGTGAACTTTCAGAACTGTTCAGTGGCGATATTCAGAAGGCCACATCACTTAGGTCTATTGCATCTTTTAACCGAATTCCACGATATGCTCTGAACTGTTTTGAATTGACCTGTTAACCCAGGAGACACACGTTCAAATAAAATCGCGTTCTATTTAATCTCCGTATTTTCTCTGGAACAGATTTGGCTAAATGTTTATCGTCGCATGCAATGGCGCCATCACGCGATACTTCGCTGCCCGAGCAAGACGGCAAAGTCCCCACGAGCATCTTTTCCCAGCAGCGAACGACAACACAATCGCGGAGCACACAAATGCCGAGCAGAGACCGGCACCGCACGGCCGGAACGCGAGCGCAGCTGGCGGCACGGTCGGCGGCCGGCCGGGCTCCGGCCCAGAATAGCCGGCCGCCCGCCAGGTGGGGCTTCTCCGCGCTGGCCAGCCGCGCGGCGTCAGACGGCCGTAATGACGCCGGTGGACGTCATCGGCCGCGTCAATAGCCGGCGTAGCCGAACGGCCGGACATAGCGCCGCCGCCGCCGGCACCCACGCGATCTGCCCGTCCCAGGGACGGCACGAACTTATAGGCTCCTCTCGGGCAGCGTCGTTCGTCTCGGGTCTTGACACGCACTGCCTCCTCACGTAAGACGTCGCTCCGTCGGTGGTGACTTAGCTCAAGCGCTGTCTCTTCCTCACAGTCCTAGTCTAGCGTACACTTGTTTGTATGTGATACGATCGGGCCGCGCACCAGTGATGCCGGGATAGATGATGTGATAATATCGTCTGGTAGTGCATGCCATGTACACAGGGATAAAAATATCGTATCAGCATACCATCGGACAATGTGCCACAATCTGCGTCTAACCGCATTTCTGTAAATTTGCCTCAATGTGCACCGAAAATGCTGTTTCGGTTATGTGCTGATAACACCGTCTGGTGGGGTGCTGGTCCGCTTGTGTGCTGATAACATCCGCTGGCCGTGTACTGGTACCACCATCTGCACGTAAGCCGTCACCACTGTCTCGCAGCTGCCGGCAGCACCGTATGGTCGTGAGACGGTGCCGCCACCTGGTCGCGGGACGGCAACACTGTCCTGCCGTGGGCCGGGAACAGCGGCGGACTCGGCGTCGTCCTGTCGGCCGCGCCGGTAGCCGCCGCCGCGGGTATTTTCGCCAGTCCTGTGCGTCATTACGGCGCGCTGCCAGTCCATAAAGAGCCCGCCGGAACGCTCTGACGCCGCGCCGACCCCGCTCCTCGCACTCTGATTAAAAATCCCCCGCCCCGCTGACGTCAGAGGCTTCGTCCGTCCCGGCGGCGGCTGCGGCGGTGGGCTCTGCCACGCCCGATCGTCTGTCAAAGATATGGAGTCACGCGGGGTAGCCCGCGTCCTGATCGATACCCAGCTAAGCAGCCGGGGCGAATCGGGATTGCGTGTAAAATACAAGAAAACAGCGTTATTTCTGATACCCAAATATAGCTCGCCACTCCGCGTTGGGTATTTCATTTACTGTTACCTCCACGGCATTCCAGGTGGCAATGACATCACAGTCCATGGCTGGCGATCCCTGGGAATTGGGGAGGGTCTGGGTCCCACAATATTCAAGGATTCTGACACTAGGCCTATGGCAACGAGTGAAAAGAAACGGTCTGAAATCCCATGTGGATCCCCCACCCCCACCAATAATTTTCGGAAATCTCCAGCCACGCATCACACATGAGGCTATCAACACCACTGACCTGTGGACATGAAATACGGGATACGGAACCGGCCGGCCAGGACGCGCTCTCGCAGAGCCTGCACCGTGTTGCCCTCGAAAGGCAGAGCGCCGCACACCAGCACGTACAGCACGACCCCGAGACTCTGCCGAGCACAGGGAGAATACGTCAGGCCGTATGCAATAACCCCTGGACTCTGCCGGGCACAGGGAGAGCATGTCAGGCCGTATACAGTAACCCCAAACTCTGCCGGGCACAGAGAGAACATGCCAGGCCGTAAACAATAATTCCTAGACTCTGCCGGACACAGGGAGATGTCAGGCCGTATACAGTAACCCCAAACTTTGCTGGGCACAGGGACAACATGCCAGGCCGTATACAATAACCCCTGGACTCTGTCAGGCACAGAGAGAACATTAGCACGTGCAAACAGGCCCCGAGACTGTCCGGGAAATGGGAGAACATGACAGCACGTACAGTACAACGTCCAGGACCCTGCCGGAGAGACAGAGCACATCAGCGCATGCCGCATGACCCCGAGACTCGCCGGAATGGAAGAGAAGGATCATGTCCATAAATGGAAAACACACACACGAGGCGCTCTGCTAGAGAGAACACTTCAGTCAGTGAAGAGCACGCTGTCGACTCTGCCCGAGACAGCACATATCCCACAAAGAACACACGGGCTCTGCCCGAGACAGCACATAATCACATGAAGAACGCAATCGACTGAAGGAGCCACGCCAGCTGTTTTCCACGCTAAAGCAAGAAACTGCGCTTTTAAGTGAGTTCATCAAGTGTGAACACGTTTACTATTACACAGAGGATCTTATTATGTCAGCCGCTGAAGCTGCTTGAAAGCTCAAGCTATCTGCCGATCACCCCAATGACAAAAACGCTGTAAATCAAGAGAAATAGTCATCTACTACGCATATATATATATATATATATATATATATATATATATATATATATATGTTTAAATAAATAGCAATATCACATCTGCCGAAGGACGTGAACATGACGCGACAAGACATGATACCATAACAGAAGGAAGCAGCATTTTCCGCCCGCAGCTCACCCAGATGTCGATCTCGGGGCCGGTGTAGACCTTGCCCTCGAACACCTCCGGCGCGGCGTACGGCGGCGAGCCGCACCAGGTCGTCAGCGCGCCATCCTGCTGGAAGAACGTGCTGAAGCCCCAGTCCGCGATCTTGATCTGGCCGCCGGCGTCAATCAGAAGGTTCTCCACCTGCCGACGTCGGGGCAACGGTCGCAGGAGTGTTCAACCGTCGTCACTGAAGTTCTTGTTCAGCGCTGTTCATGGGCCGTAGCCATAGCCAACCCCGGAATGGCGTCCACCTGTCGTTGTCTGCACTCATTCATATAACATTATAACGGCGTTGATGCCACAGACATTTGAAGGGAGTGGTACAGCCCGATTTTGCTGATTCTTTTCTTGTGATGTCAGTGGCTGAACGTTAAAAACTCATCTGGTGCCATTATGCACCCTGACAACAACCGTCACCCCGTCCTGTTCTTACAAAAGCTGAAAGACCACACACAGGCCGCTCACACACGTCCGTTCGCCAGTTCCGATCGCTTATCGCGGCGAAACCGGATGGCGGGGGGGGGACGTTCTCCGTCTTTCAGGCTCTAACGGTGCGTGTCAGTTCCAGCGAACACTGGGTGTATCCCCCGGTCCACGATGAGTTGGAATGTCGCTGTTCCGCTGTGAGTTGAGTGCTGGACTGCGTCGTGAGTGGGTGCTCTGGGATTCGTTAGCAGTGTTCGCCAATCTGTGACTGGGCGGAAGTGTTGGCCTGTTTAATGAGCTGGGAATGTTTGCTTGGTTTTTGAGTGTACGGGATTATGAAACCATTCTGCCATAGTTAAGAACTCTTGGGACGCTTTGGAAGTCTGTCAGAGTTTGTTGACGCTCTGTAGACAGGAGCAATAAGAGGAAGTAACTTTCCCTTTTTTCACTCCCGCCATCCCACTTGCACTTACTCTTTCAGTAAAGTGGCATGCTTTCAACTGGTTGGTTGGGCTAGGTGGATGTCGGACAGCCTGTGTGTTTACTGAGTGTCGTGTCCTTGTTCTGTATATGCATGTATGTATGCATATGTAATGTACGTGTTCTGATCACTTCCCGGCTGTTCTTACTGACACAGGTGGCCAGTACATGACTCAACTGGCCAACAGCGAGCTTGATTTCTTTCGTTAACTGCGTTTGTTGCAGTAAGGAGACAGCAGACGCAGATCAGTTCTCGCACTTCCCTCGCACTATCCGTCCCATTATTTCCATGTTCTTCGGATGAGTAGAAATAAGAAAGGTGATCGCAAGCTAGACAACGATCTGGATATAGCATTACTCAGTGAATTGGTGGGAGCATTACAGTGTTCTCCGAGTGGGTAGATGTAGTCCAATCCTGTCAATAAGTGGAAGCAGTTCAGTCCTCCGTCGGTAAGTAGGCATTATCTAGAACTTTGTGAGCGGCGTGAAATGTTCCATAACCGACTGAAACGAAAAGATCTCAGTGCTCCATTAGAACAAGGGTGTGCGCCTTTGGCCTGTGATCAGCGACCCCACAAAAAACGGTGGCACAGTGAAAGCCGTTGGTCTCCAGGATCACATCCCGGAGATTATCCGTTCTTTACGAATAGGTAAAAGCTCATCATAACTGGATATTGTCATTGTCCTTGCGTTCGGATCACGACGTACATACATGTTCCACCAATGAGGACCTGAGGTCGCGATGTACGCGTTCGATGAGCTTCGTCTGTTCCTTAAGCATCCCAGGCTCAATTCTCCGCCGCGATCTCCGGCTGAGACCACGGAGGACGCGGTCCGCGAGTGACGACTGGCCGTACCTTGAGATCCCTGTGGACGATGCCGCGTAGATGGCAGTAGTCCATGGCCGAGACAATCTGAGAGAATTTCTTCCTCGCCTCGTCTTCTCTCAGCCGGCCATGCTGGGCGATGCACTCTGGAAGGAGCGACACGGCGCGTAGTATGGAGGGAAGACACTAGTACGACTTGGGGATTTCAACGGCGTTCTCCCTGAGTATCGTTCCAGTTAATACGTTCTCTGGTGGCAGAACAGCACGACACAACACAACACTCATCAGTCTGTCTGTCTGAAAGTCAATTGGTGAGGGCAACTGACAAGATCACTGTGCATTGTACAACATGCAAAGTCGAAGAATGTCACTGCCCCTCCAAAGCTCTGGATTCGGTATCTCTCTTCTCCAGTTGCAGGTCTGCAATACGTACAATTGTGCAACCCAAAAACGCCACTGCACGATACAGGGTGCCTGCATAAATCCCAGACGTAGGCTGATTCAGCACTCTGATATGTCTGAAAATGCTTATGTGACAAGGTCAGACGAGCTTATCCCGGTACATATGCACAACTACAGCTACGGAAACCCACTCCACAAGATCCAGGCGCTTTTAATAAACGGTTAGTGTCCCTCGATAGCTGTAAACCACTGCATTTTACGCTGTTTCAAAAGCTGACGGATTTTCCAGAACCAACCTGAGGCTGTGAGGGTTTCCCACATGAGATGTTCAACGCAAACAAGTTAGATGTTGGTTCAATGTGACACCACAATGCCTCTTGCGAATGTATAAGCGTTATTAAAAGTCTTCGCCATGCATTTTATGAGCAAGTGGTTGCCACACATTTCAAAGCTCTCTAAAATCTCTACAATTCTTAAAAACAAAACCCACAACACGTTAGGTAAGGGGAACATCTCGTGTACATTTTGACTGAATGATTGTTTTTAGGCTATGAGTAGGGAAACGTAACTGCAAAGACTCGCTGTTCAGATTGTAAGAGGCATGAAGGTCAGTTATGCAGACAGACTTCTTCTCGGAAGTTCTGACCAGCGGAAGCAGACGCGTCTTTCTCTTCACTGGGCGGAAATTCTTCGACTCACGTCATCCCCAAAGAAATGCATCGGCATCAACCATGGCATGTTAAATCCATTATTCATCGCTATAGCACTGCATTAACAAGTGTCTTCCAAAGCTATGTAACGGGTGGGGAGGTTCGTAGCTATGCTGTTGAGTTCGTAGCTCTGCTGAAGGTGAACAAATAGACAAAGCGTCTTCAAATGAGTCTCAGAGGAAGGCGGTTAAAAATGCATAAAAGAAATGTGTTGGGAGTATATGGAAGATTCTTGGGTCTCCTGGGTCGTTTTGAAGGCATGTCGCGCTGGGGCGGAAGGCCATTGCATAATTTCGAGAAATGATGCAATGTTTTTGGAGATGGGGGCACATGGTTGCACTTGATTCCACTTCTGGGGGGAATCGATTCCGAATCTGAGTCATGACTTGCTGAATCCATTCTGATTCTGACTCGACGCGATTTTCCAAAACCGAATCGATCCTGATTCCGACTGAAAATAAGATGAGTCGATTCCGGCAGCGACTGAGCTAAGATCCATTAGACTGGATTAAGCTACTGCAATCGACTCCAATTCCGATTCCGTAGAGATCCTCTACGCCATCCAGCATTATCAGTGGAATCGATTCTGATTCTGACTGGGCGGAAAGGAATCGATTCCGGAATCGATTCTGATTCGGATGAAACCAGTCACAAGTCTTTGTTACTTGATATTAAGTAAAGCAAAATACAGAATACAGGCAGAACCGAAAACATGGTCAAGACTCTTCATATGCAATAATGACCCGTCGTATTACTAATAATATTTTAACCCGTCCCCGACTGGGGGGGGGGCAGTTGAGTGCCCCCCTGAGGTTTTTTTGTGATTGCAAGAGAACCAACAAACACAGAGTCACGAAACTTTGTGTACCTTTTGCTCCATCAATTTTACATCTTGTGTTAAAATTTTGACCTCAAGTCATGTCAAGGTGCCTGACCTAGGTCAGGTCAAACAGACCTATGTCAAAAAAAGTTTAGCGTCCTCTAACTTTTTCGCAAAACAAGATATCTCAGTAATACTTTCAGGGATTAGTGATTGTGATAGATGCAACAAATCTGCTATCTCAGATTTTTCGGAGTTTTCCAGGTCATTGACCTAAGGTCAAGCCCATTTTTAAGACATATCGTCGTTTTTTCGGAAATTGACGGAATATTTCATAACATTTTAGTGTGGAATCAAGCAGACATCTAGTTGCCGTCATTGGGCAAAGTATCAACGACTTCCAGTCATTGACCTGAGGTCAGGTCACGAATAAATGCAGTGAGCCAAAATGTACCACCGTCAAAATCGACGATGACTTACTCAGAATGGGAAGAAAATGCCAGAACTAGCTTGCACAGACGTAAGTACAAACAGGAACCTCAAAAAGTTTGAAAAATAGCGTATTTTGGAAATAAACAGGCTCTCGCGAATAAAGCTCCGCCAACTTTGTAGATTGGTAACTAATTAATTTTTCTGAAATTAAAGCATGAAAAACCATCACAAGAATCACTAAGATCAACAAAATATACATAGATAGGCTTTTTTCCGAAAATAAAGGGACGCTAAAATTAGTTCCCGTCAATTTGGTACCGCATACGGCAGCGGCGCACACCGACAGCTGGTGGGAGAATTGCCGTGTCTTTAACTCAACGTTTCGGCGTATATATTGAACAAATCTGGGGAAATTAGACGTGTATCGGCATCCGCGGACCTTTACTTGTGCGCTGGTGCCTTTACCTAGACGTTATTAGTCACAGCCCTTGAGATTCAGGCCATTTCTCGGTTTCATGCAATCGGCTATGAGAAAACATATATAGGGCGTAAACTGCTTACATATTATATAAAACTAAAAATGAGACCAGTTTCGAGCTCTACTCGTCACAAGCTTTCCAACGGTATGCTTATTTTTATCCTGCGACCAACCGTTCGTGAGTTAGAGGGGGGCGGCCAACTGCCCCCCCCCCCAGTCGCCGATGTTCGAAACGGACCGACGGTCGTGCGCGGGTTAAACATGCCCAGGTCCATAATCCTAAAAAATAACAATAGTGTTCGTTTGATTTCTCGTCGCATACGTCCCAGTATATTTCGCTCGAGAAAATATAAATTCCCGATGTTCGCATACTCACCAAAAATGTCTCCTTGGCTAGCATATTCTGACACAATGTACAGCATGTTCTGAGTCTCCATAACCTGGGAAAGCAGAGACAAGACGTTGAAGTGCGCGTAAAACAGCACAAAACACAAACACAAAATCACAAGAACACAAAATCTGCAAACAAAAAACTGAGCACAAAAAAGATTCGCGAATTCAAAACTGGTGCAAACCACTGTCGTTATTCGCTCCATGGAATAAGAGGACTTGATTAAAACGTGTGACGATGACACTCTTTTCATCGCATATGCGTGATATTTACACGATGCATTCGAAATTCGTCATCGGTACATGACCCAGATGTTGAATGACAAATAATATGTCTGCACGTTGAAGGAGAGTCTTAAACATACGTTGCTGGACGTTTAGGACGCAGTTTTGCGCGCAGAGAGCAAAACTGTATCACACATGCTAGTTCATTTTGTGCTCAAGCAACCAAAACTTTGAGATTAATTTACACACCACAAATTTGCATGAATGCCAGGTAGTCTGCCCAAACCGCAGATGGTTTTTTGCTTCATGTTTCTCAAATTAGGAGAGAATGCTACCTCGCGACGGACTCAGTGTCGCCAAGTACGTATACACGGCACTGAATATTGTTCCCAGGCCAAGGAGATAACATAATATCTTGGAACTTCCAGAGTCTAGTCGGGTTTTTTTCATTTTCTCCTGCCTCTATTCTAAACTTCCGATAAGTTGGCGGACAGGCTGAATTGCACCATTTGAATGTCAAGACATTTCGAACTCCGGCAACAAAGAACGTCAAGCCGCATGCCGAACGGCGCTGTCCTGTTTTTCTGACACTGGACGTTGCAGTGCACGAAATAATGGGACGTGGTTGGTCGATTGCAGGGGAACTCACCCTCAAACGGCCGTAGCAATCCCCGTCAAGTCCGCATTTCCCATCTCATGGCTTGTCCCTATTTACCAGCCAGGGGAAAATAGCGGCTCCCAAGCACGAACCACACGTCACGCCAGCACGCGAAGCGTAATACGCCCGGTAAGTGCCCTATTCTTGGCGCCTTCTGTTGGTGCTCCAGCCGGCAGCGTCAGCCGGACACGTTTCCAGGCGCCCGCGCCGCCTGACGGAGGGGTGCTCCGTCGGCACCGCCAACTGGACATGCCTGCTCAACTGGACAGATTCTGAACTCTGACGGCCCGGTGCTGTTGTTGTTGGCAGCGGGCTCGGGCTCGAATCGCTGCCGCCCACCGCAGGCAGACGCCCAATAGATGTGGAGTCACGGCCACGGTCAGCCGATCGACGGTCGGGGTCAGCCCGGCCGACGCGCCAGGCCGACAGTCAGCGGCCCGGGCGGATAGTCCACGGACCGGGGGATAGTCCATGGACCGGGAGCCAGAAACTGAAGACTAGCGTATTGATATTCTGCCGGCAAAGACGTCAGCAAAGTCGCATACACAGGCCGGGAGGACACTTCCACAGGCCGGAAAACTCCGTCCAAAGACCAAGAAAACACGTCAACAGGCCGAAAAACAATTCCACAGGATCAGAAAAGCCGTCCGCAGGCCGGGAAGACGTGCCGATAAGCGGAGCCGGAACTCGACAGGCCGGCATGCCGACATTCCGGCAGGTTGCTCGGCCCACGCCTCTGCTACGTCACTGACTGGTTTCGACGATAACACACATCAGCTGGGAGAAATCGGGGCGTCCTGTCTGCTGGACGTACGTTGGCCGGCCATCTTCGTCGTGCAGATACAATCGTTATCGGATCTGTCAGTGCGACGCGTGAAAACTGAGACAATGCAGACGACTGCAGGCAGCTGGTAACGTTTCTGCTGGCTGCCGTATTGTCCACGGACTGTACAGCCAGACGGCTAGCCAGGTCAATTTAGCTGGTGGGACTTGTCTGAATGGTTCTGTGTATGGGGGTGAAACTGCAACCTATCCTTCTCTGGGATTTCAGATGCTCCCAGTCGGTAATCATAGATTCAGTACACTTCATTTCGGGTAATTTCACCCTGGTTTGATCCTTTCGGGTGGCCTAACGCGATAGGTCCAATGTCGGTCACGTAAAAGCATCATCACACTGTCGCTGTTCACGATTTCACTCTGGAGCTTTTAGTAGACCTTAAGGAATGGACAGTCTGAGTAAAACCATCCTTTAAGAAGAAACGTTAATCTGCGACTCATCAGCCTTAACGACATCGACACTTTTCGCGAAAACGCTCTTGGTGAAATTTCGCCGACAAAGGCCAGCCACAGAACACTCTGCCCCCACCTAGAAATGACCTTTTAACGGTTGAACTGGGAAATCTCCATCGATCGCATATGACGTGCGTCACGCGTCCGTCGATTTTCGCCGGCTAATCCATACATCGTCTGGTGGACCGAAGACCCTTGCCGGCCTCGCGCCAGCGTGAAGGCGGCGTGCGTGCGCGCACGGTTCGCACGTGCGGCGCGTACGTCGGCGTTCGTACAGACCGCGGCGCCGCTGCAGCCGGGCGGCCGACCGACAAAGGTCAAGACGGCCGGTCTATTTCGGGCGGTCGGTACCGATTGCGAGCCGGCCGGCGGTCGGTGTCGGCGCCGCAGGCGGTATTCTGGGACCGTTCCGTTTTGTACCGCGCAGACAGGGCACGGCAAGGCACAGTCTGACCGGACCCGACCGTACCGTTCTGCACTGGACCAGACTAGACTGGACTGGACTGGACTGGACTGGAGCGGACCGGACCAGACCGGACCGGACCGGACCGGACCGGACTGAACTGGACTGGACTGGACTGGACTGGATTGGACTGGACTGGACTGGACTGGACTGGACCGGACCGGACCGGACCGGACCGGACCGGACCGGACCGGACCGGACCGGACCGGACCGGACCAGACCAGACCAGACCAGACCGGACTGAACTGGACTGGACTGGAATGGACTGGACTAGAATGGACTGGACTGGACTGGACTGGACTGAACGTACACCGGACCGGACAACACGCTGACTAGCCAGCAGACCAGAGTTCCGTTCCGAGGCAGGCGAATAATGCCAGCGATCCGCGGCGACCGCGTCATGCGATGGGGAATGCGCGCAAAAGGTCGGATTGGTCACACCAATCGCCGCTTTGTGAATCAGGACAGGGCGACGTCTGACCACCCGACGGTACTGCACATTTCGCGTTGTTAAGGCCACGCACGCCCCGCCAAGACCACGACGAAGCTTCCTAGCAATTGTCGTACAATCTTTTTCCAATGCCGTGTTTTTGAAGAGGATATCACCCGATTCCGCACCTCGAATACCTTACCTAAGACTCCCTCACGGCAAACCAACGCACTGCGTCTCCAGTATCGCAACAAGTCCATTTTTCTCCTTTGCTCCCCGGCGATTTTCTGCGCATCGCTAACCGGGCCCAAACAAATATCCGGAAGCATTACAACACCTGGTGGCACGAAGCTCTCGTTATCGTCGCACCGTGAATCTGCATATCTCCCCAACCGAGAGCTATACATAGAATTTTCACCCCATCCTTCACGCCCAACGACTGATTCCTCGAAAACCAGGACCAGTCATGCCTCTTACAACCGCTGTCGACACTAACAGATCAGACGGTCCCCGAATACGTCAATGTAATTCTGCTTTCTGCTTAAATTAGTGGTACGGCCGCGGATGACGGCAATGCAAAAATACTCGTTTCCTGATCGCTGTCAAGATTAACGGGCCATGAAAACACGATAATAAAACGAGAGGCTTTTATCGATAAACTGGCGTAATACGATATTTTTCGTCAAGGGAATATTGTTTGGAGGGCTCACGAACATAGTTTGTTCTCATGAACATCCAGTGATTACCCTTGCCAAGCCAAACTGACGTTCGGGGGTTGACAGAAACAATAACTGACCTGTTTTTGATAAATGATCATATAAATAAGTGGAGAAGAAAAATGCACGTCACTCCAAATGAGCGAAAAAATGGAACGCTAACTACACCATCCAGAACTAATCAAGGAAAACAGTCTGGAGCACAGGTTACGGATTTGGCCAAAGCGCCTGCGCCTAGTTACTAAAATCTGTCCCGTATGCATGAACTGTAGAAATCCCTACCAAGAAAAAAATGGGAACACCTTTCAACACAACAACAAAGCAAAATCAACTCATAAAATGCGGCCAACGGGTCGCACCGCTTTGTTTTAATCGCTTCATTTATTAGACCACTCGCAGCCACTGCTTGCCGAAATGCGTAATCCAGAGCAAGCGTATCTTTTCCCTGACATTCTACCGACCATTTTCCGATTTTGCTCTTTCGTAAAACCGGTTTCCTAATGAACGTCTAACCCACGGACAATGAATTTCCACCGGGCGCGCATACGTCAACGTCGCCGCCGCTGCGGCCGTCCAGTCCGGCGCCATCTCCGTGTTCATCGCCGCCACGGCGGACAAAGAGGCCTCATCTGACACCCGACAGCCACACCGGGGCCGCATCCTACACCCAACAGACCTCTGCCATCAGGACCATCGTTCGCAGCTCGCTTGACGGCGCGTCAATGGCCTCTGTTGCTGCGCTGAGCCGGCCATACCAACGGAAGGGACACCCTGCATTCTGTCGCCGTCCGGCATCATGTGACCATCGCGACCAGCTCCTCTCCGCGCCGTGCCACGCAATGGCCCGCCGCTCGTGCAACATCACGGGAGCAACCGACCAGAGGCTCTTGGACAACCAAGGGAGGTAAATGCGAACACGGATTGTGCAGCATTGCGAGAAAGCGCAGCGCAGCCGCGCAGCAGACGCCCGCCCTGCATTCAGAGCAACAGCAGCCACACAAACCGGTAAGGCGTATCTGGCAGCCGATCTATTTCAGGCCTGACAACAAAGGGCCGCCAGACAGCTTCAAGCTCGGCTTACCTGATTCAAGCTGCTTACCTGATACAGCTTTATGATGTTTGGATGACTAACGCGTTTCATTATTTCTACCTCCCGGTACACCTTCTTTAGGTTGTCTGGACTTAAGCTCTTTTTGTCGATTATTTTTATCGCCACCTGAAAAGCAAGAAAACGTTTCAAGTCAATAGTCTGCAACATAAAACAATTGTAAAAAGAGGAGCTTTTGTCAAATATGGTCGCCTGGCAGATAAAGAACTGGACAAATGAGTCCAGTGCGTGGTAGGCACTGGGTTCGAGTCCCAGGACCGCAGCCGTATTTGGTCCGAGACCAAAAATGGCCAGCCGGTTACGGCGTGGCCATGTGAAGTTGCATGACGCGATAACGATCCTCTGGCACCACATGGTTCAGCGCCTGGATAAAAACTATCTATCTTTGGAGATACCTGAGTGGCAGGGTCAGGGTCTGGCAAAGACTATATTTAGCATCGCTTCTGGCCCGAACGCTACCTACTCTAAAAAATTGCTCTCGCAGACTCATCGGGTTTAAATAGGATTTTACACCATTACAAGCACTAGTCAGTCAAGCCCATGTCCGCCTGAATATGTAACCGAGTCTCCCATTTCCTACGAATCTAATGTACTGATCTGTTAATATTTGTAACGAACGGTGACCTTTAAGACTAAAGCCGCTTCGAGCTGTCTCCAAAAGTCAGGTGAACTGATCCCGATGAGTCGCAAATGATTCCTGAGAGGCCAGGGTGGGGGGGGGGGGGAGCTGGAGAGAGGGCGCAGCGAATATAACTGGTCTTGTACATCGTCACAGAACTTAGTGCGCCATTTAATATCCGAACATGACCACTTCCAGTCAACACGCATTCCTCGCGGCATTACAGAGCTGCCAGGCGACCGTAAAGCGCGTGGCATGGTCTATGGAGCAGTAAGTTCCTGTCTGGTCACAGCCGCCACTGTCTGCTAACCAATTTGTTGTTGGTGTGCATTGTAAATACCATTGCTAAACTTAAGTCACTAAGGCCGTCTACATGGCAAACTAAACGGCCGCTGCATATGAATCGGATCGGTTCTTGGCCAACGTTTGTCATACAGTGCAAAAGCGATTTTTTGAAGGATATATTTTCGGATGGTGCCCACATAACGCTGACTAGGACCGTATACCGACTAGGACCAAAACTGTTAACGTCACCAAATTTGAGCTGATCACGCTCGGCTCCAGACCAAATCTGCGCTGTCTTCCACCCGTCAGAATTTCTTGCCGGGGAACATGTCTGACTCCCAGTGCCGAGGTGAAAAATATAGGTCTTATTTTCGACCAACGTCTGTCATGGGCCAAGCATGTTCGGGCCGCCCCGCGCAAGTGCTGCAGTACCCCCACAGCCCTATCCCACCTCCGTCACTACCTTCCTCGCGACATCCTACCCGAAATAGTCACCGCCCTGGTGGTCTCGCACATCCGTTACTGTCTGGTGGTGTACAGCAACGGCACTACCAAAAATCTTGACACCATCCAAAAGATTTTGAATTCTGCGTCCCGTGTCATCTCGGGCAAGCGCAAATTCGACCACGTGTCGGGTCTGCGGGACACCCTGGCGTGGCTTGACTCATCTCAGCTCTTCCAGTACCAGTCCCTTTGCCTTCTTGACAAAATCCTAACCGCTGGTCAACCCGAGTGCATCGCCCGTACGATCTGCGCAAACCGAGGCCACCCTGACCACGTCCGTCCCACAGGACAGGACGGTCTGTTACACGTGCCTAGTATCCACAATAAGGCGGGGAAGCGTCGCTTTGTGCACAGGACTCCGAGTCAGATGAATGCACTACCATCATACATTCGTGATCTGAGTGGTGCGCCTTTCAGGCAGAAACTAAAGACACATCTGCGCGCTGCCCGCGATCACCATTAAGCCCCTCTATCGGCGGTGGCATCATGCTCGCTTTTATATTTGTATTTACTGTATACTGTGTGTCTGTTTTTATCCTACATGTTCATATCCGCATTTTATTGACGTGAGGGCCATAATAGCCAAATGTACTCTGCATGGCTTTTTAATAAAGTACTACTACTACTACTACTACTACTACTACTACTACTACTACTACTACTACATACCGTCAGTGACGCATGTCCGTACCTTGCATTTGGTGCCCCAAGGTTTAATCTCCAAAACCTTTAAATGAAGCATTCCCCGGTTGCACGTGTACCATGAAGAATCAGTGGACCAACCTCTGGATGAGATCCGTCACAGCGACAGAAGGCGCCGGAAATACACTAATCGTCAGTACCAACACAATACCGACGGCAGGGTCAGGGCAGCTTAAATCCTTCGCACTAGGACCTCTCACGAGTACCAGATCAAAGACACTACCTGATCATTACGGTAAGACGGTGTTTTGCAACGTCTGATCTTCGTGCTCAAAAGTTTTATTTGGCAAGCTGTTCGGACACGTCATCAGATAGGTTTCTCGAGGCGCTACAACATATCACCCGCAAACCATGAATTCCGCCACGGGAAAGTGTGGCGAATAAACAATATCCATCCGAAACACTCTGACTGTGAGAACCAAACGAGATGAATGGCCCCAAACCAATGCAAAACCCAGATTCTTGTGGGGTGGCACTAAACTGGGACGACTGTGGTTAAACCTGTCCCTTGAAACACCGCTCGAATATATCAAAAAGTTGGGCCCAACGACTGTTGCTAACAGCGACACAAGGTCCAAGTCTGTCATGGTTGATGGGCTAGCGCAGTTGGCGAACCGGAGGGAGGACCAAAGGAGGAGTGGGGTTGCGGGCATGCTGACAGACGCGCCGGCCCCAGGACGGAGACATCGTTGTGGCGTTTTCCTGGAACTCCCACGAACGTGTGATGTGTGACGTCAAGCTACGCGCTACTGAATCGCGCCGCCGAGTACCACGCGTCCGGCACATTCTCTTGCGTCCTACACAAATCGAGCTTTTCAGAGTTACGATCAACAACTACGCACACGTGATGATGGGACGCCTGGAAAGACAATGTTTCCCTTTCTTCACAACAATGAACGAGACGTTTTCCGTGATTTAATTTCCTACTTTGCAACAACTCCGGCTGTTCTCCTGCATGGATTGCAGATCTCGTTAAGTATATTTATTCGTATTTCTTATTCAAACTCGAAGCGAGAACGGAGTTTCGTATCATCAGGAAGGCAAAACATCCCATAAGAAAAAAACCGACTTCTGTTAAAAATTAACCTAAGCGAGCTCTTAATGTGCACGTTAAGAGCCCGCCCGTCCTCTGTTAATGAGTACATCAGGACATGCCCTGCCAGGTTTCCCAAACCTTCTGAAGCTGGCCAAGAAATTGTAAAAATATCATTTTAAATGTACCACCAGCCCCGCGTCCTGCCGAGGGTCGACGGAGCGGTCTGGCTCGTTTCAGGGACGTCCTGAAGCCGATGTTGGTTTCCACTGCTGCGCGGGGTGCAGGGATTGTCCCGCGACGGCCGCCGCCCCCCCCCCCCTCCCGGCAACAGCACTATCACGGGGCGGGCGACGGGTCGGCCGCAGCCTCTGTTGGCAGACATTCACGTGGCGCCCGTCCGACGGCCAATATTGACGGTCGGATGACGTCAGCGCGGCTCGTGCGTCAGCGGCGGTCGTTGGCGGCCGCGCTCTCGCAGGGTCACCGCCAGGCGGCGCTTCCCCACCGCCGGCCAGGGCCGCGGCGGCGGCCGGCGGGCTCGCAGCTCGTGTTTTGAAGCCTGCCGCGGCCTCTTCCGTCGCGCCCGCCGACGGGGCGGGACGGCGCCCCGGCGTGGTCTCACTCGAGGATTGTATTTGTAACGGCTTACGGCAAAATGTCCCCAGCGGTGGGCTGCCAGAGGAACAGAGCTGGAGCACGGCCATTGTAGGAGGGGGACTGGAGAGATTTCAGCCACTGGAGGGTTTCCAGACTTCCTCTTCGCACCCCACGATATTTTGGGATGAAAATGTAGATCGAGTTTACGGATGTGCAAATCTTTATCTGGTATTCTTCGAACACTTTGTCATACACCGTGAGTTTCGTTTTGGCGGTTATTTGGTATGAAATCCCGGTAGTGCTCCTAAAGCAAAAAGAATGTGCGGTAGGGAGAGTTGCTTTCACTCCAGAAAACTCCGCACTGGCGCTAGGGGTTTGTATGAAACAAAACAACGTAAAAAAGCTTCCCAAACTACACATTCCAGAAACGTTACGCCACCATCGGAGGATGTTGAAAACACTGCAAAATAACAACGGTATGTATAATGGCTTAACATGACATATGGGAAAAAGGGCTTAGTTCCAAGAAGATGTTGTGACACTCTGAACGAAATAACGGGAATACAAAAACGTATGGAAAGTAATGGCGCTGATGACCACAAAACGGAATCTTCATCTAAACCAACGAGCCTATTTTAAATGACGGTGTACAGCGTTTCATCCTGAACGTTTGCTCATGAACTACAAAGGATAAACCACAAAATCGGGGTCAAAATCGGCATCAACTGACCTTTTACTTCGGACCGGTGCTTGGTCTGAAACCTGTTGCAACGATTGCTGTAACTGTTATCAGCGATATTTTATTGACATCTCATCCTGTTCATGAAATCCGTACTTGGAGCTGGAATTCAATCCATCGCTTTCGACTTGTTACATAAGACCCACAGACTCTGCCGCCCCCTGCCCAGACTCGCGATCGACCCACTTTCCGACGCTCCGAGACTCGCCCGTTCAAGTGCTCAACAACTCAACCGCTCAGCACTGACCGGCCGCTCATCCGCTCGACTAGCCTGACGCCATCATCCAATGGACATTTGCTTCTGCCCAGTCACTCATTCACTCAGCACCAGCATTTCAGCCGTTCGGCTGCTGAGCCACTCGGCCTATGAGCCATTCGGCCGCTGAGCCGCTCGGCCGCTGAGCCACTCAGCGGCTCAGCAGTTAGCCGCCCCACCGGTCGCCAATGAGGGCGTCGATGCGTCAATGACGGTCGGCGCGTCGGACGGCAATGACGTCACATCATCAGCCGTGGCCCGGCGATGACGCAACGGGCGGCGGCAGGCGGCCTCTGAGGTCAGGCAGACGTGGGCACGAAGGCGGCGCGGGCGGCGGCGGAAGTCGTCCGAGTTCAAGCACCGCTGTAATGTATTCTAGGCGCAGCGGCACGGCGCCCCGCCAATGGATGTTCATATTGCTGCCAACAAAGCCAAAGTGGCGGCGTATTGTATTCCGGCAAGGAAGGGGGAGGGGTGGCACCGCCATTTTAAGCCATTTTTTCCCAGGCGACGCGACAGGATTAATGTCCAATTTCGCCAGTTAAAGGGATGATGGGGGAGTGCACAGTGCTCCCCTGACCTGCCCCCGTTTCACCACCTATGAACACAACACGCCGCGCGTGGAAGTTCCGTTCTGTCTCAGCCACTGATGAGCACGCCGGCCCTCCGAAACAAGGCGTGTTAATATATCTCGCCATCTACAAGACGTGCTCATGTGATAACCATACTGCTCTGATAGCTCTGAACCTAGGCGTTGTGCGCCAGAGGCCAGGGCGGCCTCGACTGACATACTTGCTGCCATGTCGGGAAATCCTCCCACGCATCCCGCGAGGCGGCGACCCCGGCCACACCATATCTGTCGAGCACTGGGGACGCCGGCGGGCAAGCGAGATCGGCGGCATGTGCGAGGTGGTGATGTCAAGATGCTGCTGCCAACGGGGTTCTGACGCTGACGTGGACTCGCCTCGGGTAAAGCTTCTCTGTTTGCGCTCTGCCAAAATACATTCGTGAAGTGGAAATGGGACCGTAGGGAATGGATAACGGTATGATTTTCAGTCCACAAGGCACCACATGCGTAAGCACTCTATTCGTTTCATTCGGCTCAGCTCCTGGCCTCGTCCCCGGCTCCTGGCCCCGCCCTGAACCGGCGACCGGAGAGAACGGCTGCACGAGCGTCTCCTCGCGAGGTGAGCCCGTAATGGACACCTGACAGCCGCCGGCGGCCTGAACGAGAGACTGGACACATACAGCGGTCTCCGGCCAGACGACGGAACGTCCGCGGTTTCGGCCGTGCAGAGGACGGTACGGCACTGCGGCCTGCTCGCGAGCGTGGTGGTGCTGGGGTGACGAGGGACCCGCAGGCTGGTGCGCCTGTTGACTGTCGCCGGGAACTCGTGACTTTCGTCGTCTTTCATATCCACGCACGGATGCGTCCAGCCGACCGTTCTCAAGATGGAAATGAAAAAACCCTGGGCGGAGGGCTAAGGTGATACAACACCACATCTTTTTTCAAATAATGCACAAATCGGCTGTCGAGCACTGAGCACTTTCTTCCTATACATCACTGTGATCTTGAGGCAAACAACGGCTGCCTGCTGTGCACCTTCTTAACCCGCGCACGACCGTCGGTCCATCTCGAACATCGGCGCCTGGGGGAGCAGTTGACTACCTCCCCCCCCTAACTCACGAACGGTTGGTCGCACGATAAAAATAAGCATACCGCTGGAAAGCCTGTGACCAGTACAGCTCGAAACTGGTCTCATTTTTTAGTTTTAGATAACATGTAAGCCAATTTACGCCCTATATATGTTTTCTCACAGCCGACTGCATGAGACCGAGAAATGGCCTGAATCTCAAGGGCTGTAACTAATAACGCATAGGTAAAGGCACCAGCGCACAAGTAAAGGTCCGCGGATGCCGATACACGTCTAATTTCCCCAGATTTGTTCAATACATACGCCGAAACGTTGAGTTAAAGACACGGTAATTCTCCCGCTAGCTGTCAGTGTGCGCAGCTGCCATATGCGGTACCAAATTGACGGGAACTAATTTTGGCGTTCCTGCATTTTCGCGAAAAAAGACGATCTATGTACATTTTATTGATCTTTGTGAGTTCTTGTGATGGTTTCTCCAGCTGAAATTTTGGAAAAATTGATTAGTTACCAATCTACAAAATTGGCGGAGCTTTATTCGCGACAGCCTGTTTATTTCCAAAATACGCTACTTTTTCAAACTTTTTGAGGTTTCTGGTATTAACTACGTCTGTGCAAGCTAGTTCTGCCATTTTCTACCCATTCTGAGTAATTCATCGTCGATTTTGACAGTGATACATTTTGAACCACTACATTTATTCGTGACCTGACCTCAGGTCAATGGCTGGAAGTCACTGACACTTTGCCCAATGATGGTAACTAGATGTCTGCTTCACTCCACACTAAAAATGTTATGGAATATTCTGTCAATTTCCGAAAAAAACGGCGATATGTCTTAAAAATGGGTCAATATGGACCTTAGGTCAATGACCCGGAAAATTCCGAAAAATCTGAGATAGCAGATTTGTTGCATCTATCACGATCACTAATCCCTGAAAGTATTATTGAGATATCTTGTTTTGCGAAAAAGTCAGAGGGCGCTAAACTTTTTTTGACATAGGTCTGTTTGACCTGACCTAGGTGAGGCACCTGACGTGACCTGAGGTAAAAATTTTGACACGAGATGTAAAATTGACGAAGCAAAAGGTACACAAAGTTTCATGACTGTGTTTGTTGGTTCTCTCGCAATCCCAGAAAAACCTCAGGGGGGGGGGCAGTCAACTGCCGCCCCCCCGTCCGGGACGGGGGGGCGGCAGTTGTCCTTATAATCAGTCATTATAATCCTGTTGATGCCAATATAACTATCCATACTCTCTCTCTCTCTCTCTGCACCTGGACAGCATGCGATTCAGTCGCCCGATCGCGGACATTTCGCGGGTCCACCCTCGGAGCTCCCAGCCGCCCGTGTCCACCGCTGCGCCCACGAAGCGCCGCCCGGCCGTGCCAGCCGCGCGTCGCGCCGGATAAGCATCTCGGCCTGCAGGCGTTGCGTCTGACCGCGGCACGCTGCGCGGTCAGCCGCTCAGGGCGCGCCGGACGTTCCCGGAGCGACCGCCGCGAGGCCGCCGAACGACCTGGAAAGGACAGGCCGGGGGGTCTGGAGACGGGGAACGCAACCGGCCCGTCATCGAATGCTATCCATGGATGCAGCCAGAATGGCACAACGGCACGCACGCGCATCCCCATCGTAGTGAAAAATTTAACATCATACTACGGTGTTGCATGCAACAGCATTCTGACATTTCAGCCGGACAAAATTCCTGCCACTGGCCGGTTAGAACCGGTTAAACCGGCATAAAATGGCATAAAATGGCGGAAATAATTTTACACACGAGATGTTTCCAGCGCAGTACAGTGTTGGCTCACTATCCGAACAAAATTTTTGTTGTCTGCCACTGGCCGGTTAGAACCAGTTAAAATCGGCATGAAATGGCATAAAATGGCAGAAATTATTTTGACACACTAGATGTTTCGAGCACAGTAAATATAACCCTTTGTGGATTTTACTTTTATGAACTCAATATTATGCAGAAAAACTTTAAAATAAGTGGAACATTTTAACGCAAAGGTCACCACATTAAACATAAATTAACCTATTGAGGATAACATACTCTCTGTAAATTACTCCGCACCTGTAAGTGAAAATGTTATGCATACAAACAGGGAGGGCTAGGGTACATATATACAGTAATATACAGCTAGTGTACAGACAGGACTGTGTCAGTTTATACTTAACTCTTAACCCTAGCCTCTTGTTTTATTTTACTTCACTTTTTGTTATAGCCTTGCTATAACCTGGAACACACAACTTGCCAAGCACCGGTCATGACCAGCTAGGACACATAGCGACCGTGTTGGGAAAACGGTCTTCAGTGCTTGTCTCAGTGAATCGAGCTATAGCTAGCCATACCACTATGACTTGAACCTCACTGGACGGGAGGGATTTTCGCTCGCACCGACGACGGGGGGAGGTAGCAGGCACCCACTCGCCATTTGGCCCCGAATTGAGCGAATGCCACGAGATAATAATCAATCGTTAGCTGTGTACCCAAGGAATCCAGTAGTATCCGGTTCGACCCCGTCAGATCAACCCGTGATATTCTAGGTCAAGTCAGACTTATGCTTGGGAAATGTTAGCGGATTTTCCGGAGTTAAAAACCACACATTTGGACACACAAAGAGACCTGAAATCGTCTCCTTTCCCACATCCAGAACCAAAAGTTATCATAAGAACGTTCCAAGGTCAAAAAGACTATCTTATGTCACTGACCTCGTTAGACCTTGGAAAGGCCATCGACCTGTCTGAAATGAACTGTATGCATGTGGACTATCATTCTGAACCAATTTCATGCCCGTCATCTGCCGTTACGCATATCAATGGCCTTAAAACAGTAAAAAAAGCCATTTGAAGCAAAAGTCGTCCTCCAAGCCTACAGTAATGACGTCATAGAGCAGCGACATTAGATAACCTGGGGTCACTCTTTTTTCAAAACATATGAAATGAATACATCGTCATCTATACCAAATTTCACGGCGCTGTCAAGCACCGTATTGGCATGGTCCCGGCAACACTGCTTGGGGACGGCATCCTCCCCCTCGTACGGCGAGGGTTAAGACGGCGTTGGTTAATATGGTTTGGAACAATTATACTTTGGGCTGATTTGCGAGCAATCTGCTGCCGATGCATTACCTCGCTGATAATTAAATACTATGTTAATAAAATGCAAAATATCTGTTATAGTTGTTCTGATGTGCATTTCCCAACTCAGATTCAGATGCGTGACTGCACATGAGACCCCTAGAAAACCTTTTCTACGGTGCTTTTGAACTAATGAGTCTAAGCACATTGTTTCTAAGTGCTTCAGTTTAACATCAGTATACATAAGTACTCAACTATACCATCGCTTGTATTCTACTTTTCTGGAGTGGGATATTTGTGGCCACATTTCTCACATATTTCACATTTAAACGTGCAGACTTTACTATGTCATCATTTGTCATTAAAAGCATATAAGGGTTCTTTCCATGATGAAATGTACGCTGAAATATTTTGTGGTATGTTTGCTGTTTTCTGCCAGCCCTATTTTTAGCCGGCCGGTTAAACCAGTGAAAAACGGCGGCAGGAATTAATTTTTGCCGGCTGCTATCAATCCCGCCCTGGTGCCGGCTGTTTTTCCGCAAACCTGAGCCATCGTTTGCTGATCATAAAGTGAAGTGATAATGTCACGACACAATCGTCAATGTTAGCACTGCAGCATTCGTGAATCAAGACGCAGGGACTGCAAGACACGAAAATGCCGCACGACCAGCGTTGTTGTGAGAGCCATTCGGTTTGAAGAGAGAAATAACTGTTTTACGACGAACTGAGCTGTTTCGGTTTGTGGCGATGAGAGCAGCTCTAAACCGCAGGTCAACAGCGTATGTTGTTTTTAATGAAGATCAATATCTAATAGCCTAAAAAACGTTTATTATGTGGTTTCGCCATGCCCGGAAACTCTCGAACCACATTTTCGTAATATTCGCCTCCAAGGACACCTGGACAGCAGCAAATGTTCCCGAAAAACATGAGACGGAAACATTCACGAACACAATCAATCCGGTAGCAGTGTAGTGCTGCGACTTGCCCAGCGTGGCAACAGGTCCTTGGTAGTGCCTCCCCTCGCGGGCCTGCAGGACTAACCATCACCCCAACGTGAGATCGAGACAATGTCTCTTCCAGCATACTTCACTGTTGCTGCGCCCGATAAACTGGCATTCATCCGGCATGTCTGAGGTTCCTCCCAGGGACGTTGGTGGCCTGCAGACCCGGCCGTCAACCGAGAGCAGACAAGAGGTTCTGCATGACACTAGTGGGTTAGGATCACGACCTGCGGGCCCGGCCGCCATTCGAGAGCAGACCCGCTGCCTGCAACACGACGCCCGGCTGCCGGCGGCGCCGCGCAACGGCCGTGGTGGCGCGGCGCGGCACGGCACGGACGTCTTCTCGGGCCCGCCGCCCCGGCCGGTACCGGTCACCGACTGCAGCCGTCCACCGCCCAGTACTGCCCAGTCACCCGGAGTTCTCTGACTACGCGACTCGGCCATCCATGAACCTCAAATCGGCAACGCAGAAAAATGTTTACTAATGGCGGTCACTGTCGGCGCCACCTGTACGCAGATTCGTTGGTTTGCATTAAAGCTGCACGTGGGCAATGACACGGCCCAGATTTGAGGCTGCCTTTCATTTTACTGCATTGATGTCTCATAACTTTTGGCCATCTGTGCTGGTTTTTCACCCGTTTTCATTGGACGGCACGCAACCCAAGTTTTTTTTAAACGCCAAGGATTTTCATCATTTGGTACAAGACTGATAACGATAAACCATCCTTTCGACTAAATCTTACCCTTAAGTGGACATCTTATGATCAGAAAAATGTTTGGCAGCTGAAACGACTACATTGTTCAGCTTATGCAAATATTTTCGATAAACAAAAAGGCAAATACACTCTAACGCCTATCGTTTTCATCCCTCATATCTTTTGAGCGCTACATGACGGTACAGTGCTGCTATTTTGCAGCACGAAACTAAGCCTCTGCCTCCGCGCCCACCTGTGGCTACACGGACAGGGTCGCTTTTGCCAGGCCGGTCCTCGGGCAGGTTGTGCCGCGTGGCGCTGTACGACGAGCCGACCGCGCCGCCAGTGACCCATACCCGACTCACGCCGCACACGCATTGAGCGGCGTTTTGTGTACCGGTCTTTACAGCAGAGGTTCTGGGACAGGCGGAGGAACAATGAGTGGTCTTTGCAGGCGCACACAAAGCAGGGAATGTTAGGTTTGCTGCAGAAAATTTTAGCGTCGTACGACATTCAGTCAGTGCTTGTGTGACTGTTTCTTTTTTACGGGCACGCAACGCACGCACGAATACAAAATGGCCAGATTTGTTTACAAGGGCGGTCCCGCTCAGAGTCAGCGATTTGTTTGCTTGACACAAACAGGGCGTAGATCACAAAGGATATTCAGCAGCTGAAGAGCATCACGACTCGTAAGTCCATCTGCTCTGCTCATCACTAATTCGAGCGATCATTTTGGCAACCAAGCCATGATGCCAGAATGCATGACTAGCATCTTCCATCTCCGTGGGTGCCAAGCACCCACAATGCTCGAGCTTTCACCCACAGCTGTTGCCTGGCTGCTCGCAACTAAGTCAGGTTGCTAGTTTCCTGCGTGATAATTGCTGACGAATCCGAAAAAGTGAAATATTAATACCATTCAAATAGCTGGGCGATCCCAAGCTTACATTATCTTGGCAAATGGCGTTGCTGGGCATCCAAACTAGTGTTCTTGCCGCCCCGCCCTGCTGGTATGCATTAAATGTGGTCATAACATCCGAAGGCAGAGCCAGAACTGCACATATGAGGAACCGGAAGGTATAATGGCCATGCACTGACTGACGGTGTGGCTGACGACATGCACGGCGCGAGACTGATAATAAGGTCGCATCTGGTGGATTGTGCTTCATTGAGGGTGACTGGGGCACCGTGCCACCGCTTTGCAGGAGCACCAAGAAATGACCAGGTCTTGATCATTCGTAGAACGTCCACTCGCGAAACGAAGGATAACAATTTCGTAGCGGAAGTGTTTACTGACCATGGCAAACATCAGTGTCTGAGCCTCCTTAAAGAGCATCACACTGCATTATTAAAACTAAAAGCTTGTACCTCTAAGAGAAACCTGACATTTAAAGGTGCTAACAAACATGGAAAAAACGGAGTTCAGTGGCGCGGTCAACGTGACCGGTTGTGTGTCCGCTCGCTCCGCGTCCCGGGCGCTTAAACGGCACCAAACGCAAGCGGGCGGGAGACCGCGAGCGACAAGAGACAAGAACGACAAGACAAGAGTGACGTTCTCGCGCTCTGGGTCATCTGTAGTCATTTGTTTACAAACCCGATGTTCAGAATCTAATTATTATGGTGTTGTGGCTCCTGCAGCCACTCCACCATAAGAAGCAGGTGGCTGGCTTCAGCCCATTCCATCTGCTATATCGGCGTCTCATGAAAAAAACGCCAGTGGACCGGCGACAGCGCGACCATCCGATCGTCCGAAACTATGAGGGAGCCAAGCCGTCAGCTGACCGAGACAGAAGCCGATCTCAAAAGACCTGCATGAGTTCAGGGTGGTCATCCAAACAAAATCTGAGGCCCAGTCGCGTCGAATCAGACCTCGAAAAGCACGTCCAAAATAGGGACCTTCAGTTAGAACAAATGTCAAAAATCTCCAGGATACAAAAGACGGAGTGAAGCAACTGAAAGATAGGGCTGAGGACGCTGAAATCAACTGGCGACTGCCCTGTCTCGTTCTCTCCGGGAAGGCCGTGCCGCCGCCGCCCAGTCGCCGCCGCCCGTGCCGAGAGGCGGCCGTCGGAGTCCGGCCCAGGGCGGCTCGGACCGAGAGGACATCATCGGGTTCGTGACCTCGACTTTGAACCAGTGTCTCGACGGTCTCAACCTGCAGGCCAGTGACAATGATAGAGCGCACCGTTTGCCAAGACCCAACAACAAGGTAACTGTCAGATTCGTCAGATCAGGGCAAGGGAGCGCTCGAGACCAAATTATGTGAAGGATGGAGTTGAGAGGCAAAGATCTTTTCGTTAATGAAAGCCTGATACGTCGCCGGGGCGAGATTTTCCGCAGTCAAAGAAGGCTGGAAAAATTTACACAGTTTTTTTCTCGCGGAGGGCATGTCTTCTTTAAGCCAGAGCAGCATGCAGTCAGTGTCCGTGTGGGCTCGATGAGTAAACTGTGGGGGACTGCGTCTCGCGATGAGCCGTTAATCTTCTTCCTGCGAGACGTGCAAGTAATAGGTTACATATGGCGATTTTGCTTCCCATGTGCGTGTGCTTTTCAATTTTGTCGTGCCTCACTCGACTTTGTTTGCACTGGCTACGTCCCTGTTGCTGGCTCGTTTCAGCAGAGCGGGCAGGTGCACTTGGGTCCAGATCGGTGAACTTGGGCAGATTGTTATGGTCTCGTGTTCTTTTTCTTGAAGATTTTAGCCCGCAGGTCCGAATAAGACTATCATACTTGGCTGATCTATCTATTTGCCCATCTTTTCTCTCCCGGCTGTACCCTTAGACAATTCTGAAAATGGATGACGTGATGTTTGGTGTGAAAATATGTTCTGTAAACCGCCGAGGGTTAGCCAATCATAAAAAGAGACGAGATGTGTTCCATTTTTTGCGAGGGGCTGATTTTCACCTTTGCTTCATACCAGAGTTACACTGTCGAAGGGGGAAGAAAACTCGTTTAGGAATAGCTGGGGAATGGTATTATCATTGCACTACGCACAGGTAACACAAGGGGTTTAGCAATTTTGACTAATACGATACAGGCGGATTTCTCTGATCCAATAATTGACGAGGAAAATGGTATCTACATTATAAAAAAGCCACAATAGAAAGGAAGCTTGAACTGTGGTTGGTTAACTGTAGTAAATTGTTCAAAAATCACAGTGCTGCAGAACAATATCAGACTTTTTTGGGGGGTCTGAGATAGACAACGCTCAATGACACAAATGTCACGGAGATGGAAAAACCTATCGAATTAGAAGAACTAAGCCAAGCTCTTAAAGCTATGAAGAATGGGAAAACATCGGCAAGTGATGCATTCACTGCTAAACTCTTTAAAATGTCTTTGAGTGACTTCAGGCGCTTTCTCTTGCGGGTGTTTGCAGAATGTTTTGTAAGTAGGAACTTGCCACTAACCATGACAGGGAATATTCATCCTGATCCCTGAACCAAACAAGCCTAGAGACCAAATTAACTGCTACCGTTCGATAACGCTGTTAAATGTCATCTACAGGATGTTGTCAGGAGTAGTAGCCAACCGATACAAGAAAGTGCTGCCGGATCTGATAGACCACGCGCAGACAGTCTTTTTTTAGAAACCGGATCATTGGTGATAACATTAGAATTATGCTTGACATAATGCATCAGTTAAAGGAAGTAAAACGTCACGGACTGTTTATAAGTTTAGATATCGAAAGTGCCTTCACGTCTATATTGTGGTCAATTATTCGAAAGGTTTTGAGAAGACGTCGATTTCCATCGGGTTGCATTTATGATTTGATATTTTGTATGCGCAGTCTTTCTGAAGGACCCAATATAACGGGCACCTAACCGAAAAAAATTAGCCGCACAGATCATGTCATCAAGGGGATCAGCTCATTTCTTACTTATTTCTGTTCCCAGCTGAATGTCTGGCCCAGAAAATTTGTCATAACAGTATCATTACAGGTACAGATAAAGACGAGAAGAGGAGGAGTATAATAAAGAAGAGGAGTATAAGATATCGCTATATGCCTATGACATGCTTTGTTTTCTGGACGGAGACGTTGACAGCATACGAGCCCTCTTCTGTGAGCTTGGCGTGTTTGCGAAGTTCTCTGGCCTCAGGCCAAATATAGAAAAGACGAAACCAATGAGGGTAGGACACACAGAAAAAAGTGTTGTATATAAACGTGTGTCCTGAGCTGCAGCTGAAGTGGGTGACGAAGATGAAAGTATCAGGCCTTGTCTTCCAGAACGACTGTGACAACATGTGCCACAATAATTATTATGAAAAGCTAGAGGCTATTAAAAAAGCCATCGGCATAACCCTATTCCCGGAGGGCTAGACGGTATGGTCGATTAACGGCAGGGGGGGGGATTCGGCCACCCTCCTGAGATCTCGAGAACTACACATCCGATTTCACCGCAACAAACGGCAATCGATTTTTCATGACGTGAACTACATTTTTATACAAAGAAATTTCAAAAATTTTGAAACATGTGGATACAGGGGGCAAAAATGTCAAAATCAGGGGTATTTTTGGACTTCTTATAACTCCGTTGTTTACGGACCGATTTCAATGCAACTGGCATGAATCCAGAGATTATGGATAGGGTTTTTACCATGGGTATACAAATATGAAATTTTGAGAAAATTTCATATTAAAATTTTATATTCAATCAAAGGGTTTCAAAAATAGGATTAGTTTTCTAACAAATGCATGCATAAAAGAGGCAAAAACACTTTTCTGGCTTCTGTTAGTCATGCTATCCTAAAGAAGTACAAATCACATCACAATGTTTGTATAATGTTAGCATAGGCGGTGCCAGGGACATGAAAAAGGGGAAACTGTCATAGTCACATGTTCTTCAGATCAACTCGTGACCTTTGACCTTAAATGACGTCCAGTGACCTTGGGGTCACTTGGAATGATGTCGTGTGCATTCAGTATTTTCTGTAAACGTATTTAATCATTTGAATTTACTCTATTTCAAAAATTTTATTTTATGGCTATTGCGATATAGGGTACGCCCACCAACATTTTAGGTCATAGCTCCATGACCCGACCTGATAACAAGCTGAAACTTGGTACACAAGTATCAGTATAAGTATCATCATATCAAGTATAAGGACATCGTGTTCCGTCATACATATTCCGGGTTTGGATTAAAAAAAAGACGCCGAAATTATTGCAAAAAAAACAAATTTTGATTTTTGACCTTGACCTGACCTTGTAAAGTGACCTCAGATGAACAAAATTACAACTCCACATTGCCCAACTATTTAGTTATGCATCCACATAAAGTTTCAGGTTCTATCTTAAAAACTCTGTTTTTGGCAGACATTTTCCTTTTACCCTCAACATGACCAAAAATGGCCTGAGGTGCCTCCCAAAAACGTTGCCTGGCTCCGCCCCTGAGCAAAATAGAACTTTGAAATTTTGTCACGGCGCGTAGAAAGACTAGGTAGGAAAAGTCACCAAGTTTCGTGAAGCTGCGTTAAAAAACCTGGAATCGGCAAGCAAAAAACACGAGGGGGGGCGGATTCAGTCCCCCTGCCGGGAATAGGGTTAAGGAGCTAAAAACATTGATATTTCGATTCATCTGGAACGGAAAAAGGGATAGGATTCAGAGGCAAGCAATGGTCACACCACGAATAAAGGTAGGTATGACAATGATTGACTTGGAATCCCACGTTGCTGCTTTGAAGATTTCTTAGGTGAGAAGACAGATGATCTCAACGCATAAATGGATTACACTTTTCCACCCTTTCTGGAGATCGTTTTTCATCTGGGAGATGAACGCAGGATCACTGCGTAACGTTGTCAGTACGATGGGCAATCCTTTCTGGAAGGAGGTCGTCCTGGCCCTCGCAACATTTAATGAGGCCTACAAAATTCAGGACGAGGACATCACCTCATGCTCAGTCTGGTTCTCAGACCACAGCAAGTTTGTCAGGACTGGAATACGAGGGTGGCATGCGAGCGGGATTCGGTATTTGAATGATTCACTGGGAAGAGGTGGGATACTTATGAGCTTTAATGACTTTCGAGTTAAATTTAGACTTAACACAACGTATCTTGATTACCTGGGACTTATAGGGAGCCTTCCGTTACGCTGGAGGCAGTGAAGGCAAATATTAACGCAACCGATTATACATCCAGTTGTGAAACATGTATTGGCAAAGGATACGGGAGCAAGGTACATCTGTGATGTGCTTGCGGAGTGGAAGACCAGAGAAGTGAAAAATATCTGGGAACGTAAATGGGAAGGCTCATTCTCGGGCACTAATGGGAGCGAAGTATATTGCGATATGAATTGCGCCACATCGTCTAGCAGGTACAGATCCGTAAATTTTAAGGTACTAACTAGGATTCAGGTCACACAAGTTCTACTGCCAAAAAAAAAAAAAAACAGACGCATGTATGTAAACGTTGCAACATGAACAATGAAGATTTAATGCATAAATTCTGGAGTTGTCGCATTACTACACGTTTCTGGGCCGACATCGAGGGGTATCTGAGACAAATCAATGTGCTAGAGGAAAACCAAAACATAAGTGCAAGGGATGTAATGTTGGGCAAAAATATAGGTCTCATGGTAAATCATGCACTTGCGGTGGCAAAATATCTGATAAGTAAAGGGTGGAGCTTAACCCGCGCACGACCGTCGGTCCGTTTCAAACATCGGCGACTGGGGGGGGGGCAGTTGACTCCCCCCCCCAACTCACGAACGGTTGGTCGCACGATACAAATAAGCATACCGTTGGAAAGCCTGTGACCAGTAGAGCTCGAAACTGGTCTCATTTTTAGTTTTAGATAATATGGAAGCAATTTAGGCCCTATATATATGTTTTCTCATAGCCGGCTGCATGAGACCGAGACATGGCCTGAATCTCAAGGACTGTGACTAATAACGCATAGGTAAAGGCACCAGCGCACAAGTAAAGGTCTGCGGATGCCGATACACGTCTAATTTCGCAGATTTGTTCAATACATACGCCGAAACGTTGAGTTAAAGACACGGTAATTCTCCCGCTAGCTGTCACAGTGCGCCGCTGCCGTATGCGGTACCAAATTGACGGGAACTAATTTTAGCGTTCCTTTATTTTCGCGAAAAAAGACGATCTGTGTCAATTTTATTGATCTTTGTGGTTCTTGTGATGGTTTCTCAAGCTGAAATTTTGGAAAAATTGATTAGTTACCAATCTACAAAGTTGGCGGAGCTTTATTCGCGAGAGCCTGTTTATTTCCAAAATACGCTACTTTTTCAAACTTTTTGAGGTTTCTGGTACTAACTACGTCTGTGCAAGCTAGTTCTGCCATTTTCTACCCATTCTGAGTAATTCATCGTCGATTTTGACGGTGGTACATTTTGGCCCACTACAGTTATTCGTGACCTGACCTCAGGTCAATGGCTGGAGGTCACTGATGCTTTGCCCAATGACGGTAACTAGACGTCTACTTCACTCCACACTAAAAATGTTATGGAATATTCCGTCAATTTCAGAAAAAAACGGCGGTATGTCTTAAAAATGGGCTTGACCTAAGGTCAATGACCCGAAGAATTCCGAAAAATTTGAGATAGCAGATTTGTTGCATCTATCACGATCACTAATCCCTGAAAGTATTACTGAGATATCTTGTTTTGCGAAAAAGTTAGAGGGCGCTAAACTTTTTTGGACATAGGTCTGCTTGACTTGACCTAGGTCAGGTACCCGACGTGACCTGAGGTTAAAGTTTTGACACGAAATGTAAAATTGATGGGGCAAAAGGTTCACAACGTTTCGTGACTCTGTGTTTGTTGGTTCTCTCGCAATCCCAGAAAAACCTCGGGGGGGCAGTCAACTGCCCCCCTCCCAGTCGGGGACGGGTTAAATAAGGATGCATTCGTTAACAAATTAAAGGCTGATCGTAGGATGGAACACGACTCGTCTATTGCAAGGAATACCGAGCACAAATTTCACATAGAGGGGGGAAATGTTGTACATCCAGCACAGTAAATACGGCGAAAACGATGGGAAACGAACGGAGTTTTCCTGTTTTGGTCGAATTTAACTTATTTGGTCGTGATGTTTGACAGATGACAGATCGCAGATGAAGTCTGGCGGATGATGTTTGGCGAATGTGTGGTGTGGCACATTTGGTAGAGTCTAGCTCATACTTCGATGTTCGGACGCCAATAATAAATTAGCCCTTTAGTGGGAACAACTGAAGAAAAATGGAAAAAAGCTGAAAATCATCAATCAATGATCGTGATGGAGTCGTTTTTTCCCGCTTGCGAGGCTACAAATAACGGCAGCCCAGGAAATCAATAGTTCCTCTCGTGTGTTTCTTGGTAGCGACAAAAGCTCTGCTGTAATAGCTCCCGGTTGCAGGAATGGATGGGTTGCGCGGCTTAGCCGTGAATATAGCCGCTGGAACTCTCTTTCACCCAAAACAACCTGCTCTAACTAAGAGTTTTCGGAGCGCTTATCCCTGCTAAAAATCTACCCTCGCCGACGTTGTCTCACGGTAGTCTGTGCCGTCAGGCAGTTTTCATGCCTACATCAGCCTACAGTCTGTTGGTTAAAAATTCTCCCCAACCGACTTTTGTCGTGGACTCATGATTGGAGCCCAGAACTCCAGTCATGATCCCAACCCAGATCCCCGTTCTCTTTGTGGGTACCCTGGAGGCTGGTACCAGCATATTTTTCTTCCCTGATTGAGATAGCGAAATTAAAGTGGACTGATGACCATATATATATATATATATATATATATATATATATATATATATATATATATATGCAGGTTGCGGTTGCGGTTGTGACGTCCATAATATATATATCTATATATATATATCTATATATATACATATATATATAGATATATATATATATATATATATATATATATATATATATATATATATATATTATGGGCTTCACAAGGCACGTTTAGTCATGTTCCGAACAATTTTGCAGGGAAAATTACAAAAATGCATTCACCCCAGCTCAGCACAACACAGAGCGACAAGCACAGACACAGTCTGCTGCTTAGCTCGAATGTCCAGGATCGATGGCACCGAGATCGATGATACGGATACTCTGGGGGTAGTGGACGCCCAAAATCATGTCTTTGGAAAATTTCGCCACTTCGAGGACGGCATGACATTACCCACATTTTTCCATTAACAGCCAACTGTACCCACAAGCAGGCTGGTTACGCAGACCGTGCCCATTTTGAAAGTACATCCATGACAACAGTTTGCCACTTAGCATTTGTCGGGACGATGAACTTTACACCCATAAACCGTGTCTAGCTGGGCCAAGCCCCGAGGAATTCCATTGCTTCAACGGAAGGCCTCTTCGGAACTCAGAAAGCTTCGAAAATCGTGTATAGGACAAGGTCCAGGACAATAGTGTTGATTTAGAACACACATATATACGATAATGATAACAAATCGCGATCTTGCTCAGTCGCAGCGTAAATGGTCCACTTCCGAAGGTTCATTCATATAAAACTATGAAGGACTTTGGGTTGTCTCCCCTTGCTACACTGTGGTTCAACACGACGTTCTGTCGTTACTTCTCCCTGTCGGCCTGTCTCGGGCACAGCCATCATTTTGTGATTTGAAGGAGCTGGGCTGTTCTCTCGATAATTTCATATTTTGACATGATCGCCGACTGGGAGGGCTTCCTGCAGATTGGATGCTTCATGAGTTGGGTGATCCGGGTCATGTGGTAAAGTGGATGGCCAAGTCTGCCTCCGGGCAACATAATGTATCTCGAAACGCTGGTAGGCACTCAGGTTGCAGCTATTCTATTTACCTCTTTGAGAATTAATAATCGTTACGACTTAGGTTTACGAAATCCAAAGATTCACCGGCGAAAATGAGAAGGCCTGGAGATGTACACAACAGGAAACCCGTTGTATAAAATGCTGGCTGGGGCTGCACTGCCAACACCCTGCGATCCGTCAGTTGCACTTCTCGACCATTCGATACAGCTTTACCCTGGACGAAGGACGGCTATCAAGTAGACCGAGGCAGTCGTATTTCCCCCAGACCGATGAAAGGACGAGGATAAACAAAAAAACTGCCCTTCTTATTCCTTCTTGCCTGATCTGGGGTTTTTGTGGTCACGGCGAACACAAATTTTGCTCTGAAGTGACTTAAACTATGACTGAAAGGCCCGTAATTTCTTACTGGTTGTTCGCCATGCTAGCATGACGTTACCGCACCACCCTCCGCGTTCCTAAGGCCACGCTCGCGTTACCAATGGAGCCTCTTGTTTATCGGGGTTGGCACACCACTACGCATAGGAGACATCCCTGATCCCCGTCCCAGCCTGCCGTCGACTCTCCGTCCTCAGCTGGCGGCAGCCGACCGACCGCCTCACGTTCCGGGCGTCGGCAGCCGATAACGCCTACTAATCTTCCTCTCGCGGCGCGCATCTCCCGCCGGGGATGGCGGAAGTTAAGTGAGGGCAGCGGGCGGCTCCCCTACCCACATTCGGAGAGCACTGGCCTCCTGGCGCCGCGTAGAGAGACACGTCTCAACAGTCTGTCCCCGCTCCGGAGCCGTTCTGTCGCCACTAATTCGCGCGCCTCGTGACGGGAGGACTTACGAGCTCGAGGCCAGGAACGCCCCAGGCGACGCCACGGTCTTCCTCACCTCCGTTTTGGTGATACGGTGTCGGGCCAGCTTCACCACAGCGAAGTTTCCCTTGCCAATGGTCTTCTCGATGTCGTAGAAGCCCACACGCACGGGCTGCGTGTTCTTCACACTCATGACCATCGTTCGGGCTGGCCGCCAGCGGCCCGACCTTCAGTGGCGCGGCGCGCACCCCACTGCCGTCGTCCGGCCACCGAAC